>CM031235.1:890407942-891007942 GCA_018340775.1 Taxus wallichiana var. yunnanensis
TTGTTTTGACTATACTCTCATCAAAAACCGTCACCATGGGTCCTAGAGCTCAAAAACTATCAAATCAATCCACGCAAATGAATAGTAAAATGAGTTAGTTTTATATATATAGCCCTTTTAAATTGATTTTGAATGTCTTTCACAGGACGGAGCACCGATGAGGTAAGTTCTAAACCCCACGTAAATGGTAAGTCCTCATTTCATATTAATTTAGTATTTATTTTTCGATTTATTTTATCTATCTGCACTTGAGTCCTCATTTCATTTTTGCGAGATAGTGGGAACTGGACGGTGACATTTTGACACACGGGTGTGTCAGGTATAACTTCTAACTCCCCATTTTGGGACCGCCATACTCAAACCCACCATTTTACACCTCTTCATGGCTAAAATGCTTCTCCAAGGGGGCAATATGTAAGTACCCAAAATTGTAGGGTACTGCACCGCCGGAAAGAGGTTACACATACCCCGATGATGATACAGGTCGCCTCACAAGGTGTTCGGGATCCAGAAAAGCTCGCCAAGTGTATGTTAGCATCCCAAATGCTTTATTCAAGCTTTGTGTACTTTGTTTTATCCTTTGTCCCCCTTTTTCCGGCTTTTTAGTCTTGATGTGACGAAACCACCGCCCTCCTGTCAAGGCAGCGGTTCCGTGACCGCCACCCGTGCAACGTGACAATCCTCGTGACTACCGCCCTGCTCAAGGCGTGGTCCCGAACACGTTCTCTAGCACATTTTCGCTGATCGCAACATGCGTAAATTTTCAACTTTACTAGCTTTTCTCAACCGCCTTGACTTGTATTAATGTTTTTGGTCCTATGTAATAGTGTTTCTCCATTGTTTATAGTAAAAGAGTTCTATTTGGAGTTACCCTTTGGTGAATGTGAATTCTATAAATAGCCACTTGTTTTCAAACAAATGGCCCCTCACCTTCTCAATTCTATTATTCATTCTTTCAAGTTGTGCTTAGAATTCCATTAGTTCATGTTTTGCATCCATAGTGAATGTATTTTGTTGTTTAGAAGCCACTTGATCTTCTTGTTTTAGTTTGTTTCATTGTTGTTGCTCCATGCAAATCGGTTTAGAGAGAAGTAGTTAAATTGTGGATTAAATTCATTAGAGTTGTAGGTTATGTTCATCACAAAAGGTAGTTTCTAGAATCTCTCGGTGCATTTGTGATGTATTCCCGTAATAAATCCCATTAGGAATTACATAAGCCAAGCTCGGTTCACTTGTGTTATCCCTCTCCTACTCGCATTATATTCGGTCTATATCCAAAGCTGCCATTGTTCGAATACGTCTTTTGTTGATGTTATCATTACACACTTTTCTAGGTTCACGTGAACATGAAGAAATGAGGAGATCATACTAAAGGGACAAAGTCACACACAACCTGGATTCGCCACTATTTTGCAAATTCCAAGTTTGAGCTATCAAAGTTCTAGTTAAAGTATATCAAATAGAGTAGTGAACCATTTCATTTCAGTTAAGCTCACTTTCGATATTGCCAGGGAAGCTATGGGGATTGATAGTTTCTGAGAAACTATGATTCATTCCTCACTTTTGAGGTAGGATCGAGAGTCTTTCAATTAAATTAGTCAGTTATCTAGTTGTTTAGGATAAATTCACAACTGCACAAAGTGCAGCAAGTAGCTATACTTAGGCTATCTTGTTTGTTTTAATTTCGTTATTAGGTTAATTGTCAATTTTCTGAATATATTAAAATATCTGCTCTTTTAAAAAAATTTAAAAACTTTATCAAAAATACAAAAATAGAAGAAAATGTGTATGTTGTAGATATATCTTGCTTAATCGGTTTATTTTGTTTGAGTTAAAGTTGAATCGTCTTTGTATGACAATCACGGGACCTAGAGAGCCCGGGAATATGTGTTTGAGCCAATAGTACCTCAACCAAATCTTTCTATGGCACTAGCTGATATAGATCAAAATCTCGAGAATTCAAGTCTTTTGAATAACAATAGATTTACAAGAAATTAGTACATAGCTAAGAGGGTTAAACATTGAAGACGTCAAGGCACACACGTTACGGTCAAATCATCCCAATTATAGACTGCCTTGATAGGTATCCATATGACCATACAAGAACCTGAAAGAGAGAAAACATTTGGTTGCGACCCATTAGTACCTCAACCGAGAAACAGGATATCTTCTAATCGATATAGACGTAGGGTTGCATATGTAAATCGCCAAAACACCCGTGAGATATTCTGAGAAAATCACACAACTGTTGATATTAAATATAGAAGCTGAAAAATCTTACGACTATTGGATACTCGGAATAAGGGATTGACTCTTCACATGACCATTACAGGTCCACAACCACCACAAATTCATGGTTGTGATCCTCAGGTCCCACAACCCAACGGGCTCGCTAGTCACCAAATGTATATACCGATTTACGCATAATAGTATTCAGGTCTTCACCACTTCCACCTGATATTATAGCACAGTTATCCACATTAAACACAGAAGTCAATCAAGCCAATGTTTTTGGGTCGAGACGAGAAAACCATCCATAGTTTTCACAAATCCACTATATCTCTCACCACCATTTTCATGACCTTGTCTCGGAGGTGTACACGAAGCACTCGCAGTCACTTTCCACGTATCCCACAACCTATAGATAGGATCTCGGCCGACCTCGATATTGATTGGAGCCTTCGAGCAGCTATCCTCACCAAACGATCCATCACACCTATTCAGGTTAGGAGAGCCTTCTTTTCCTTAGATTTGTAGATCCAATTATTTCGTGTTGAGGGTATAAGATTGCCCAATTAGTCCTTGTCTATAGCCCGTATATTCCATCCCCACCATTGTCTCTGCACCACCTCGGGAGGTCGGCACGAGGAAGAGGTACTTGTAGATTCTCACGCCGCATGTCACTTTTCCATCATACAGGGCTGGGTGCACTTTTTTGTCCCAAACGTTTGGGACGCTTGGTGTAAAAAATTGTGCCACCACCTAGGCTTGACATGTGTCCACAAAAAAATGACTAACTCCTTTACCTTGTGGAGCAACTTGACAAAAGCATAACTTGAGCATTCGGAGGTATTTTCATGCACTTATTTATATGAAATTTATTGAAAATATACTTTTGAAAATAATGGGATGGGTCACATACCTTTATTCTTCCTAAAACCTTCTAAAAATAGGATTTTATTTCGAGCTCATAGGTTGTGCATGTTGAAATCAGTTTCTAGGAAGAAATGCTTTTGTCTTGTGAAAGATATGAAACCACCATCCTCTATAGCTCTAAAATACCTTTCCAACTATGTTTTTTTACCTCAAAATATTCATGAAGCTCAGAATCACTTCCAAAGCTCGGTGGATTTTTTTGCACTACAAGGTGTTTCGTCCTCCACGACCCGCTTTTACTGAATTTGTCCCAAAACCTATGAAACTTCCCAGAATCTTCCAAAATCAGCTGTAAAATGTCATTACTCTCTCGATACACATCCTTGATGAGCTTGAGTCTTTCATTCCACTCTGGGGTGTGCACCAACCTTAGGAAGACCAAAAATAGCCACTTCATAAGCCTCTTGAAGAGCCTATCTCAAGGGTCTTGACATGGAAATGCTCGAATGAACTTGATATCCCTAAATCCCCTGTGGACCAGGTTGACACAACACATATGACAATTTAGAAGGGTAGGATATGACTGATATGGGGGTTAGGATGATGCGGAGTAGGGTTCGGGATGAATTTCAAACAAAACTTTTCATGGTAGGGTATGGTTATCATGCTTTCAAGTAAAAATTTTGCCCTTGCAAAAACTCGTGACAATCCGAGCTAAGCTTGTGCATCAAGTGATTCCAAAATTAAGGTGGTGTAATCATGGTAGATGTTGAACTATCTCGTATAAGAAATAAGAGAGTTCATTCTAAGAGTCGAGCTCGTGATCTAGGTAAGAAATCTATGATAAGGTCCATGTCTTGATCGAACCATATTAGCTCCCACCTCGGCTTCATACACATCGTCACCGAATTCAAGATTGAGATATTGTTTAGCGGGGATCTCCACTGAGTTGGGCCTCTTAGAGGTGATTCAATCCCTCAATCCATGCACACCTGCAACAAACATGGTGAAGGAAGATCCAAAACGCATTTACCCAAGATGAGTTAAGTCGTCGAGCTTGTGTCAAGCTTCCCAAAACCTCGCATAACATCGAGCTATCTTCAACATCTGATCTCTTCCTGAACCCTATAACTAAGCTCGTAGAGTCGATCCTGAGCTCCCTTCCACCTATAACTCAGCTCACCAAGCCGATCCCGAGCCTTTACCCTTCTCCTTTTGCTCATCCTTAGGTTTTAACGGTTTTCTTTCTTTCCTTTGCGGGTATTTAAAGTTTCTAAATTTGATTCAAATTTAAAATTAGGTTAAGTTTATTTAATTTCTTCTACTCTAGATTTTTATTTTATTTTTATATTAAATTAATTAGATTTTTAGTTAATTAAGTTTTATTTAGCAATTAGGTCCTAGTTTAAATTTTTGTTGATCAAATTAGACTAAATAAGACAATTGGGAAACTCTTAAACGTTTATTTACCATTAAGTTGTTTTTTGAGGATAGTGTCAAGTATTAATCTTTTTTTCGGGGGCTTTTATTGCATTTTGGGAGGTTGTTTTTATGAATCTAAGCTTGATAAGTTCACATGTATGATCTTTTCGCACTTCTATAAGTGATCTTGAAAATCAAAAATGTTATTTTTTTATGTTTTCTCTCATGTGTTTACCTCAGGAAAACTTCTAACTCATTACTTACAGGACCATCTCTATGAAGGTTTCTTTTTAAAACAAACCTACCAACTGTAGGTTGCCTTAGTTTGTGATAATCAAGCAAACCTTTTTATCACCGTATTTTATTAAATGTTATAAAAACTCTCTTTAATTAAATTTTTGGAGACGGGTTTATTCCTCCTCCGATTGTAATTGTGGGAAGTGCATGGCCAGGGGCCAAAACTCATTGTGAGGAGTACCACAAGAACCCCAAAGTAGTTAGTACCTTGAGTGAACTAGCCAACAAAACGGGATCCCCACCTACTTGACTAGTATACCTTTGTGAGGATTAGATCCAAAACTATCCATAGTGGTGGCCCCGGTTTTATCCTTTAAGCGAGTAAAATCTGGCTTATCGTATCAAGAGGGGTAAAGTAAATTCAGAAACTAGCAATATAGTATATCACACTCACTCGAGTAATGTTTTGGCATTTAGGGAGAGAACTCTTTTATAAGAATCCCCTCCATGACCAAACCAACTTCAGTTTAGAGGCCCTCCTTACATAACGTTATCATCAACTATTTTTGTTATAAAGTTTGTGTTCCACAACCTTATCATACACACTCTATCTCCCCATTTTCTAAATTTGTAATCAACATTCAAAGCCTTGAGTTATGGATACCCATGTCCTCACTTGTGCACGTTCATTCTCAATGTAATTATTGACATCTTGATATTCACTTTATCACGGTCAAGCACCATCACGATCTTATTGCTCTATTGCTTTCATAATTCTATTAGTTCAACATGGAAATTGTTAAACTCTAAGCACTAGACCATATTATGTTTACAAAGTTAATGTTATCCTTTTTGCAGCCACAGGAAAAATTGACGGTGGGGACCTAATAGGACCTAGGCACGAGACAAGGCACCTAAGGATGAAATTAAGTCACGAGGCGGTTTAGAGGCTTCGGGAACACATTGATGAATTCATGAGTGAAAAATCATATTGAGGAATTTTTTCCTCTTCTGGGTTTTGACCCTCAAGATCAACTTAAAAATGATGAAATGCGGGCCCCGTGGGCCCACATCCTGCTAAAACGAGAAAAATCAAAAGGAAAAAGGATGAACCTTAAAACCTCTTGCATGTAGTCTCTCATGAGGCCTCCGACATGAAGAAATTCAAAAAAATTCCAAATTGAGATTTGGAGGGCCAAAAATTACAAAAAGGCACTATTTGAGTCACGAGTGAAAGCACTTAGAGAGTGAAGTCTTGAATTAGAGTGGTGAGTTGAAGAAGGGTTTGTCGAGTAACTCGGTGATCCGAGTTGGATGAATGGAGGTAGTTCGAGTTGAGTCACCTCACGGGAGCTGCAAAGGGCCATGGCAGCCAACACAATTCTCACATGGGGAAAGGCTCAATACATGGCTTGAATTCAAACCCGAGGTAAAAGATGGGAGGCCTATAAGGGGCAAGCAGGGGCCAGTAGGAAAGTAAAGCAAGAGCTCCCCGAGCTTGGCCCAATGTTGCATCCGAGGCGTGAATTTGGAAACTCAATGGTAAAATCTCTAAATCAGTGAGGCAAGAATCTCCAAAGAACAAAAAAATTGAAATCCAAAGTTTGGTGATGTGGCATTTCAGGTTTTTAAGGGCTGCGACTTCGGAAAAAGGTGAGGGAAGCTTCCAAAGCAGCGAATTGAAAACTCGTAGAATTGAAGGATTCTGAAGTCCAAAATTTTTGAACTTTAGAGGTGGATGATTTCGGAGCTCGAGGAGGCAATTTTTCAGATTTTTGGGCGATGAAAATCCGAAATGGCCAGTGGGAGATGTCTGAAACATTAAATTTCAAAAGCCCGAAGAAAACTACCCGTCGAGCTACATTATGAATTGAGCCATTTCGAGAGGTGGCGGGTAGATAGAACATTGAATGTCGAGCTCTACTACGGGTAGGTAAATGTGTTGGGTCTTGAGCCATGCATCGAGCTAGCTACATGAGGAGATCAAGTTGTATTTAATATGGGATCGGTGGGTGGGAGTTTCAAACCGAAGCAACCCAAACTAAAATTTGAATATCTTCCACATTTTTAGCTAATTTTTATGTAATTGTACTTTTTGGAGATGGATTTCAGAGGGGAATCCAATGGACACATCAAAATTCATAGAGAAGGATGGTATGTGAATATTAAGCCATGCAATCAACACGGTGCAAAAATGATGAAAACCTCCCTCTGTACTCCACCATTTTTGGTAATTTTATAGTCATTGAAAAGCTATTTTCAAGCTCTACAACATGGGAAGATCAAAGATGAGCATTTAATGAGTTAGGTGGGTAAGAAACCATGATGAAGTTGTAGAGATAAAGGCCATACCTAGGAGCATCATGGAGCCATTTATTCAAACACAAGGTAGGGTACAAGGAGTATGATTTTTGTAGGTTTTCCCACCATTGCAGGAAAATAATGATGATTTTGTGGGCTTGGAAGCAATTTCAGACTTATTCCCCTTCTCATTTCTCTTGAATCTTCTTCTATAAATTGTAAAGGGTGGCACAAAACAAAAGTTTGGTCATTTTCTCTTCCATGTACCCCTCTTCTTCTCCGATGTGGGGCTTAAATCCTTCACCGTAATGGCTTCATGCCTTCCCCTACTAGAAAATGTACTGTGTAAATTTTAATGGAGCAATAAAATCATGCTTGTGTTAATTATCTATCCTTTCATGATTTTTTGTTTATTTTTATCTCTCATTGTTAAACAAGTGGTTGTGCATATTTATTGTTTCATTGCAGATTTGGTGGGTTGTGTTTATTTTGGGAATGATGCATTGAATTTAATCTAGTTTATGGTGCAGGACCACCCTCTTTAGGTTCATTTCTTTCATTGTTTTGTAGGCTGGGGAAGTGCCTAGCACTCTTTTTCTTGGTGTATCACCTCTCTTTGTGTAGTATTTACTTTCCATGCATCTTCCTCCATGTCACCTTGGAAGCTTTAGATTAGGGTAAGTTAGTAGATTTACTTGCATTAGGAGTAGTTTATGGCAGGTAGGATTAGGATCAGGAACCATCCTTCTCCGAGAGAGATATCTCATTTTGTTAGCTCCCACACTTAGGATAGCTCCATGTTTGGCAATCACGCCGAATGCCTCATCCACAACTTGGCCATTCGGTGGGTGATATGATTTTGCATAAATGATTTTGGCATGCCCGGTGGGACAACATTAAAGTCAAATTTTTCATTTTTAACGAGTTTTTCCATTGTATATTTGAGTCACATTGAAGACAAGTTCAAACAAGGTATTTTCGAGTTTCCTCACACTTGAATTATAGATTTCTCAAATTTTGAATTTCATATTCTACTGTAGGGTTAAAGTTCTAAAATCACTTTTGGAGGGCTTAACATATGCAAAATGGGCTCAAACTTTCACAGATGATAGATCGGGGGTTGAAGATCAAAGGGTATTCTTAGAAATCCAAAATTTTGATTTTTTTGGATTTTCTTTTGAATTTTTAATTTTGGGGATTTTGGAACTTTTGAGATTTCATACTTTTCAAAATTTCAAATTTTGGATACTGTGGATTTTTAATTTTGGGTTTCACCTTTGTAAGTATTCCTACTTCGTATTTTTTAGGTCTATGGAATTTCGGGATTTTTGAGGTTTTCAAGCAAAACCAAGTTCGGGGAAATTTTAGATTTTAGAGGATCATTTGCAGTGAAGAATATTCAACCCCGCAACAAGTTTCGAGCATTTTAAGGTGTGCATTTAGGTATTCATTACATCTCGTCAAGTTTTGTTGTGCTCTTGGTGGAACCACTATCTTTGGAGACACATGCAAACACAATTGGTGACTCCATCTGGATAAAAAACCCTCTCTCTGAGTTGCAGATCATCTCTTTTCACCCATTTTCATCCATATTTCCTTTCTATATCTTTCGGATTTCTTCCATTCCATGAAATTTGCAATCATGGCTTCATTTCTATCATGGGATTCACATGTATAGCGGTAACCATACCAGTTCAACCCACCTCCAAATTTGTAAGACCCATCCCTAGTGTTATTATACAATACCTCCATGTCAATACTAAGATGGAAACAAAATTCAAGGTGCATACCCATATGAACAAGAGACGGGTCAGTTTGGTTACCCACCAAACTATGCGGAGGTTTCCAAGAGCGGCGTATGTAGATTTCAGAGAATATCCTTCACCTAGAGATGTTGAGTTGTAGATGAAAATTTAGGAATTGCAAGCAAGTATGGTGTAATCTAGGGCTTCAACTCAAATGAAAGTATTCAAGATTGGATTCAGGGTCCCTTGTCTCGTGGGTAGGCCCCTTTCCAAATCATTATAGCACGTAGGAGAAACTTGGCTTCATAGTTGAGATGTTTCCCCAACTGGAGGAATGGACTAAGGACATTGAATATTATGCAGGTCAATGGGAAAATTCAGCATTTCCATCTTATGGTCCTTTCCTAGTCCCCAACTAGTGTCATTTCAACCCGGGCATCAATTCCCAAGTTTCACATATGTTGCCCCTATTATGGAACCCACTTCTTCATCTTCCACTCTCCCATCTCATCTTGAGTTTTCTACCCTTTTCCCTTCTAAATCCAAGTCCCCTCCACGGGGAAAAAGAAGCTAAACCTCCTCTCCCACCACCAACAAAAAAAATCAGTGGAGACCCCACCCACCACTCCTCTCATAATCCGGACCCATGTCGGGAAGAAAATCAAGGAACCAGTCAAGAGGAGCAACAAGAAGAAGAGCCAAGCAAAGAGGAAATGATGAAAAATTTGGTGAGCTTGGCCCTAAGATTCGGGATTGATAAAATCCCCTTGATGGTTAAGCTTGTAGAAGAGGTCAAGGTCCAACCACATGTGGTGCAAACTGACTCTGTAGCAGAAATGAAGCAAGAACAAGTGGAAGAGGATCAGCAATCGGAATTCTCAGAATGTAGTATCCATGAGGGCACTTTGTTTTCAGAGATTATTGATCAACCATCTACAAAATTCGGAGAGGAGAAAGATGGAGTATCCCTAAATCCAAAAGAAGAGAAGAAAAATCCCACCATGGGGGATATCAAAATAATCTCGTAGGTATTAATCCCCCATCCCTCCAAATTTTGATGTTGAAGGGAAGTTTGAGCTCTCAAACTTCATGTTTGAGAACGAGGGAGCCATAGTGAGTAAATTGAAAATCCTAAGAATGCTATGGAGGAGGTTGAGTCGGCACAACAGGACAACAAAGACACAGATTATCTGTCAGATTTGGAGGATTGCTTTGATGGAGAGGAGCCTATATAAATCACCACATTTTCTCCTCCATCATCCATCTTTCAAGCACAAGAGCCTATTATCGAGGAGGAGCACATTCAAGAGCAGTTTTCTCTCATAAGAGTCCTCTTGAGCCAATATTGGAGGAATTAAATCTTCCAAGGAGCGTGTTGGACAAGAAGGATAAGTTCCCAAATGAGCAGTAATATTCAACTACTTACAAAGAACCCACCAACAATCCTATTAGAGGCTGCAAGTAATCCCAAGGAGTTGCTTATTGAGGAAGGGTCTCATGTTCCTAAGAAGAAGGAAAATAGCACAAAGATATCATCCATTTCATACCATTCAATCAAAGGGGACATCAGTTGTCTGTAAATGTGCAAAAGGAAGAAAATCAAGTTACAGATAGTCACCTTTTCCATGAAATTCTACTTCAAGACTTTTTATTCAAATTAGAACTCAGAGCGTTGGGAAAATCCAGTGGTTCAAACCATTCCCTATCAAATATCTAGCTTCGTTAGAGCTAGAACCAGAGTTGCCACAACCGGTCATGTTCATTTCCAAACATGAGGGTGAGTCTCACGGTGCAAGGATCAGCCACATCACCTACAACACCTCCAAGATTCCAACACAAATCATCCTGGGAGGTTTTTGTTTTTTTTTTTTAGTTGATGCCTGATGATATGGGTGGAAATTTGTTCTTTATATCATTTTTTCACTCATTTGCATAGCCATGTCCAATGTTTAATCAATTGCATGGTTTCACATTTTGAGAAGGGAAGTTACTTTTCCCTATCGGTGTCGGTTTTGTTTGAATTCTTCTCTCTTCTTTGGTTAGTGTAGGGTAGGAGTAGGTTTGTTTTTACAAAAAGAGTGATCGCACACACTGTATGTATCATTTGAGCATGTATGATTTGTCATTTTGTACATAGTTTTTGGTTCGTGTTTTCTCTAGAATAGTGCATTATGTCTCATTGTGCCTCCCATGCAAACCATGTCACAGAACCTCATCTTTTCAAGGAATAATTACAATTTTCAATTCAATTCAAATGTAGAGCAACTAAATTTGATAAGGAATAGTTTTATAAATTTCATTCTCTTGTTCCTTCATATCAACATTGAGCTTCTAACACCCTTACAGGATCGAAAAGTCAGCCCCAAGGACAATTAGTGCGTTACATATATCAGTTTTATAATGAAAACATGCCTAAGTTCATGTACAACCTTCCCAAATCCATTCAATCTCTGGTCCTCAAAGCAGTGTTCCAAACAACGGATCGAAATATAACATTCGTAACAAGAGAGAAATTCATAATTTAATAGAGTTCCATGATGTCAGAAACCAACAGGTGTTTTATTCCTAACTCTGCAGAGTGCTCATACTTGGTGAAATCAGGTTTCGGAATGATTTCGAGAGGTTCATTTTTAGTCCCGCAAATCAAGATTGCGAAAGAGGAAAGGGGGAAAATCTAAGGCTCGGAAAATTTTCCACTCTCACAATTTTAACTCCAAGATTTTCTTATAAGGATTGGGAGTGCAAAGCGGAACAAGTCCAGGGATCAATGGCACACTAAGCAGGTTTTTGTGGGGAAAATTCAATAAACATATTAGTATTGTGTTATCATTTTTGACTCCATGCCCAATGGAGGCTTCAGGCTACTTGAATAGAACATCTAATAGGCAGATGTCCCTGCGAGTCGCCAAATTGCTTTCCATTTTTCCCCCCAAGCAAAATAGACAATAGGGACCTAACATGACCTAGGCACCAAACAAGGCACCTAAGGATGAAATTGAGTCACAGGAAGTTTACGAGGCTTTGGGAACACATTCAATGATTTCAAGAGTGAAAAATCATATTGAGGAAGTTTTACCTCTTCTAGGTTTTAACCCTTAAGATCAACTTTAAAATGATGAAATACGGGGCCCATGGGCCCACATCTGGCTAAAACGAGCAAAATCGAAGGAAAAACATGATGATCCTTAAAACCTCTTAGATGTAATATCCATGAGGCCTTTAACACAAATAAATTTGAAATATTCCCAAATTGAGAGTTCGAGGGCCAAAAATTGTAAAAGGGCCTATTTGAGGCACTTTGAAAGTGAAAGTGGCTCGCTAAGTTGCTCGAGAGAGATGGATTCTTGCATTGGAGTGGCGAGTTGAAGAAGGGCTCGTTGAGTAGCTCGGTGATCTGATTTGGATGCATGGCGATTGTTGCTTTGAGTTGGCTCGGGAGCTCAAAGAAAGGGCCATGGTGGCCAACACAATTCTTGCGTATGGGGAAGGCTCCATACATGGCTCGAAATCAAACCCCGAGGTAAAATATGGGAGGCCCGTAAGGGGTGAGTCGGTTTCACAAGTAAATAAAGGTTAAGCTCCCAAGCTAGGCCCAATGGTGCATCGAGGGTGCGACTTCGGAAACTCAACGGAAAAAACTCGAATCGGCGAGGCAAGAATCTCGAAGACAAAAAAACCTAAATCAAGTTGGGTGACATGGCATTTTAGGTTTTTAAGGTTTGTAACTTCGGAAAAAGGTGAGGGAAGCTTCCAAAGCAGCGAGTTGAAAAGCTGTGAACTCGAAGGATTCTCAAGTCTGAAATTTTTAAACTTTAGAGGCGGATGATTTCAGATCTTGGGAGGCATTTTTCGAGTTTTGGGTGATGACAATCAAATGGCCAATGGGAGATGTTTGAAACATTAAAGTCCGAAAGCTCAAGAAAACTACCCCATCAAGCTACATTGTGAACCGAGCCATTTTGAAGGTGGTGGGTGAAAGAGGGTTTGAAACCCAAAAGCGAGGATCACGAGAGATGACATGCACATCAACGGACGCATTTAACGGCGGCGTGAAGAGATCTCAAGAGGATCGAGCATCAACCGAATGTGCATACAAAGATTTGATATATGGGCATAACCTTGTTACAATCCATAAACTCTCCCCTATCTCATAGATCCAAAAGGGTGTACATATAGGAGGTGCTGAGTAACCCCCAATGCTGCAATCTTCACAACTCGAGTGGAGAGGGGGAGTTACATTCCCAGAATAGAAGTGTAACTCCCTAATGACGCATATGATGCACTAACGTGTAAGAGAATCTCATAATGACTCCTAAATGACACTTGGACCTACGATCTCACCTGAGTGATATGACTCACCTAATGATGTGGAAAATAACACACACCAACACCCCCTCTTCATCGTAACTTAGGATGAGGCGGAAAGTCAGAAATGAGAAATGGGTCCCGGCACAAATCCTGATGAGGTACCCATGTACAAGAAAAAGATCCCAAGTAGTGAAGGAAAACCCAATGGGAAAAACATCCACCACAAGAGAAAAACATACTCTCTAATCTAAAAATATGCCAAATATGGGTCCGGCCATAGACGAGCCTGAAAGGGTACCCATGTATAAAGAAGAAATCTCTTGGAAAGAAGAAGAAGAGAGAAGAAGAGGGAGACGAGAGGAATGCAGAAGATGCCATGGATGGATCTGAACTTTGCATCTCTAAGAAGTCTCCTAGAAGAATGTCGATGATGAGATCCTCTGCCTCTGGATTGAAGAAGAGCCACCCGCACCGAACTGTGTTCCTTCCCTTAGGAAGGACAGAAATGTCGTGTTAGAAGTCCGCCCACTCCACAAAGGAAACTAAAGGCAAAGCAACACAAAGAACTCGAGTCTAGTGCATGTAGTGTGACATAGGTCTATCAAGTGAGTGCCAAGGAACCGAAGGTAATGCCACGTGCGTAGAACTATCAAAGTGAAAAAGAGGAACACCTCCATAATGGATGTCCAAGTGATATGAAGGGAACAAAACATCCTCCACAATGAAAAAGGATCCACAGTGAGGGTGGATCAATGAAGGTCTCTAGAAATGTTGAAATGACATGATTCGGGAAGGGGCACTCCCAACAATAGAGATGTTGAACTCTGTGAAACACCTGTAGATGGATGAGGGACTGTAGCACATCACAAGTGTACTCTGTGAAAAGACAACTAAGGTCGTGTAGATACTCATTCCAATGAGGGGGCTCAATAAATAGAAGAGTGATGTCGAGATAGGTATGAGTCATGCAATGAAAGTAGAGGAGTGAAAGGGGCCTCGCACATTAAAGGTGGAAAAGAGGCGGGTGTGATGACTGTATGAGACTGAGTAGGAGACTGCTCGATATCTGATGAGATGTGGGATGTGTCAACACTCTCTGGAATAGTGAGAGAAAGAGGAGAAGAGTCCTCTATAGTACTCTTGACATCATAATCGGGTAGTAATCCTTGTTATCGAAGTATAACCAAGTGAGTCTGAGTTAGTGGAACTTCCATCACATGTAGAACAAGAGGAGACAACTGGATCAGCAACAGCAACAATGGCAACAGTATGTGAAGGGTCTCCATAGAGGGACTGAAGAATGCTCCAGACACGATGGGGTGGATCTGAGTCTGCCACATGAAACCAGAGAGATCTGGAGACATGCATCATCAAGTGACCAAAAACATGGTCGCAAGTGTTAAGAAATTCCTCCAGATGACGATGATCAGTGGGTGCAGGAACTGGCCCAAGTAAGAAGGGTGAAAGACCCTCGTGAGCGAAGTAACGTTCCATGGAAGCACGCCAAGCTGAATAGTTCCCTCTCTGGTGAGAAGTGGCGAGTCTGTAAAGAGATCCTATGACACTCAAGTCTGGAAAGAGCACTCTCCATGATGGAAAAATCAAGATGCACAAAAAGTAAGACATCGGACTCGGCCGATAATGCGTTTGCGTGTGAAAACCCAAGAGTGCTAGTCAACCCCAGAATGTGGCACTTTATAAAGTAGTGTGTTTACAAAACTGAAAATTTCATCACATAATGTGTGAAAAATCATGTAACTTTGACTAAAGAAGCACTCAAAAATGAGCAACGAGTCAAAAGTTATAGCAAAAAAATGATTCCCGCAACTAATGGAAAAAGTCAATAAACCCTGCAAACGGATTAAAAAAGTGACCGAAATGGATGCAAAGGGTGTCGTATGGGTACTCGTTGGAAATGGAATCAAATTTTAGGCATGGTTTATTTTTCTTGCGAGGGGGAATAGCCTCCTTCCAACCCTAGACCTTGCCCTCCGTCTTCGACATGCGTAGGAAGGACATAATACAAGCAAAATAAAGCCTTAAAACATTATACAATGCCAAAATATAAATGTTTTGCCTCAAAACATTAAAAAAGGGGGATTGTTTTAACCTCCAAACAATTTCTAAAAGGAATGATGGGGGCCCACGTTGTCAAGATGCAGGAGGCAGTTGAGTGACGGAGCCAAGTCCACGTGTAATGTTGTGCAGGAGGGTGGGCAGTGTCTACAGAGGTGGTAACATGCGTATCAGAATCCGTGGCCAAAGGCTCACAGAGCCAAACCAAGGAGGGATTCAACACCACGTGTTAGAGGAGAGTTTTGACCGAGATAGGCACTCGGAGTCCGAGTTAATAGCTGAAGTAGTCTCGAAGATTTGTAATGGCATTGCAAAACCACGAGCTAGCATGAGTTGTAACGGTGCTGCACAGTTCCCAAGCTGGCAATGGAGAAACCCTTCGAGCAGGGGGAGCACAGAAACAAAGGAGGCACGAGCAATATTACAGTGTGGATTCAAATGCAAGAAGGCTCAACTCATCCAATGGAGTAGGTAGAGCTAACAACCGAGTTGTCAATAATTCATCAAGACGAGCCAATGAAGCAAAGAAAGCCAACATATCAACATTCCGATGAGCCAAGCTCGGCAGAAATAACTACCAGTAATGCAAGATCAAGGTAGGATAAACAAGGTGGTGGTGTGCAGTTCAAGTTTAATCAAAAATGATTGTGTGCAACACCAAGGTGCAAGCCATCAAATCAAGGTTGAAGCTGGTTGAATGAGGATGAAGCATTTCACAAGCTAATGGTCGAGACTACCAAACACGAGAAAAGCCAAAAAACAGAGCCACCAAGGATGAAACCCGAGCTACCAGCCTAAGCCAGTGCACAATCATGAGTATAATATTAAAAAAGTGAGTTGTAAACCAATTCACAAACCTAAACAAGGCCAAGGCAAAGACCCAAGAAACCAATGCAAAGGACGTCCATGCAGAAGCCCTGAGCAATGAGTTTAATGCCGAACTAGGTTTAAATGCAGATGCAAAGAGAACGAGTCATAGAAGTAGTCAAGCATGGAACATAGGTATAAGGACATCGAGCAGATTGAAGGCCAATGTAACAACCCCTAATGCAAACAACAAAGGATGAGCAGGTTGATCGAGCCAAAGAAGGGTGAGCCGGAGGAGTAGAGAAACCGAGCGGTCGAAGGCTTAAACAAACTGATGCAAAACCAAATGCAGAGCCAACATGGCAAGTTATACGGAGAGCTAGAAGGGGAGCTCGGTTCCCAACTAGCAAGCTGAGGCCGAGTTGGCCCTTGAAAACAGCTTAAACACCTTAAAATAAACTCTCAAAACCTGCACAAAGCTCAGATCTACACCCAAAACCTCCAGAACATACATGCACCCAAAAAAACTCGAAGGCACGAACACCCAAAACTCAAATAGAGGTATGAATGCTAGAATCAATGCAAGTAGAGCATGAAAGAATCACCATTACGACACATGCTTTGAAAGATATCTAAATATCATGCCTGGAAGCCGGAAAACACGCATGAAATGCAAAAAGTGCACACAATCCACAAGATCCGCTCTAATACCATGAAAGAGGGTTTGAAACCTAAAAGCGAGGATCACGAGGGATGACGTGCACATCAACAAAGGTGCGAAACAATAGCATGAAGAGATCTCAGGAGGAGTGATCATCAACCAAATGTGCATGCAAAGATTTGATATATGGGTGTAGATCAAGAATTTCGCGCTTGTTACATGTCCAAGTTAATGTACCAAACTAAACATGAAAACCTAAAAAATCAAATGAAAGTGATACCTAATAGATTAGATAAGATCCAGAGATGTAGATGGAAAGAAAGCCGATGTAGACAAGACCGGGCGCACACGAGTAATCCTGCAAAGTAGATCCAAGAAACCTGTGATGCACAAATACTTGGCAGAAAAAGACAACGTTAAAAGATATAAGAGTGAACTGCCCAGAAAGCGGGTCCGAGAAGCGATGAGCTTCCTTGGTGGATGTTAATTCATGTTTTTAGTTAAGAATAAAGGCACACATGATAAAATATGTAAGCAAATATTTAGATTTTCTGATTTTAAGTTGCAGACAAAATGGAAAAGCAAAGCATTAAATCGAAAGAAAGCAGAAACTATAAAAACAAAGCTGAAATTGTGATACCCGAATTTTATACTTTTCATCGCAGACTGGTCATTGTCAATCGAGATAGTGATCGCATCGATTGTTTGGGTCGATGTCGATTGAGATGGAATCGGCGTCGATTCGGATGGAATCGGAACCGATTGTTTGAGTCGGCGTCGATTGCGATGGAATCGGCGTCGATTGTTTGAGTCGACATCGATTCGAGATGGAATTGGCACCGATTGTTTGAGTCGCATTAAATCTACGGAGTTGATCGATATTAGGAAAGAGAAAATCATCTTTCGGGCAAGCGCGATTGAGATCCCGAAAGTTGGTGCGATTCAGATTTTTCCAAAGTGGCTTTAGTTCATCGGTACTACATTTGAAACCCATTGTGGATAATCAATGGGTTTGATAAAATTAGTTGTAAGTAAGCGCTGCAACTCTTCTTTGACAGAGAAGAGCTACACGAGGATGCATCTTACGTAGTTTTTGTTTAACTAGTTTGATTTTGGAAGAGTAACGATATTGTGGACCACGATGTTAGGATCGAGGCCCGGCATATCCTCATATGACCAAGCAAAAGCTTGGCGATGGTCGGAAAGAAAGGTGGTGAAGTCCCCCAACTCCTGTGGGTTAAGAGATTGGCTGACCTTAATGATACGAGGGTCTTCAGTAGTCCCTATATTAAGGTCCACGGTGGCTTCGTTAAGAAGGGTAGATGTGTCAGAAGGAATGGTCTTGGGAAGATAAGAATCCTCCGCCCCAGATAAGTAAGGATAAAATCATCATCAGCACAGTGGATAGTACTGATAGTAGGAGAATCATCTTCAATTATTTTAGGGAAGACTAATGGTATGGAAGTGGATCTGCCACTAGTCTTATAGGTCAGTGGACCCAAGGAAATGTAATTGACTTAAAAAAAAGTTAGACGGGATGGAAATGATGTCATCCACATCAAGCGATGTTTCAGACATGACGAGAGAAGATGGTTCTTCAATGGTAAGAGGATCATTGAGAATGGTGAGTGTGGATTTTGAGAGAGGTTTGAATCCTAAACCAAACTTTTGATGTGGTTTAAGAGTTGGAATGGATGCGAGGTCATGTACACCTTGTTCGTATTTTTCGAGGCCAAAGCTCTTCCACGCGCATCGATATAGATAAGTTTTTACAAATGCAAAATTTTGTAGATAATCAAACCCTGCAGAATAAGATTTGGTCCTAGGAGGGGAATCCATACGATAGTGAGGTGTATCAAGACCACCATAGAGGAAGTTAGTTTTTCGATTGGGTAGACCAATAGTAACAATGCGACCCAGATCCGACCGATATTCGGTTGTTTGTCTGCGCCTACCATACTCATTAGGCTTGAGATGGGCGTCAAAAGAAAGAAGGGGAAGCTCCCTAATGAAAAATACTTGCAATGTATCTTCCAGATTTTGTAGATCCGGTAGTTTTGTGCAGGTATGGAAGAAGATGAAGCCTCATCGGAGAATCAGCATTCTCCTTTGGAGGAACAATGCACTCGTGGTCATGTCACATTGTGTGGATAGAAAAGGATCTCCTGGATGAGTATAGATTTTTCCCTCATACCGATATTTTATGCAACGATGAAGGGTTGACGGGGACGTAGTGCATTGTGTGGATCCAGAGGCGTCCGAGGATCATATTGTAGTGGAATTTCCTTTAACAATATAAAAGATCTCATGGAGAAGTTTCTTGCCTACCCGAATGGGTAGGACCACAGTTCCTAAGGTAATCGCACGGTTGATCGTTAAACGATCGAAGAGCGAAAGGCGGTGGTGACACTACATTCTTTGGCAACTTAAGATGCTCAAATTTGTGGGAAGAAATGACATTAAGTGCAGCGCCACTATCGATCATAATGCATTTTAATGTAGTGTTATTGATTTGAACCGTGATAAAGAGAGGAGCTTCTAAATCTTCCGAAGAAAGGGGGAATTTCAGAATCTTCAAAGGAAATGGTGGTGGATGGTCTATTCAATCGACAACCATCTCAAAAGGTCAGGGCTCATCTCGAATTCACCGCGATGTGGCATAGACTATCAATCGAGCTGGTGATGCTGGGGAGATGATTGAATGAGGTCAAAAAGGCACATTTTGACCGGAGCATGTGTGAGTTGTTTTATGACACTCTCCTCAATCGACACAGAATTTGAGCCCGCGGTGGAGCACCAATAAAGACTTGAGGTCTCGGGCGAGATGAGGAAGGAGAAGCTCCTTTGGGGCCACAAAAATAACGACGTGTGGTTGAGAAGTCATAGAAGATGATTGATTATCGTATCATTATGTTCTAGTGGCAATACGAATGCGTCAATTTGAGAAGGTGGAAGATTGTTAGGAGTGATATCCGTAAGATTGGGGGCCCGAATAGATTGTCCAGGACTCGAGGCACGTAGTTGGTATGACAGAGACACTTGTTCCTCTTCCTCTTCCAACATGAGGTCATTTTCTTCTAAGAGGCTATTAATGACAGATTGAAGGGCCTTACATCCCTCGACATCATGACCTAGAGTGCGATGATAAGCACAAATCATATCGAGTTGAACCATGAAAATTTTACTCCTTTGGGATTATAGGGTTTGATTGGAGGAAGTGATATGAGTGAAGATTGGATAAGTTGACAATGGATTTCAAAGTATAAAATATAGTAGACGAAGGTGTGGATAGAGGTGAACGAGGCACCTTTTCAATCTTAGCAGATTCTTTGAGGTAAAAGAGCTGCATATCCGGCTCGGCAGTCTTTTTAGGGACTGTTTTACCTTTCTGAATACTGGAAGAAGTAGCCTTAGGTGCTTGAGATGGAAGTAAGTAAGGCAATATTGACGTTCTTGAGGAGGAGCTCCCAAGATAGATTTTGATTTTAAAGATGACGAAGACATGGCAAGTGTTTTAGTCTTCGAGATGAAGAAGGTTGTTGGACCGTAATGACGATAATTTAGATAAGATTGATTTAGGCTGGGGGAGGAGCTCCCAAAATAGATTTGACAAAGCGATACAAAAGGTGCTTTGGTTTTTGGTGATGAAGATGATGGTTTTGATAAAATAAAATATGCCTTTCTAGTAGGTAAATCCACTTTACGAGGTATCAAAAGTGCGAGAAGATGATGTTATAGAAGGAGACGCCTTGTCGTGAGATAACTCCACTTTTTTATGAGGCGTAGAAAGGGATTTTTGAGGAGGACACCAAGAGTTTTGATGGTCTTATATATTGGTTTTCCCTTTTTAGGAATGGTGACAACTTTGACCGCATAAGGTGATTATAACCTTTTCAGGGGAGGTAGAGGGGATGATACTAATGATGCAACGTTAGACTTTAACCTGTCTAGGTATAAGTTTAGGAATTGGAAATGTGGGTGTCGATGCCATTTCTTTAGATTTTCTCTTAATAGGCAAGGCAGCACCGATGGTTAGAGAAGTGGATGAAGAAGAAGCCGTTCTTGTGAGGAAGGCTCTTTAGGGAAGAATCGTGGGTACAACTACTGCAGGAAATGAAACAGGAAGAGTCAAGACCGAAGACACTTCCGATGGCAAAGAAGTTGGTACAACTATAGGTATGTTGACCAAAGGCGTGGTTACAGAAAAAATGGGAGTGACAGAAGTAGAAGTATTCACAGTAGAATTTTGAAGGAATGTAAATGACTCAAGCACCAAAAGAATGTCCGATGATGAGACGGATGAAGATGACATTGTCTCAGGTATAGATGGAAGATTAGATAAAGAGGCAAAGGAGATGAATCTTCCTCTATCGATGGAGGAAAACTCAAAGATGGACCATCCAATGATAGTGGAATCTCAGAGTTTGAAGGAATAGAAGGAAGTTCCGATTCAGTCGACATGTTTGTAGATGGTTCAAAATTAGAAGAAGAACTTTTAGTAGAAATGAAGCTGATAATATGTGCATTTGATTTTTAGATCCCAAAGCGTCATTGTTCGGGGAATGATTGGGAAAAGGTTGTTTAAAGAAATCAAGCGATTGATTCGGGGAGCATTTGGGTTATCGAATGAGCTCGCCTCTATCGATAAATTTTTGGACGATATTTTTGAAAGTCTGACATCATTTGATGTCATGGCCTTTGCTTCTATGATAACGACAAAAGTCATTTTCATGATACCAGAATGGTCATTCTTTGTTTTCATCCAACTCTCTAATGGGAGGGAGTTTGATCATGCCAACTTCCAACATTTTGTTTAAGATAGAAGTGTATGACTCCCCAATGAAGTAAATGACTGAGAGGGTGGAGGTCCTCTTTGAGAAGATTGAGATTCTCTCCGAGGTGTTTGATTAGATGTGTTATCTGACCATGATGTCTTTAAGATGATAGTGTTTGTGGATCCCTGATTCTTGTCTTTGTTAGAAGAAGAAGGATTTGATTTTGTGAATCGAGAAAAGTCTGGTTTAGACTTAGAGCGAAGTTTTAACTTCCCTTGTTCAATGGCGCGAGATTCAAGTTTACGTGCCATTGTGAATGCTTCTTCAAATGTATGAAAGGATTGAATCCTTAAGGTGGAAGAAATATGGTTGGCGCAAGATCGAGTAAACAACTCGATTTGTTGAGGTTGAGGAAGGGAGAAGGATAACTGATTTATTATTCCTCTCCAACGAGCAACAAAGTCTGCAATAGGCTCATCGTCGAATTGACGAATGTTATAAAGATCTGTGATTGAGATCTTATGTATGATATTTATTGAGAAATGCTCAACAAACATCTCGGGATAATTGAGAAAAAGAAAACGAGAGAATGTTGGGGTGTGTTATTATACCGGTCTAAAGTGGGTCCCGCTTAGGGACATAGGAAAGGTTCAAAGCATAAGCTCCCGATCTTGGACTATAAGATAGAAAGTGTGTTTAAACGCTCACAGTGTTGTTGAGGATCCTCCGACTATGAAATTTAGAAAACTTAGGAAGTTCCCATTGGGAGGATAAGGGTTAAAAGCCACCGATGGATGGATCGGTCGTTACATACTTCAAAAGAGTATGAAGGATGAGCCCCTTTGGTGGAGGCTTCTAGGTCTGTAATCTTCTTAAAAAGAAGTTGGACGACATCCGATTGAGGAGGGGGCATGTTGGTATGTCCCGCATAAGAAGTAGATGGCATATTTTGTTGAGGCGTCACTGGGGGATTCATCTATTGATTAGGAGGATGGTAAGAGGAATAACCTGGCGTTCAGGTGTCACCGGGTGAGGTACTTGGTGTGAAGGAGCATGAGTGTAAACAGCCGTGTAAGGCGACAAGTGGTTGAGAGAAAGGTTGTTGAATGAATGTTGGAGCCTGTGATTGATGAATTCCTACATTTTCTGACTGAATCGGGATAGAGTTATGAATGTGGGTACTTGACATGATTTGTGATGCAGGAAAGAGTCTCTGAATGAGACTTTTAACCACCGGATTAGTTATTAAGGGTGCCGACACCAAGGGATGAGTAAAAGTCACTGTCGTTGAGGAAAGAGGACCTGACTGACCCTGAGATGCGATTGACATCATAGAAGAATTGACAGTAATTTGTGGGAATGTTGACGTAGCTACCATAGCTGAGGAAGAGGGCCTCTCAAAAGTAGGTTGTGGGATAGCCGAGGCAGCTGATATACCGGGGATAGGCATCGTCATTTGAGAACTACCTGACATGGTTGGTGGAAGAGAAAAAGGAGGCATAGATGTGCCACCTTCTCTCATGGTTCGAGGTGAAAAGAAGCATGCTAACTGCTCTACAAGGTCCTGGGATGGCTCATTAGCATAATAGTAAACTCTGCTTGATTGGTGGCTCATAATCCTGTATTCGAGTAGACTTGTGAACTAAGTAGTCTATAAGGGCTACCGGGTTGTGGTCAAGGAGAGCCTGAAAGTCAGGATCTCCGTGAGGGACATACTCTATCTCAGAGACAGATGATGCATCTAAAGGAATGGGAGAAGTTGGTCGTGATGGAATTGCTTTAGGATCATAGAAAGGATTATATGACCAAGATGGGGAGCCAACTAACATTGGTCCCGAAGAATACTCAAGGGGTGCCAAAACATCCAGTTAGGGGGTCTCGGATGAAGAAGAGGCTCGTTGAGCCATTTGAACCATTTTTCTAGATTGTGATCGGGTGATGACCGGCATAAGCAAGTGCAAACACTTAAAAGAAAAGAGATTAATCTAATTAATGCATAAACAATTCAAGCAATGTAGGTGATTATCTCTTTTAAGTTTTCATGCTTTTAAGTAAGAAAATATTCAGGAAGGATTTTTAGAACAGGAACTACTCAGATAGCCAAACTAAGGATGGTTTGGGGAATGTTTTGGTGAAGAGTCCTAAAGGCACTTCAGTAAAAGACTAGTACATGGCTTGATATAGGGACCTACCCCTGCACTTCACACACCACTGCGATAAGGGAGTCGGGTGCTTTGCCAAAGTATACCGTAACTTCTATGAATTTCAGAGCGTGGCCCGAGTACGCGCGTAGGTTCTTCCTCTTGGATATCACTTCCAAGTAGGTGAGACCAGAGAAGGAGTTTTTGTTTAAATGCTTTATACCTAGTGATTTTGGCTTTGTGTGCAAGGGTGAAAAATAAAAATCAAATAGTGTCACTACCGATTTTGATAAATTTTCCAACCTATTTAGAAAACTAGATGAAGAGCATACAATAGAAATGACAAAGAAGAAGTTCTTTTTAAGCACTCAAAATGAAGTGTTTGATTTCGATGAAGACAAGTCAAACAAATTCTTTCCCAAATGCGATTAATTCCTTTTAAGCACCAAAATTGAAATGTTTGAGTGTGATAGAAAACAAACAAACAAGTTCTTTTTAAGTTCTTAAAAAGGAGAAAACACCGTAAAAGAGAAATACCTGTAGATTTAGCTCTCCAAGGTGTGTGGACTTCAAAAAGTGCATTGTTGAGCTCTTCCCTTGAACAATCCCGTGAACAAGCAAAGCACTCCGCAAGACAAGGTTAAGCAAACACACAAACAAATCCAGAAAGATATATCCAGATAACTAGATACTAGTAGAAAGGAAATTTCTATTTAAGAAACTAGAAAACTTTCAAGGAAATAACAATTTTGCATAAAGAGATGAATCAAAAATGCAATCTTGAAATCAAATGAAAGATTTACTAATCTTTGAAATAGAAATTGGGATCTAGATTTGCAAGAAAGAAAGAACTTTGACTTTGCAAATTATAAATGAAAGAAGCAAGACCAAAATGAAGGAAGGAAATGCTTAAGGAAAACTGATGAAAATCAGTGAAGAAAAAGAACAAAAGCTCAAAACTGGAAAAGAAATGAACTTACCAATAGGGGACTTTGGTAGGGTCCCACCGGCGTGCCAGAATGTAGATCAAGAATTTCCGCGCTTGTTACCTGTCCAAGTTAATGTACCAAACTAAACATGAAAACCTTGAAAAACTCAAATGAAAGTGATACCTGATAGATTAGATAAGATCCGAGACGTAGATGGAAAGAAAGTTGATGTAGACAAGATGGGTGCACATGAGCAATTCTGCAAAGTAGATCCAAGAAACCGTGATGCAAAATACTTGCGAAAAAGACAACGTTAGAAGATAAAAGAGTGAACTACCCAAAAAGCGGGTCCGGAAGCGATGAGCTTCCTCGGTGGATGTCAGTTCACATTCTCAATTAAGGATAAAGGCATACATGATAAAATATGTAAGAAAATGTTTAGATTTTCTGATTTTAATTTGCAGATAATATGTAAAAGTAGCATCAGAAACTGAAAGAAAGCAGGAAACTGTAAAAACAAAGCTGAAATTGTGTTACCTGAATTTTATACTTTTCAGATGGTCGGTGTCAATCAGACAATGATCGGCGTCGATCGTTTGGGTCAGCGTCGATTGAGATGGAATCAACATCGATTGTTTGAGTCGGCATTGATTGAGATGGAATTGGCATCGATTGTTTGATTGGACGTCGATTTAGATGGAATCGCACCGATTGTTCGAGTCGGCGTCAATTGGACACACAGGCAGATAGAAGGCCAAAGAGTAAAAGCAGAAAGAAAGCTAAGCTAAAACAGATTAAATGTAAGCCCAGATTACTGAAGATTGATCAGAAAATAGAGATTAAAGACAGAAAAGGGAATCTGAGGTAGAAATTGATGGATTCTAACTTAGCAACCGAAGAAAGGTCTGATCGGCACCGATTTGGATAAATTGGCGTCGATTGAAGACTAATCGGTGTCAACCAAAAGGAAATTACAGAAACTAACAAGAAATGAAGATACGATTCGGATGAAGCAAATTACATAAATCCACAAAGGGGAATACCTAGAAAATGCTTGATTGATGATTGATGATTAATGAAGGGAGTTGTGGAGACCCACAAGAGCTGTAGACACACAGACAGAGTAACAAGTACACCTCTCAGGGATTAAAATGCACAAAACTCACTCTCTCTCTCTCTCGATAATCTCTTTAATCACTCAAACAAAGTAATCTCAGTGACTAGCTCTTTTGAATCTAACCAGAGAGGATCTCAGGTCATAAATTTATAGTCGGTGCCGACCGAGATAAAATCAGCGCGTGCGTTAAAGAAAAATGGCACCGATCGAAATAAAATCGTGCATTCCAAAAAATCGGCGCCAACCGAAATAAAATTAGTGCCATTTCTAAAAATTGGCATCGACCGAAGATTAATCGGCGCCGATTAGGGAACACTTCCCAAAGAGGCAAAGAAATGAGTTGTGGGGATAAGAAACTTATCCCTCCAACTCAAATACGGGTAAAAACCCACTGCACATGTTTAGGAGAGGAGAAAAAGGTGGGATGGATGAAGAATAATGATACGGGAGGTTTGGAAATGATATGGGGTGAATAAGTAGTTGGAATAATGGTAAAAAAGGTAGAATTACATGGTTAATGTTTAATTATCCATGGGTGAAATATAATGGGGTGGAATAAACTTAGGATAGGTATTTTAATTAGATAATTAATTAATATCCTAAGAGAGAAGTGGTGATATAAAGGTGCCTCGGGTTACCCGAGAAGGTAAGCGAACACGGGGGACACTAAATTGGGTAACCAATTTTAGGTGTCTACAACGGGCATAACCTCGTTACAATCCACAAACTCTCCCTATCTCATAGATCCAAAAGGGTGTACATATAGGAGGTGTTGAGTAACCCCAATGCTGCAATCATGACAACTCGAGTGGAGAGGGGGAGTTACATTCCTGAATAGAAGTGTAACTCCTAATGACGCATATGACGCATTGATGCACTAACACATAAGAGAATCTCATAATGACCCCTAAATGACACGTGGACCTATGATCTCACCTAAGTGAGATGACTCACCTAATGATGTGGAAAATAACACACACCAAAGAATGGGTAGATAGAACATATGAATGTCGAGCTCTGCTATGGGTAGGTAAATGTGTTGGGTGCTTGAGCCATGCTGAAATGGCTGGCTGCATGAGGAGACCAAGTTGCATGAATATGGGCTTGGTGGGTGGGAGTTTCAAACCGAAGTAACCCGAACTAAAATTTGAATATCTTACGCATTTTTAGACAAGTTTTATGAGATTGTACTTGTTGGAGATGGATTTTAGAGGGAAATCTAATGGACACTTCAAAATTCATAGATAAGGAGGGTATGTGAATATTAAGCCATGCAAGCAACCCGGTACAAAAATGATGACAACCTCCTCTTGTACTCCACCATTTTTGGCAATTTCTGATCATTGAAAAGCTATTTTGGGCTCTACATCATGGGATGATCATAGATGAGAATTTAATGAGTTAGGCGGGAAATAAACCATGATGAATTTGTAAAGCTAAAGGCCATACCCAGGTGCATCATGGATCCATTTCTTCAAACACAAGGCAAGGTACAAGGAGTATGATTTTTACAGGTTTTCCCACCATTGCAGGAAAATAATGATGATTTTGTGGGATTGGAAGCAATTTTGGACTTCTTCCCTTTCTCTCTTCTCTTGAATATTCTTCTGCCTAACACTCCTTTTCTGTATTCCTCCTTCCTTGTGCTTCATCTCAAATTTCATGGATTTTGGCACTCAAATTTTTTGGGTATTGCTTCATCAGATAGGATTTTTCTTCCCTTTCCAGAAAGGTAAAGAAGTCCTCCTAACTCCTTGTATTTTTTGAGTTATGGCTCGATGGAGTTTGCAGGGAAATTTTCCCAAAAAGATCCAGGCGGGCCTAAGGGAGAATTTTTGCCAAGGAGATTTGGTGGATTGGGGGATGTGGAGGAAAATTTGGCACTTAGCCATTTTTTGGTTAAAAACTCAAGTTCACATTTACCACCGCGTGCCCGCGAAGGAGAAAAAATTTTGCTCCACCAATGAGGAGGTGCCACGTGTCCATGGATCGATGGAGCAATGGGAGTTTTTCAAGCACTTAAGCATTTTTGCCAAAATGTGAAAAAGTTTTTGCCCCCGGGCCGGCAGGTTTCTAAAAATGCATCGGCGTAAAGGCGGTGAAAACTTGCCACTTAGCCCTTTTGGCTAAAAGGAAAAAATTTAATTCTTGGCCCATGGACCCGGTGAAGGAAAGAAGTGCACTCGTGGGGCCAAGGAGAAACTTTTGGCACTTAGCTTTTTTAGGGAAAAAAAGTTAAAGTCAAAAATAGGCCCATGGATCCAACAAAGGAAGTGAAAAGAAAGGTCAAGGCCCGCTCCAATAAGAATGTGCCACATCATCAAAAGGGTGGCGGAGGTTGGAAGAAAGTTAGGATTTTCACCCTCTCTTTTTCCAAAAATTTAAGAGTGCGAATTCAGCCGCATCCCCGCATCGAATCAGAAGGTGACACGTGGCCAAGGAGCTACGCACAAATGGGCCCCGTGAGGAGAAATTTTTGGCACTTAGCCATTTTTGGGAAAAACTCTAAGGTCAAATTTTGGCCCAAAATCCTGTGAAAAAAAGAAGTTGCTAGGGCCCCGACCAATCAAAAGATGCCACGTGTCAAGGTGGAGCGGCGGGGGTGGAAGGATTTTTAAGTTTTTGGTTTTTTGCCAAAATTTCTCAAAGGAAAAAAATAGAAGCAAATCCCGCCGACCAATCAAAAGGTGCCATGTGTCTACTCATCGGTGGGGGTCGGAAGAAAGATAATTTTTTTGCCCTTTTGGCCAAAAAGGTTTAAAGCAAGAAATGGGCCCCATGATCCCATCCCATCAGCGAGGTGGCGGGAACTCGCCACGTGTCCACTCATCGGCAGAGATCGGGGCATCGGGAGATTTTAGATTTTTTCCAAAATTACAAAAACACAAAAGGCAAGAAATGAGCCACATTTCCATGGCCAATTAGAGTGCCACATGTGTCCACCTTAGTGGTGGAGTTTTCACCCGTGGAAGGCCTTGGGAAAATTTTCCCTTGCGTGAGCTAGAAGGAGAAAAATGTCACTTTGGACCCACAACGAATCAGAGAGTGCCACGTGTCCTGGGAGCTGCGGGCATGGAGAATTTTTGGGAATTTTTCCAAAATTGCAAAAAGAGGGAAAATGCCGATTTTGGCCCGCCGACCCGATTTTTGACCTAAATTTGCCCTGTTTGCCTAAAAATTTACAGAGGGCATATCTTTCGATTCCAAGATCAGATTTGGATGAAATCAGATTTTTTGGAAAGATCTCGATCCCCCTATGCATTGAAGGCATAAAAACATCATGTTTTGTGGATTTCAATGGAGAAAATGTGAAAAACATCTTTCATGCTTTGAATGCAAGATCAGATTGCTTTGAACAAGTCATTTTTTGCTCGAGCCGCCATGGTTTTCTTCTCCAACATGCCAAGGATGGAGAATCAACTCGATTTGATGGGAAAACCCTAGAATGTCTTCTCATGCCTTGAATGCAAGATCAGATTGCTTCGAAGACATCATTTTTATTCCATTTTCCATTTTTTGCTTCTCCAACACGTAGTGAAAAAAAGGAAAGATCAAATTAATGGTTTTGAGGCCGATTTGAAAGAGATTAATGGTGGGTGGTTGAGTCCAAGGATCATATTTACTTCCCCTTCTATTTTCTCTCTCTTGCTTTGGCTATAAATGGAAGATTCATTCTTTGTAATGGTTGGATGTTTTTCTCTATATCTCCCTTTCTCTCTATTCTGCAGTGAGTTTGTGGAGTTTTCAAACCTTCCATAGATCTGTAAATGCAAATTTTTGCCTTTTGGCCATTGTAATGCTTTGTATCAACTCTGTGGAGCAATAAAATAAGCTGTGGGTGATTTCCAGCCCCTTTCTTACTTCCATTGCATTCATTCGATCTTTTCATTTACAAATCTGGTTATTTGTGCATCTGAGTTGCATTATTTCTATGGTCTGTGTTTAACAAAGAGTGGGAGTTCATCATTCCTTGGTGCATCACCTCCATTAGCTTAGATTTCATTATTTTTGCAAACTTCTTCTTCACCTTGGTCCCTTGGAAAGATTTAGAATAGGACTTAGAATAGATCCTCTGCAAAATGAAAGCATGCACCTGAATAGAGGGATAGGAACCAACCTTTAATCTGGAGAGTCTTTTTCCATTTTTGCAAGTCCCACACTTGGGGAAAAGATTCAATGTTGTGCAATCACACTGGATGCCCATTATCAAACTAGAAATCTGAGAAACATCTAGGGGTGTTGTGATTCTGCACTAATAGTTTTGGCATGCCCGGTGGGACCTTAGAGGTCTTCATCTTCATTGCAACAAAGTTGATGTGTATTTGTTGCAAGTTTCTTGCTTAAAAGAGCCTTGATTTACACATCTGGTGACTCCAAAAGGATAAGATCAACTGGTTTTAGTAGTTCAAGCTTGAAGATTCATGAGAAGAATCCAAACAAGGTCAAGAACAAGAGAAGAAGGATTGTTTGTCTATCTCCACTTGTCCCCAGAAAGAGAGAGAGAGAGGAAGAAGGATTCAAAGATCTCCATCTCCACCAAACAGAACTCTATCAACTCCTCCACCTGGTAGACCTTTCATCCAATCAACAAGAGTTCTAAGACCAATCAGAATGGCACAACCAAATCCTTATGTCAACTTTACTGAGCAGCATCCCACTTGCTCTCAATGCACAAAATCCTAGTACCAATTGCAAGCATTAAAGAGCATTCCATTTTTTACTGGAGAAAATCAGACCACTCCTGGTGACCATGTCCAGACATTGCAAATGTCTATACAATTCATGAGATTGCTGAAATGGATATTGTTGTCAAGTTGTTGGCATCCTCCTTCAAAGGAAAAGCCTTGCAATGGTTCAAGAAGTCTGAGAGCAGGCTCTATCACAAGTTGGGACAATCTATGCACAACCCTCCATGACCAATTTGGAGAAAAGGGGGATAACTTGTCCCTATTGGAGCAAGCTGACAACTATCAAGAGGGCTCCTAATGAGTAAAGCTAACTGACTTCAACTTCAGATTTCAAAGAACTTGGGATAGAATCCCATTGGCCGTGAAACCAAGCAAAGAGAAGGTGCTTTCCTTTACTTTCTCAAAGCTTTAAATTATGATATTGCAATGTTGATTCAATCCATGGGAGGTGTAACCTTTCCTGCAGCCTATAGTATCTCCATTAGGGCTGAGAATTGTTTAATACAGGCTGGTAAACTTGCACCTAGACCACCCATGCCTCTATATCCAGATTTAGGAAGCCCAAGTACTAGCCAAGCACCTACATTAGCTCCCATTCCCACTCCCAGAAATCAGAGTTCAAATGAAACCTCTACTTCATCTTCTAGTGCCTCAAATGAGCTGCAAGAGGTCATGAAACAATTGCAAAATTTGGGTAATGAGCTGGTTACACTTAAGAGGCAAGCAAGCTCAAGGTTTTAGGCCTTCTTATCAGCCTCAAGCTCAACCCAATAGACCACCATTTCAGCCTAATAGGCCACCCTTCCAAGCTGCAAATCAGAATCAAGTTAGGCCTCCTGCCAATAGACCTTTCCAGCCCTATAATCCTAATGTTGCATCTACATCAAGAGCCCTAGTGCCAGTACAAAATAATATGGCTCAAGAATATGATTGGTGTTTCCCATGCAATGAACCTCACAACCAATCTATGTGCTTCAATGGTGCTTTGAACCAAGATTTGATGGTGACAACAACTGGTGTAGAGAGTGAAGCAAGTCAAGAAATAGATCAGCAACAAGGAACATCTCAACAAGGGGCAGCTCCAAGTGAGACCACACTTGTGAATTGGTAGGCTGAAGATTTTGTGGGATGAATCAAATACCTCCTCAAAATGTAGTAGATAATACAAGGTCCAAGAAGAGGAACATTGGAGAGGTACAACCACCAAACTCGAGTGATTCACAACCTTCCATCACTCCACAAGGTGTTGGCAAGAAAAATGCAGCTCCAAATGTGCAAGGGCAGCCCAAGCCAACTTCTAGACCAGCCCAAATACCAACTGTTGCAGCTCATGTGCAAGAAAATAATGTGCAGGCCAAAGGGCAGCAAAGAGATGGTTCATCCCATTTAATATCATTGAACAAATGAAGAAGACCAATGTGAACATATCTATGTGGGAATCACTTTCCATTCCAGGACAAAGGGATCTCTTGCAAGCTGCCATGAAGAATTGGTCAACCTCAAATCAGCCACCTCATGTGCAAGAGAAGGTACTCACCAATGCAACTCATCCTGAAGGAAACCATGGAGGGAAGAAAGGTAAGAGTTTGAAGCCCCCACCCTTCTATGTGTCATTGATTGTTGGGAAACATTTGGTGCACAATTGCATGATAGATTCAGGGGCAAGTAGTTCAGTGATGCCAAAGTAGATAGCTGATCAATTGGGCATAAAATATGAGCCAATCCTCAAAGGAGTAGTGCAATTAGATGGGACAATAGTATCAACTATTGGAATCATCAAGGAACTAAGCCTTACCTTGCATGCATGCCCAAATGTAACGGTTTTACAAGATGTGTCTGTGATTGATCTTCCACCACTCTTTGCCATATGTTTGTCAAGGGATTTCACAAGCTAGAATTGGAGGCTACCTATCTATTGATTGGTCACATATGTTGTTTAGAACAAGGTATGGGGAAAAAGCAACAATCAGATCTGAGCCTATTGCCAATTTCCATATTGAACCTCACACTCCAAGCCCAATCAACACAAATTGTTCAGCTTTTGACCAAGAAGACTATCCAAGCATACATGAAGCTGACACCAAGGTTGGAGGCATTCCTAGATTTGACCCTTGATGAGTGGGAAAACAAGGTGCATGCTTTTGATCCCTACAAGGAGATAGAAGAATATGAGCTAGGTGTTTATTGCTTACATGAAGAGAATCATCCTCTTCCTAGCATCACCAAGTCAAGAACAAAAAGATGATAATGAGGTATGGAAACTTTTCTTTGATGGATCAAGAAGTAGACAAGGTGTTGGAGGTGGTGCAATGTTGGTTTCACCTCAAGGCATTAAGTACTATTCAGCTTTTAGATTTCAGTTTGCATGCTCTAACAACACTGCTGAATATGAAGCTTTGGTTCATGGACTTCATTGGGAAAACAAGAAAAGCATTAGAAATCTGCAGGTCTTTGGTGATAGTGAGTTGATAGTAAATCAAGTTAAAGGGAAGCATGCTACAAAGAATGATCTGCTCAAGAGTTATAAGAACAGAGTATGGGATCTAATGGAGGATTTGAAGCTTTCAACATCAACTCCATCCCTAGGAAAGAGAACCAAGCTGTTGATAGGCTTGCAGTAGTTGGAGCAACGTTTGATGTGGTGGACAACATTAAAAAGAGAAAAACACAACCAACACATCCATGTGATTGTGAGGCCATCAGTGCCAGACAATAATACAAGTTGGAAAGTGTTTGAAAGTGACCAACAAATCATCAATTTCTTGCAAGAAGAGGCTGAGTTCTCAGCCAAAATCAGGAAAAGTTAGAACAACAGTATGGTGATCAAGTGGTGCAACTAAAAACAAACAAAGTTTCCAAAGGGACTTGTGACTTTAGAGTCTATTTTCAATCCTAATGATCAGCTTAGAAAGGAGAAAGCTAACATCCAAGTCAAAGGAGAAGATTTAGAGCCTATCCTCGTGGGAGAGAACAAAACACTTCAAATTGGCAAAGTGGCAACCGAGCAAGAAAGGTATGAGTTCACTCAACTTTTCCAAGAGTTCCCAGATGTGTTTTCTTGGAGCTATGAAGACTTGAGAGGTTTCAATCCCAAGCTAGCACAACACACAATTGAACTGGATCCAGATGCTAAGCCCATCAGGAAAAAGCAAAGGCCAGTCAACCCACACATTGAGCCTCTAATGAAGAAGGAATTGAACAAGTTAATAGAGGCAAGTATCATTTTTCCAATCAAGCATTCAAGTTGGGTTGCCAACTTGGTTCCAATCAGAAAGAAGAGTGGAGAAATCAGGATTTGTGTAGACTTTAGAGACTTGAACAGAGCATCCCTCAAAGACCACTACCCACTTCCATCTATGGAGTAGATTTTGCAAGTTGTTGTTGGTTCTAGGAGGTTCTCATTGTTGGATGGTTATTCAGGGTACAATCAGATCATGGTGAAGGAAGATGATCAGTTTAAAACAACCTTCACCACCAAATGGGGAACCTATGCATACAAGAAAATGCCATTTGGATTGTCTAACGCACTGGAGCCACTTTCCAAAGGGAAATGGATATGGCATTCAAGGGATTGATCAATAAAATAGTTCTGATTTACCTTGATGACATCACTATGTTTTCTAAAAATGCAGCAGACCATCTATTTCATTTGAGACAAGTCTTTAGAGGTGTAGAAGATTTGGGATATCCCTAAATCCTAAAAATGTATATTCATGGCCCATGAAGGAAAACTTCTAGGCCACATTGTTTCCAAGGAAGGGTTGGCAATTGACCCAGAGAGAGTTGAAGCAATCAGAGCATTTCCATTGCCAAGCCATAAGAAATCTCTTCAAAGCTTCTTAGGAAGAATTAATTTTGTCAGAAGGTTTGTCCAGACTTTGCTGCTCTTGTCAAGCCAATAACGTTGATGTTGAAGAAGAATGTGGCATTCAAGTGGACAACTGAAGGCAAGGTAAGTTTTGAAGTGATCAAGGAAGCTATCTCATGAGCTCCAACCCTCATAAACCCATATTTCTCCAAAGACTTGTGCTTTATGCCTTTTCTGGAAGTGATACAATCTCTACAATTTTGGTGCAAGCAGAACAAAGAAAAAATAGAGCAACCAATTGCCTTCTTTGGCCAAAGCCTGGAAGATTATGAAATGAGGTATTATTTCATTGAGAAGCACATTCTTGTAGTGATTAGAATCTTGAAGAAGTTTAAGCATCTAGTTTCAAACAATAAGATCCATTTGTTGGTATCCCACGGGCATTAAAGACTTCCTTCTCAACAAGGATTTGAATGAAAAATGTGTTGGATGGATAACTCGTGTCATGGAGTATGACATTGAGATAAAGGTCACCAAGCTGGTCCATGGAAGGGGATTGTGTGAGAAATTAGCCTTGAGCCAACCAATTGAAGCAAGCAAAGGAAAGGATGTTGTTTTGGTGCTGCAGGACAACCAAGAAGAAGTTGTTTTAATTTTTCAGAGAATGATCAAGAAGAAAATATTGATATACCCACTCCTTGCTGGACTCAGAGCATAATACATTTCCTACAGACCAGCCTTTTCCCTCAGAAATGAGCAAGGTAAAGAGGAGGTATTTTAGATTGCAGGCCATTCCTTTTGTGCTTATTAATGGCATTTTATTTAGAAAAGATATCAATGGATGTTGTTGAGATGCATTGGTACAAATCAGATTGAGAAAGTGTTGCAAGAATTCCATGATGGAGCAGCTGGAGGTCATTTTTCCCCACGTGTGATAGCTCTAAAGATCATGAGGGTGGGTTATTATTGGCCCAAAGTATTCAGTGACTACTATGCATGGATAAAGAAGTGCAAAAATGTGCATTCTTCACTGGTAAAGAGAGGTTAACAGCCCTTCCATTGAATCCAATTTCAGTTTTCCAACCATTTATGCAATGGGGATTGGACTTCATTGGAGTCATCAATCCAAACTCTAGCCAAGGGCACAAATGGATTCTAACAACAACAGATTACTTTACTAAGTGGACTGAGGTAGTAGCACTCAAAGAAGCCAATGAATCCAACATTCTAGATTTCTATGAAGGGTTAATAACCAGGTTTGGTATACCATCCACCATCATATCAGAAAATGCATTGGCATTCATAGGTTCTAAGATCACTGAATGGGCTGTTAAGAATGGATATATTTGAGCACTTCATCAAACTATTACCCTCAAGGTAATGGCCAAGCTGAGTCCACAAACAAGAATTTACTAAGGATTATCAGAAGGACTCTTGATGAAAATCAGAGAACTTGGCATACTAAGCTCAAATCAGCTCTATGGGCTGATAGGATAACTCCCAAGAGATCCACAGGTAACTCTCCATTCAAACTTGTTTATGGGAAAGAGGCAGTCTTGCCTATATCACTTGAGTTGCCAACATTGGAACTCATGAAGCAACTGGAATTGTTAGAGTTTGAGCCAATGGAGGTTAGATATGCCGAGTTGATGGAGTTGGAAGAAGTAAGAGAGCATGCAGCTCAAGCAATAGAAAAGGACCAAGCCTTAGTCAAAAATGCTTTGACAAAAGGGAAAGAGCAAGGACCTTCCAAGTTGGAGATTTAGTGTTGAAATGGGATGCAGACCGAGCAAAGCCAGGAAGACATTCAAAATTTGATTCCATTTGGAGTGGCCCTTACATGGTCACAAGTTGCAAAAGTAGCAATGCCTTCCAATTGTCTACATTGGAAGGTGAAGAACTTCAGATTCCAAGTGAATGGGATCTACCTCAAACATTCTTTGCTTTGAAAAGGAAAGGTTTCACCCTTGTACATACTAGTTTAGATTTTCAATTTCCTCTAAGTGCTTGTGCACATTGTTTTGTTGTAGTTTAGATTGCTTTCTTCCTAAGTGCTTTGCACATCTCTGCATATTCCACTTGGAATATGTATGATTTCTAATTTTGTACATAGTGTTTTTGGAGCTGTGTTGCCTCTTGCAGTGCTTTTCCCTTGGCATTTGGTCAGAATCAAGTGTCATTTTCAGTGGGTTTCCAAGTGGCTAAGGGGACAATTTTTCAAGTTTAGATCAGTTGCAGGCTATAATCATGACTCCATGCCCAATGGATACTTCAAGGTAGCTGATCACTTCATCTAGCAGGTAGATGACCCCTCTGAGTCACCAAAATTGTTATAAAAAATAAGCCCATGCTCATTTTTTGATAACTTACCTTCTTTTCCTCCTTCCTTGTGCTTCATCTCAAATTTCATGGATTTTGGCACTCAAAATTTTTTGGGTATTACTTCATCAAGATAGGATTTTTCTTCCCCTTTCCAAAAAGGTAAAGAAGTCCTCCTAACTCCTTGTATTTTTGAGTTATGGCTCGAGCGGAGTTTGTAGGGGAAATTTTCCCAAAAAGACCAAGTGGGCCTAAGGGAGAATTTTTGCCAAAGAAATTTGGTGGATTGGTGGGGATGAGGAGGAAATTTGGCACTTAGCCATTTTTGGTTAAAAACTCAAGTTCATTTTTGGCGCATGCGCCCACGAAGGAAAAATTTTGCTCCAACCAATGAGGAGTGCACGTGTCCATGGATCGGCGGAGAAATGGGATTTTTCAAACACTTAAGCATTTTTGCCAAAATGTGAAAAAGTTGACTTTTTCCCCGGCCCAAGCAGGTTTCTAAAAATGCATCAAGTTGAGGAAAATTTTGGCACTTAGCCCTTTTTGGGCTAAAAGTCAAAAATTAAATCTTGGCCCATGGACCTGGTGAAGAAGGAAAAAGTGCACTCGTGGGGCCAAGGAGAAACTTTTGGCACTTAGCTTTTTTTAGGAAAAAAGTTAAGTCAAAAATAGGCCCATCGGATCCGACAAACAAAGGAAGTGCAAAGAAAGTGGTCAAGGCCCCACTCCAATGAATGTGCCACATCATCAAAAGGGCGTTGGAGGTCGAAAGAAAGTTAGGAATTTCACCCTCTCTTTTTCCAAAAATTTAAGGGTGTGAATTTGGCAACCCCCATCGAATCAGAAGGTGACACGTGGCCAAGGAGCTAAGGAGCACAAACGGGCCAGCTGAGAGAGAATTTTTTGCACTTAGCCATTTTTTGGGAAAAATTCTAAGGTCAAATTTTGGCCCCAATTCCCAAAAAAAAAAAATTTTTAAGGCCATGATCCAATCAAAAGATGCCCATGTGTCAAGTGGAGTGGTGGGCGGTGGAAGAACTTTAAGTTTTTTGGCTTTTTTGCCAAAATTTCTCAAAGGAAAAAATAGAAGCAAATCCCCACCGACCAATCAAAAGGTGCCACGTGTCTACTCATCGGGGGGTCGGAAGAAAGATAAGTTTTTGCCCTTTTGGCCAAAAAGGTTTAAAGCAAGAAATGAGCCGCGATCCACCAAGGTGAAAGGAAGGTGCCACGTGTCCACTCATCGGAGATGGCGGGGGAGAATTTTAGATTTTTCCAAAATTGCAAAAAACACAAAAGGAAAGAAATGAGCCACATTTTTCCCAGCCAATTAGAGCGTGCCACGTGTCCACATCGGTAGCAGCGGAGTTTTCACCATGGAAGCCTTGGGAAAATTTTTCCCTTGCAAAAACACGAAAGGAAAAATGTCATTTTTGGACCCCCATCCAATCGTGGAGTGTGTGTCCTGGGAGTCTTGCTTTGGGTGCGAAGAGAGAATTTTTGGGAATTTTTCCAAAATTCCAAAAAAAGAGGAAAATGTCAGATTTTGGCCCACCGACCCGATTTTTGACCTAAAATTGCCCTATTTGCCTAAAAATTTTTAGAGGGCATATCTTTCGATTCCAAGATCAGATTTGGATGAAATCAAATTTTTGGAAAGATCTTGATCCCCTCTATGCATTGAAGGCATAAAAACATCATGTTTTGTGGATTTCAATGGAGAAAATGTGAAAAACATCTTTCACGCTTTGAATGCAAGATCAGATTGCTTTGAACAAATCATTTTTGCTCGATCCGCCATTGTTTTCTTCTCACATGCCAAGGATGGAGAATCAACTCGATTTGATGGGGAAAACCCTAGAATGTCTTCTCACGCCTTGAATGCAAGATCAGATTGCTTGAAGACATCATTTTTATTCCATTTTCCATTTTTGCTTCTCCAAGCACGCATGTAGTGAAAAAGGAAAATCAATTTAATGATTTTGCAGGCTGATTTGAAAGAGATTAATGGCTGGTGGTTGAGAAAGGATCAGATTTACTTCCCCTTCTATTTTCTCTCTCTTGCTTTGGCTATAAATGGAAAGATTCATTCTTTGTAATGGTTGGATGTTTTTGCTCTATATTCCCTTTTCTCTATTCTACAGTGAGTTTGTGGAGTTTTCAAACCTTCCATAGATCTGTAAATGCAAATTTTTTCCTTTTGGCCATTGTAATGCTTTGTATCAACTCTGTGGAGCAATAAAAAATCCTTGTGGGTGATTTCCACCCCTTTCTTACTTCCATTGCATTCATTTTGATCTTTTCATTTACAAATCTGGTTATTTGTGCATCTGAGTTGCATTATTTCTATGGTTTGTGTTTAACAACAGAGTGGGAGTTCATCATTCCGGTGCATCACCTCCATTAGCTTAGATTTCATTATTTCTGTAACTTCTTCTTCACCTTGGAAGTGTACTTTAATTTTTAACCTCTTCCCTCTTAGCATTCACTTTGCTAAGGGTTGAGTCACTTATCATATTTTCAAACCTCTTCCATCTTAGCATTCACTTTTCTAAGGGTCGAGTAATTAGATTCTCATTTCCAAACTCTTCTACTTTAGCATTCACTTTGATAAGGGTTGGGTTATCTTGATCTTCATTACTACCCTCTTCTATCTTAGCATTCACTTTTCTAAGGGTTGAGTTATTCAATCTTTCAATATCCTCTTCCATCTTAGCATTCACTTTGCTAAGGGTTGAGTTATTCAATCTTTCAAACCCCTCTTCCATCTTAACATTCACTTTGCTAAGGGTTGACTTATTCAATCTTTCAATCCCCTCTTACATCTTAGCATTCACTTTTCTAAGGGTTGAGTAATCAATATTAGATCTACTCTCTCTTCCATCTTAGCATTCAATTTTTTAAAGGTCAAGTAATTAGAATTTTTAATCTCTTCCATCTTGGTATTCACCTTTCTAAGGGTTGAGTACCTCATCATCCCCCTCTTTTAGACAAAATGGTGGGAAAAAGACACCACAATTATGGTCCCTTCAGAAGACAAGATCGAAATCCTTTCCATATTATCTCTGACGAAGAGGATGAAGACCAACTAGAAAATCAACAAAATGATATTTCCTTCAAGAACAAACAAAGGTCGAAGACCTTTTGTGACAAAATAAAGACCAATTTTTATTGTCTCCTCAAAATGGGAGCAAAACTACCTCTAGATTTTGATGATGACACTTTTAAAAACTTATGAGGTCAACCCAAACCAACAAAAGTAATACACAACCCAAATCAAATAACCATGATGAAGTCAGACCGAGTAAATTGAATTTTGATAACAAAGGTAAATCTAGTACTTTGTCCCCAAAGTCAAATCAAGCTTTAATGGATAAAATTAAATTAATGGCCACACAACTGGCTCTAATGGCCTCTAAAGTCAACAACATGAGTCACAAAGACACAAAGACAAAGATTGAAAATGAATCTAAGATACGTAATGAATTATAAAATGATAAAAATAATTCAAAACTTGAAAATATCCCACAAACTAATTCACCATTCACCCAAGAATGGAAAATGATGAAGGATACAATTTTGGGAATGTAACAAAAAAAAATCAACTTCAATGAATTTTATCCTCACCCTTTTGATAAGGACATCATATGCATACCCTTCCCAAGATTCTTTGAGATGCTCAAATTTGACAAATACAAGGGCAAAAACAATCCACACTCGAGCATATCAAATAATTCTTCATGGCATGTCAATAATTGGTATACAATGATAGCTTTCTCTTGTGCCTTTTTCCTAAGATGATGAGGCAAATATTTGGATTAATTCCTACACCTCCCAAAGGGATCAAACAGCACTTTAGCGAACTTCTCGAAGAAGTTTGTTAAACATTTCTCATTCAACCTAGACTCGAGAAAAACAATGATGGATTTGTGTAATACAAAAACAAAAAAATGAAAAAATTGCATAATTCTTACGGTGATGGAGAGGAATTACAAGTCAGTTCCCATGTTCGATCCCTAAGAAATAACTAGTCAATATATTTGTACAATACCTTAACAAGGATTTTTCCTTTCACATGTAGATGCGTTGCATTAATAGTTTTAAGGAAGCCATTGAAAAGGGGATTCAAATATAAAAATCCTCATTGTGAAAGGCTTAATCAAGCCTCATTCTAAGGATAACAATCACACCAATAATAACAATAACCACAACACTCATCAAGATAAATCCAAATATGTCAATCACAATCACAATGTCATTAATTATGATGTAACTAATAACCGCAATGTGCGTAAGAACCAAGCTAGCAAAACTAAATCAAAGAAATCCATCATTGTTCCCAATAAAGAATATCCCCTCCTCGTGATAATAAGTGAAGAAACTTTACACCATTGGGGAGATATTTTCAATTTTTTTACAAAACCGATAAGTTCAACATGGTCACTTATCCTATCACAAATCCCTAGGTCGAAGGGGAACCAAAACCATCTTGGTACAAGGCAAATGAGTATTGTGATTTTCATCACATCAATGGCCATCCAAAAATTTTTGTATGAGGCTCTATCACTACATTCAAGACCTTGTTGATAGTGGAGACATCACGATCAAAATCCCCTCATCTAATAAGATACCTAACAATAATTGAAAGGTGTTCTCAAACCCTTTTCATAAGTATGGTGTGAGTGGAAAAGCTACTGAAAAATATCATTCATCAAATAATGTTGACTTTAATTCTATCATATCATTTGTCGAAGACACTACTCTACATGAAGTTAAACGTCATTTTACACCCATAGGAGAAAGTCTCTCTAGTGTCTTTCGTCAATTAGTAAAGGCTAAGATGATAAAATATCCAATCATAATACCATTCTTTAAAGGGGAACCCAAGCATAAGTTGTATAAAGAATCGAATATTTTGAATACCACTACATCAAAGGCCACTCTATGGATCATTTTTTAATTCTCCACCATTACGTCCAAGACTTAATTCACAATGGAGTCATTGAAATAGAAATTCACAACGAAGCTATCAAAATCAAAAACACGTCAACTACTACAACTTCTAGTGAAGAGTTGAACGTTGTCCAAAATTCTTTACATGATAAAACTCAATGAGATCAAGACGATAAGGATTAAGTATCTATAAACCAAAACCAATCAATCTCTCCTCCATATGCTCTTACAATAGTGCAATTGGAAATTGAAATTGTTTCAGATAACTATCTTCAAATTTCAAACGAGAACTTAAACATGATGCAAGAATCCTTTCCAATCCATGACATAAATGAAGACTCTAAATAAGAGGTTTAATCATCAAGCATCGTTGATCTTGATTCTATCCTTTCAATTTTAGATCCTACGTGTGACATCCCTAGTCTTGTTGTCAAGACAAAATAATAAGTTTGGACACATGTAATAATGCAGTGTTCTATGTCCTGTAATACTTAAAATGATCAATCTTGAATTTAATAATGTTTCAAAAAATTTATCTGATGCAGAGTATTCTTATGTTTTACATAAAATTATTAAATAGTCGACAATGATACCTACGTGTGAAGACATATATGTGTGTGTGTGCGCGTGTGTGCGCATGTGCTTCACAAGGTGTGTGTTCCTAGGGTGTCCTCACACAACAATTTAAAGCTATAATCATAAATATGTCATCAAACAATCTAATCTTATCATTTGGTATATTGGACCTTTTGGTCATTGACATCCCCAACACCGATTTCCAACACATTTAATTCTTCATCAATAATTTGTTGGAAATATTTTCATTGATGTAATATGTTAGGCATATTGTAAGATAGTTTGAACTATTACATGTCACGCATTGAAGTAAACTAAGTTATATTGTTTTGTGGGTTCCAAAGAGTGTTTCGCGGGTGGTGGTAATGTTCCATAGGTTTTGATAGTGCTTCATGGATGGTGATAGTGCTTCGTGGATGGTGATAGTGCTATACGGATGGTGATAATGTTCCATGGGTGGTGGTAGTGCTCACGGGTGGTGACTGCTTGCTCCACGGATGGTGATAGTGTTCCATGGGTAGTGATAGTGCTTAAAAATATTGATAGTGGTTCGCAGTGTTAATAGTGATCCGACGGTGTTGGAGACAAGACCACAAAATTTAGAAAGTGCCTCATTTTGAAAGGATGAGCAAAGAGACTCGAGGAAGGAATAGTTTGTCATAGTAGTCGAGTAAATTTTACGATGGTCGAAAAATATGTGGGTTGAAGAAAAAATAGGGGATGACTGCAAGTTTTTGAATGAATTGTAAAATATAATTCTCGCAAGTCTTAATTGTGCCAATTAATCTAAGGAATATCAATTCATGAAAATTCATATTTTTTCATGAATTGAACATAGTACATAAATGAATTCAATTGCAAAATCAAGTGTGCACTCATGAGATTATGATGTCGAATTCAAAAGAAAGGGAGAGAGGAAGAAGTGAGGATTGACTAATGAAGAGACATCAGAAAGTTTTATGAAGAGAGAGGAAGAGCCAACTCAAACAAATTAGAATGTTGAGTTTTGAAGAAGAACAAAGAGTGAGAAAAGAATGAAGTAAGTTGAATGTGAATCGTGGGTATACGAAATAGCAGGAAGAAGTGAAGAGTTATCTATATGCCATCATCAAGTTGAAGAAGAAACTATAAAAGGTGGATTTTTTTGACTGCTTAGTTGGTGCTCGGCCTTGGGGATTGGTGTCTTCAGTGAGTTGGTGCTCACGAATATTGTTGAGTTGGTGTTTGGCCTTGAGGATTGGTGTCTCCAGTGGGATGGTGTTCACAAATATTTGTTGAGTTAGTGTTTGGCATTGGTTATTGGTGTCTCTAATAGGTTGGTTCCTACAAACATTTTTAAAATAATTAATTTTGTCACTAGATTTGGACAGTAGCTCCAAGAAATATTTTCTGTGTTTTTCTTTTGAAAGGGTTTCCACATAAATATTGTGTTGTGAAATATTTTATCTTATGTAATTATTTTTGTTATGGATGTTAATGTATAAATAGGTAAAAATGAGATAATCTTGATTCACTCCCCCTCTCATTATAAGTGTGTTTTCAAAAATTGGTATCAGAGTGGGTTCCTTCAAAACAGTTTGATCACTGGAAGGTAGATCACAAAAAACACATGGCTGGTCAAGAAGGTTTTTCTCAAACAAGGATCCATTGTTTGATGGAACCAATTATGATTTTTGGAGTATAAGGATGCACACCTATTTAATGGCTCTTGGTTTTGACATTTGCGCGTCTATTGTTAGCAGATTATGTAGCTCAGTTACTCCTCCAATAGATCAGGTGGGAAAAAGGGCAAGTGAGAGAAATGCAAAGGCTATGAATGCAATTTTGAGTGGATTATGTGAAGCAAAATTTGTCAAAGTAATGCATTGTAGTTCTGCAAAGGAGATTTGGGATAAGCTAAAGAATGTCTATGAAGGAGATGATAAAGTAAAGAAATCCAAACTTCAAATACACAAAAGTCAATTTGAGAGTTTGAAAATGAAGGATGAAGAAAACATTGTTGCTTACCTTCTCTACATTGATATTATTGTCAATACTATTAGAGGTCTTGGTGAAGAAATTAAGGATGAAACTATTGTGCAAAAATTTCTTAGATCTCTTCCTATGAGATTTGATGCCAAAGTATCTGTTATTAAAGAGATAAAAGATTTAAGCATCTTAACAATCGATGAGTTGCATGAAATTCTCACAACATATGAGATGAGAGTTGAAAGTGATAAATCATCAAAGCGAGAGGTGGCTTTAAAGCATCAAAGAAGGGAAAATCAAGGAACCTAAATCGCATGCCTATTCTAGCAATGAATCGATGAAAAGAAGCTCACTTTTGAAGGTCAAGAAAGGATATGGAAGATATAAAGGTAAGTTACCATTCAAATGCTTTGATTGTGGTGAAATAGGACATTATGCAAACAAATTCCCATATAAAAACAAGGTTGATAAAGAAAACAAAGCTTGAAGGAGAGTAACATGTATTATTAGTCCAAGAAGAAGAATCATAAGCCAGGAGATCTGAAAGTAAGAAGAATTACTACAAGCACAAGAAAAACCTCTATAGCAAGGAGGAAATTAACTCATCTTGAAGAAAGTGATGAAAGTGTCTTTGTCAGTGATAAAGATGAATCTCTACTCATGGCCTTAGAGGTAAATGAAGGCAAAGAAGAGTTGAATTCAAAATATGATGAAGATACTAAATTTGAAGTTGAAGTGGATCTTGAAGGTGAACTTATTTTTGCCCTAGAAGAACTCAAGAGCCTTAGAAAAATCAGAAACTAAAACAGAAATTTCAGAAGCTAGAAAGTGAGTATGATGCTTTAAATTCAAAGATGATGCATGATCTTGAAAATTCCAATAAAATCATCATTGATCTAAAGATTCAACTAGAGGAGATGAAGAAGATGAATGAAGATGTGAGTACACAACTAAGACAAAAAGAAGGAAATTTTGAGAAACTTGAATGTGAAGTTGTCTCCTTAAGAAAGGAACTTGAGAAATCAATTACCAAGTTGAACAATTGTCTCAAGTTTGGAAAGATCTTTGAAGTTTTAGAAAACATCATCAATAATTAGATATCACCATTTATCAAAGTAGGTCTTGGCTACAATGAGAAGTCTACAAAATATGATCCCAAATAATCTCCAAAAGTGACAAGTCTAGAAAAATCAAGAAGCTATGCAGAAGATCTTAAAATTTATACCAGTGATGAGAGTAGTAAGAAGGAAGAAGTACATATTCCTCAATTCACAAGCACTTCAAATGAAAGCAAAAAATAATAATAAAGTCGTGTTACTCCTTCAACGGGAAACAAGGATTCAACAAGAATATCTTTCCCTCCAAGGTGGCATTACAAAATCAAGTTTCAAAATTCTTTTTATGGTTATTATTATTCATGTAATCAGTTTGGTCACAAGGCAGTAGATTGTAGATCTTATGCAAGAATTTTTGACAGAAAGATAAATGCAAATGTGAATTCATATGTGTCTTCCATAAATAGGAACTATAACTCATTTTCTCCATTGATGAATTTTGATATTGAATGTTATAAGTGCCACAACTTTGGGCATATAGCTCACTTTTGTAGAAGTGGGTTTATGTCTTCCACTAGGAAGCTTAAGAATGAGATAACCAAGGATAATCAGAAGGTTGAGTTAGAAAAATATGGAAGGAGAAAGAAACAAGTAAAGAGAATTCAAGAATTGTTCAAACAACATTTCATGCACATAATGAATTAAATCAGTGGTACATTGATAATGGTTGCTCAACTCACATGATTGGGGAAAAAGTAATTTTCTCACTTTGAAGAAGTTAAATGGAGGTACTTTAAATTTTGGAGACAGTGTTACCTGCAATAATTTAAGGAAAAGACACCATTAGTTTCAAAAATGGTAAATCAAAAACTGAAAATGTCTTGTATGTTGAAGGACTGAAGCATAATCTTTTGAGTGTGAGTCAAATGAGTGACAGGGATACACAGTAACCTTCTATGTTGGAGGATGTGAAATTAGAAAGGAAAGTACATGGAAGGTTTTTTTGATGATGCATGCAGGACAACAAATAATCTTTATATTCTTAGTGATATTAAAGGTGAAAAGTGTTGCATGGGGAAAATTGATGAAAGCTACTTTTGGCATAGAAGAATGGGTCACGTGAATTTTGATAATCTAGTAAAGATCAATTCTAAGAAATTTGTTAGAGACATGTCAAAGATTACTAAACCAACAAATACCATTTGCAAACAATGTCAATTTGGAAAGTAGACAAGAGCCTCATTCAAGACAAAGGAGTACTCAACCACAAGGTTATTGGAACTAGTGCATATTGATCTTTGTGGGCCTATAAGAACTCAAAGCATGCAAGGTGAGAGATATTTCATGTTATTCATTGATGATTTTACTAGGATGACATGGGTTACATTTCTAAGAGAAAATTATGAAGCATTTGAAAAATTTAAGGCATTCAAAGCATTGGTTGAAAATGAAATGGATTTGAAAATCAAGTGTTTAATATCTGACCAAGGAGGAGAATTCACTTCAAATGAATTCATAGATTATTGTGAGCATCATGGAATAAAAAGGCATTATTCTATTGCAAGAACTCCACATCATAATGGAGTTGTTGAAAGGAAGAATAGAATTGTACAAGAGATGGCTAGAACTATGCTAGATGAATCCAAAGTATCTGATAGATTCTAGAGGCAGATGGTAACTACCACAATACACATTTTGAATAGAGGGTAGATCAGATTTAATAACAGTAAAACTCCTTATGAACTATGGAAGGGAAGACCAACAACATCAAACATTTCAAATTTTTTGGAAGTAAGTGCTATATCAAGAAAGATGATGAAGGTATTTTTCTTGGTTACTCTCAAATGAGCAAGGCCTATAGATGCTACAATCTGAAAACATTTAAAAAATTTGAAAGTGCAAATGTAAAGGTAGATGATATCAAGTATAAGCAAAACAAGGTACAAGAAATTGATTATTCTGAAGAATATGACAACGAAGATGAAAAGGAAGAAGTTGAGATAAAGGAAACAAAAACACCATCCAGATCAGTTCAAAATAATCATTTAGAAAATCAGATTATAGGTGACAAAAATCTTAGAGTACAAACTAGGAGAAGACTGGAAAATGTAGAAGAGCATGCAAATTTGTCTTTATTGTCTTAAGTTGAACCTAAAATCCTTGCTAAAGTAAGTGACGACAAACACTATATGGAGCAATGGAAGAAGAACTTGATCAGATAGAGAAGAATGAGACCTAGGAGATATTCCAAGACCTAAGGACAAGAATGTGATTGGCACTAAGTGGGTATTCAAAAATAAACTGAATGAAGATGGGAAAGTAGTAAGAAATAAAGCAAGGTTAGTATGAAAGGGCTATGCACAAGTTGAAGGTATTTATTTTGAAGAAACTTTTGCTCTTGTTGCATGTTTAGAATCCATTAGGATGTTTTTGGCATTTGTGTGTTATAAGAACTTTAAAGTTTATCAAATGGATTTTAAATCTACTTTTCTGAATGGAAATTTGGAAGAAGAAGTTTACTATTAGTGTAAACATGTTCATACCAAACTAGTTTGGATTATTTCCTAACTAGATTGTTTGGGTGTTCACATTTTATAAGCTTCATTAGGGAGCTTATTTTATTTATTGTTAAATAATCTATTTTGGGTGAGTTTGTTTCAACCCACATAACTTTTGGAGTTTTTTGAGAGATTCTCTCCACTCCTTGATTTGTGGAGATAATGTCATCTCCAAATTTAGTGTTTCCTTCCTATTACTTGGGTAAGGATTAGCATTGTAAAACTCTATATATTGTGTGTTCCCTGGATGTGAAATACATAAGCATTTTGAATAATATTTTCTTTGGCTTTTTCTCTGCAACTTGCATAATTATTTTAAAGCTATGTAATTGGTTTTCATGCTAAGATCTATTTATCAAATCCAATTTGGTATCGTGAGCCGATGGTTGTTGCATGTTTTCTCGGTCTCGGTCTTGGTGTGAAATTTTGTTGTAGGAATATGAAAGTTGTTGTTTTTAACTTTGTTGGAGTTTATGTGGTTTTGAGAGTAGTTCCATTGTTTTTCATTTGGCATTAGGCGTTGAGGCTCTGTCTCTTTGTTTTTTTGAGCGCTGCTCCTTCCTCGCATTCCTCTCTGTTGGGTGATGGGTTGTGCGTATTTGATGGTGTGGACTTAACATCTACATAGCTCTACATTTTTACTCACAACTCGTGTTTGAGGCTCATCTCTTGCCTCTGCAAGACCCGAATATCTCTACAACTTGGCCTACCTTTGCATTGTGATTCGCGGTTTCCTATTACGTTGCAATATTTTTGGCTTGTTTGGTATATTATTCTTGGATCGGTGGTCAATTTTGGCACGGAGTGGATGTTTTTATTTTCCTTCTATTCGTTGGATATATCTTCTAAGTTGAGCATTTGGAGCTTCCTTCTCAACCACGTTTTTATAGTACGGCCTCTTCTTTTTCATCTAGAAATAACAATTCAGGTGCTTAGTAGCATTTACGGGAGGCTTGCATTTTTTGTGTGTGTGAGGCAACTTCGCCTGATTTTCCATATGCTTATTTCATTAATAAACTTGTTCGTATGGATGATCGATTCGATTGGACAATTAAATTATTTTTTGCAAAACTATAGTTTTTGAAAATTTAATTTTTCCTACTGAGCTTCTTTTCTTAAATAAGTATTTTTGGGGGTAATAATCCTATTTTGGGTTAAATTAATATATTTTGGAGGGTTGTTTATAAATGGAAGGTATAATTAGAATCTACATCTTCTCTTGATTCCAACAAGTGGTCACACGGCCACCTTGGCCTCTTTTGGTCCGATTTTCAATCAAGTGGTTTCTTTTAAATTAAAATTGGCCTATTTTACAAGAATTTGAAAGCTTAATAACTTTTGCACGGTAACTCAAAATCGAGTGTCATTTTTTGCAAAAGTGCATGTTTTTTCAACCCCATTCTATTGATTCAATTTTTATTACCATCCGAGGAGTTCAATTTTTTCTCATTTGGGAGGGACCTGCAGTGTGAGCACATTGTCTTTTGGTGTGCAGTATATTTTGCTCACTGATTTTAGATGGAAAAATACTTCTTCATGGAAGCTACATCTTCAGCACTAATGATGGATACAAGGTTCTTTGAGCCTTTAAAATCAATAAATTATCATGTATGGAAACCGAAGATGCAATAATTGTTGCAATCCTGTGGCTTATGGCGTGTCTTCGATGCAAGCATTCCCACCTTCACCACAGAAAAGGACAAATATTTGTACGCATGTAAATAGGATGAGGCGCTTGGGTTGATCTCTTTGAATATGGCGAGATAATTTGCAATTCCACATTTCTTCTACAAAGGCACTGAAAGAGGTATGGGATAAATTTGAGACTTTATTTGGCAAGATTAATGAGTTCAAGTTGATTCAACTGGATCTAGAGTTAAACTCTTTATCACCTTCAAATTTTTCTTCCATAGAAGAATTTCTCACAAAATTTAAGGAAATTCGTAGTCATTTGTCAGCTTGTGGTAAAACTAAAAAGGATGAAGAATGCATTTACATGGTTTTGACCAAGTTAAAGGGACCTTTTCAGTTTTCACCTCTTCCTTTTTTCTACTATGGATTCCTTGGGTTCTCATTTACTATGCCCTCATTTGAATATTTTTGTGAACGTTTGTCTTAAGAAAAGACTAAGCTAATCTCTCTTGATGCCATACCAACTTCAAACCATGCACTAGTAGCTAATTTTCCTAAGAAAAAATGGAAAAATAAATCCAAGCAAGGCTCCTGCGAGTCGGCCTTTGTGATCCAAAAACGGTAATTTTTTTTTACTTTTTAAAATTTCGGATACTAGAACTCAACATCAATTTTTATGTATCGTTTACTCCAAAATTGATTAATTCCTTTAAATACATGCACCTCGGGCCGATTTCTAATGACAACACCGACTGTGCATTCAATTTGTACTTTGTGGGTTATGAAGTTTTCAATCCAATTTTCCCATTTTTAAATATGAAATGCTTAACCAAATTAATTAAAATCTAATATTGATTTTATCTGATCAAAAGCTTCATCCTAAAACTACAAATAACATCCATAACACAATTTGATAACAGAGTTCACCTGAAGGCTACGTCTCCAGATTCTCGAATAGAAAAATGGTCTATTTAAAAGTCTAATAAAGTACAATAACCCTTCAATAATGACAAATAGATCATTAAAACTTGCAAATGAGTTGATCTAAGACTCATGGAACTCTGCAAATTACCAGAAATTGTCCCAAAGTCGATCTGTGGCTCCTATAGTGTCTTCACAAAGTGTGATCCCCTTGCAATTGTGCCCAAAAAAACCTACAAATGGATATTTGTAAACACTACATGAAAAAAATTCATATCTGGAATCCTTATGAAATTCTAAACAATTTCTCTTTTTACACCAAGGCCTTATTCGGCCCTTAGGTGCCTCAAAAATGAGGATCTTCCATTCCGCCCCGGCTCCTCCTACACAGACTTACTGCAACTTTGTGTTTATAAAATCCACCGAGCTCGTTATTTAACCCGTTGAGCCATCTCGTGAAAGTTGGTTGGGTGGATGTGTTTGCACAGGAGAGATCACCGGTTTGAATCTCCTCCTTATCTTTTGGCGCCGATTGTTTAGCATCAATAGTGGGTAAATCCCACATTAGTAGTGTGGATGAGGGGTTACATTTTAAAAATAGGCCACTTGGCCTATGTCACCGTGGATTCGGCCACACTGTCTCGCCATTTTTTTGGACCACACAACTCTATTGAGCCATTCGATGAGGCTTCCAAGTGTGCATTAGATGTTATCCCAAGTTGTTGGGGTTTGGTTTGTTCGTTCAGGCCATCATATATAGGTGTTAAGCTATGTGTTGTCTCACCATTTAATCCACCGAGTCGTGTGGGGTGTTTATTCGGAGCACGGTGTGGTGAATGTAATGTTTGAATCACCCAATATAAGGGTCGAGCCAACTATTGGTTCAATGTTGTGTCATGTATAATGGAAATTGCCCAATGTGGTCGAACCAAATCTCGTGAACCCACCGAGTTGGGGTATATCCGCGTGCTATACATTGATCCTTCCCATATATACATATATATATATAATCCCACCAAATAATGTGGAGTCGGCTATTTGAATCACCGGTATATAGGAAATCAAAGTGGATAATATATATAAATCCGAGGCATATAAAGTGATCCGAATAATATGGGATAAGCCCCATCAATGTGGTAAATAGCAACATGATCAACTCGGTGGGGAGTTTATCACCTCACCGAGCTAGAAATACAACTCGCCCGAGCTCTACAATGCATCATTATAGTCCCGCAATGAAAAATCAACTCTCCAAAAACAATAATCCCACATGGGCAATGTTAGAGAGATATATGGCATATAATATCGAAAATACAATAATGGCAATATGAAATAAAGGCGGCAAAGGCACCCCTCCTACAAAAGAGTGTGTCGAACCTAAGCGAGGTCCCCAACCAAAGAAATAGTGGGTCCCACCAAATTTTTCGTGTGTCAAATCGGAGGCTTGAAAACACAAAATTAACCTTTTTCACCTTTTGTTAAACCGCCACGTGTCAACGCGTGATTCGTTAGTTGACTAACTTTGGCCGTTTTCAAACCACATCTTTGACATGCGATAACTTTTGCACTCGGACTTTGTTTATAGAGTTCTACATACCGTTGGAAAGGTATATAAACTCTCTATAAAGTAGTCATAGTTTAGGGAGGTTTAGGAAATTTCTAAATACCGAGAAAAACCTTTGGATCACTACTCCCAACTGGGAATGCTTTTTGTCCACAAAAAGTTGTATATCAACCCATAAAACATGCTAACTCTTCCTGCGCAATTGCAAAATCACATACATGATCACGAAAAATGATTATAGGTTAATCAAATGCAAATATTTGATTAGCTAGTCACATAAATCGATCAGATAATAACACCCAATTAAGCTCGTGTCCAACTGATACGATGCAACCCTGTCAACTCTACACACAACTGTGAACTGTTAAATCCCGTAATGCCATCACAAACAACTAACCGATAATAACACCCATTTAAGCTAGTGTTTAATTGTCACTTTGTGATATGACTGACATGAAATTAAAATTCCATAAAAATAGCTCAGTCCACTATAAATAGGCTCGCCCATCAGGGTTATGGAAGCTAATTAGGCAAGTGCCCACTTTGTCCATCGAAAGCGTAACACTACAAATATCACGATCCAGAATGTTTAGACCGTCACCACAAAAATAGCTATAGTCAAGATTGAATCACATGAATCTGCCAATTCTATCCATACATGCTAAATTGTAAAAGGATAGATCAAACTGTAATTGTGCTTACCCAAAACGGTGAACTACTCATTGTTGCAAATGATCACCAGGCATACCGCACACCAGTTTGTTAGTGCAAATAATGTACACACTAATTGTAACTACATAGAGTAGTCACAAATAAACACCCTAAAAATAAGGGTCATCATTTATGTGTAATTACCCTATATAGACACAATAAGTTTGTATATTACCTACAATGCCAAACAAGTGTCCCGATTTGCACAATGACATTTAACAATAGTAACTGAAATGAAAATTTCCAAAAATAGACATTTACCACATGCCCATTGAATCTACATACTACTACTAAAAATAGAAAATGGTATATTGTCATCCTTTAATACGTAAGAAGTTAAATTTGAGTATTTTAATCCTGTCTCCCATATCTTCTTTACAGGTGACCCCAATTTCCCAATTTCAAAGCAATAAAAATATATGTGAATCTTTCCTTTCAACATAAAATGGAAATCCACAAAATGCTCTAAAAATTTTGCATGTTATTCATCAATTTATAGCTATGCAAATGTAAATCTATCCAATTCACATGAGTTTACATTTTCCGTATCAAAACGAATGGAATCATTAGTGGTTCTATAGTGGATAGATCCAAGGTTGATTCATTTTTAACTGGTGGTTTAAAACTTCTTTTACCTTATAGACCAACTTTTTCTTACCATACATCAGATGGCTTGTTGGGTGAAGTTTCCAGCAGTTATCAACCCTATGTCCACTCATACGACAATGAGTGCAATAATTCCTCTTTTCTCCTGCTTCCGAGGTGAGGAATTCTTCTTACCATTTCTCACCTAAAAGCTACAAGATTGGTTTTTCAACTCATCTGGAAAATGCTTCTGCAAAAAGGTTTTCCTCTTCCAACAAAAGGCCACATAATGATTAGTACCTCCACAATACGTGCATGGAAAATCATTCATCATCTTCGTATATCATACCCATATTATTTTAAAATAAAGAGTAGATCCTCAAAAGGTTTACCTTGTTTTCCAAACTTATGATTATGATAAGAAATAGGAGGTGGAATTTCATTACCTCTTCTCGAAATTTCTTACCATTCTCATTCTATTGTACTAGTGGGGTATACACCTCACTATCGAAGCTCATCTTCCTCCAGTGTTCTGGTGGTCTCTCCAATATCCTTTCCCGCACTAAAGTAGCCCAAACCTGCATAATGAGGATGATCCTTAACCTGTATTGGGTTAGTCATTCCTTGGTTGTTCTTACCAAGGCTGATTTTGTTAAAACCCATTTTATCCAACAACTTAGATCCTATACCTTTAGTGTATCTTTCAAAACCACCAAAAGCAAGCATACCTAAATCTGAGTCTGAATGGGATGAGGAATATGATGGTGACATACTTACAGAGCATTCATCATTCATTTTTCTGCATCTTTAGTCAAGGTTATCTCCTTTCTGCTCACCATTCTACAATCTTGTCAAGATCTCATCCTTGGCTTGGAATTCCGATTTTAGTCGAGTATTCTCCTCTTCTAAGGAGTAATACATGGATCTCTAGGAGAGAGTTATCTTCATAGATCGGTGATTATACGCCCAATTTCATTGAGCTTAGCTTGTTTCGACATTCTACCCGTAATGCACCTATACCCTGTTCACACACACTAAACCAATTGCACTAACTTGAAATAATCACGTTGTTAATCGATTTAATCGAAGAAAAATATTGAGCTAAAACTAGCTCGATATCAAACTTGATCCAGCAGATCGTTATTTTTTTGTACTTTTTAAAATTTCTAGATACTAGGAACTCAACATCAATTTTATGGCTCATTTACTCCAAAATTGATTAATTCCTTTAAATACACGCACCTCGTACCGATTTCTAATCACAATACCGATCTATGCATTCAATTTGTACTTTGTGGATTATGAAATTTTCAATCCAATTTTCCCATTTTTAAACATGAAGTGCTTAACCAAATTAATTAAAATCGATACTAATTTTATCTAATCAAAAGCTTCATCCGAAAATTGCAAATAACATCCATAACACAATTTCATAACGGAGTTCATCTCAAGGCTACGTTCGAATAGAGAATCGATCTATTTAAAAGTCCAATGAAGTACAATAACCCTTCAATAATGAAAAATATATCATTAAAACCTGTAAATGAGATGATCTAAGACTCGTGGAACTCTGCAAATTACGTAAAGCTGTCCCGAAGTCGATATGTGGCTCCTATAATGTCTTCATAGTGTGATCCCCCAGCAATTGTGCCCGAAAAATACCTACAAATGGAGATTTTTAAACACTACATGAAAAAAATTACATATCTAGAATCCTCATGAAATTATAAACAATTTCTCTTTTTACACCAAGGCTTGGTTCGGCCCTTAGGTGCCTCAAGCATGAGGATCTTCCATTCTACCCCCGGCTCCTCCTACACAAACATGTAACTCTATGTTTATAAAATCCACCGAGCTCATTATTTAACCCATCGATCCATCCAGGTGATTAGTTGGGCAAGATGTGTTTATATCGAAGAGGTCGCTGGTTTGAATTTCCTCTCTATCTTTTGGCGTCGACCGTTTAGCATTAATAATGGGTAGATCCCACATTGGTAGCGTGGATGAGGGGATTACATTTTAAAAATAGGTTGCTTGGCTTATGTTATCATGGCTTCGGCCATACCTATCTACCTTTTTTGGACCATGCAACTCTATCGAGCCATTCGATGAGGTGTCGAGCTTTGCATTAGATGTTATCCCCAAGTTGTTGGGGTTTGGTTTAATTGTTGCGCCATAATATAAGTGTTGAGTTGTGTGTTGTCCCACCGTTTAATCCACCAATTCATGTGGGGTGTTTGTTTGGCCACATAGTGTGGTGAATGCAATGTTTGAATCATCCAATATAAGGGTCGAGCCAATTGCTTTGGTTGATGTTCAATGTTGACCGTGTATAATGGAAACTACCCACTATGGATTGAACCAAATCTATGAACCCACCGAGTTGGGGTACATCCATCTACCTATACATTAATCCTTCCCATATATATAATCCCGTCAATAATAATGTGGAGTCGGTTGTTTGAGTCACTGGGTATATAGGAAACCGGTGGATAATATATATAAAGCCGAGGCATATAAAGCGATCTCGAATAATACGGGATAATCCTGGTCAATGTGGTAAATAACAATATGATCAACTTGATGGGGAGTTGATCAACCCACTAATCTATAAATATAGCTTTCTCGAGCTCACGTAATGCACCAAGATAGTCCCGCAATGCAAAATCAACTCTCCAAAAACAATAATCCCACACGGCAATGTTAGAGAGATATATGGCAAATAATATCAAAATATGATAATGGCAATATCAAATTGGCGGAAAAGGCACCCCTCCTAATAACCATATAATTAATACTATAGACCAAAATTTGTAGACATCAAGAGGTTGATTAGGTAGCGCATTAGGATTGTCTACTTGGAGGTCACCAAAGTCTATAAGTTTTTAAACAAGGTCTTTAAAAGATCGACACTTCTCAATGTCATGACCATGTACTTGGTGATATTTACAGTAATGTTCTTCATGATACCATGTTGGTTTAGGTAGTGATTCTTCTAATGGTCAGATGGGAGGAATACGAATGAGATTGACCGCGATTAACTTGTCAAATATTGAACTATAAGATTCCCAAGAGGGGTATAGTTAGGTGGGAGTCTAGGAGAATGTTGTGGAGGTTCCATGTGAGAAGAGGATGTGGATATGGATGAATATTTAACCGCGATGGCGTTAGCGGAATTCTTAGGTTTATCACCATGCATGGAGAATTTAGTGAACTCAGATTTGGGCTTGTTCAATCAAAGTTTAAGATGGCCTTGCTCAAGGGCGTGCATTTCAAGTTTGTGAGCCATAGTGAATACCTCTTCAAAGGTTTGAAATGATTGTATTTGAAGATTGGAAGAGATGTTCTTCACACAAGACCGTGAGAATAGTTTAATTAATTTAGTCTATCGAAGGGCAAATGATAGTTGGTTAATTATGCCACGCTATCGTGTTCACGAAATCGTGATAGATTCATTATCATATTGTCAAATGGCATATAGGTCATGATGGTGATCTTATGTGCAAAGTTCATCTAGAAATGTTCTAGGAATAATTTTTCAAGTTCGGTGAAGGTGAATAATAAATGTTGAGGGATGTCGTTATACCAATCTAGTGCGGGACCGGATAACAACATAGGGAATGTGCGAAGCATGAGATCTTGATCATGGGCAAAAAGATAACATGCATGTCTAAAAGATTAAAGATGTTATTGTGGGTCATGCATCATCTGTTGAAATTAGAAAATTTTGACATTTCCCAGTGAGGAGGAAAAGACTTTACTGGGACGAACATATTGATTGGTTTGTTATAAATTTGATTGTTTGAAAAGGTGGTCTTAAATCCCAAGGTAGTGGCTTCAAGATTAGCCATTCTACTCAATAACAATTACATGGGATCATTATATGGATGTGGTTGTGAAGTTGAAGGGTGATATTGGGATGCATATGAGGTGGATGGGTTATGTTTTTGATAAGTTTGATATGTTTGAGGATGTGTTGGTGTTGGTGGAAGCGGTTGTGTTGGCTTGGAAATTTGTCTTTAGGGAAAATTTAGGGTTTTCCTCACCAACACTATGGGAATCTAGGTCCCTCTACTTTGAATGGTGCATCTACTATATTATGCAAGTAAAACAAGGTGTATTCAATGGTGGTTTTTCAACCAGAGATCCATAGGGGCACTCTACTGACCCTATGGCAAAGCCTACAATTTCTTGCTAGGGTAGAAATTGGTCTGAGAGTGGGAAAGGGGAGTGGAAATGAAGACAAGAAGATCAATGATGGAGGTATAATATCATATGCCTGCATACATTGATCAGAAGGTTCATAACATGCATTTAAGCATGGAAGAAGAACAATTTTGCAAAACCTAGCTACAAGACCAAATAAAACACATTGGTTACAAAGTACAAATACATTTCTCCATCAAAGGGACTTAAAATTCCTTATTTTCTTATTGCATCCAAAGCAGAAACTTGTACAATGAGTGGAAATAGAAGAAAATTGCAGAAAGAAGAGAATAGAAGAAGATTGACTATCGTTTTTGTCCTCTGTTCGCAAAATGCATTTACAGTCTCCAAACTCAATTTCCAACCTGTCATACAATGACTTTTAACAAATAGCCCACACGAGGCGGTTACAACTTTCCAAGGCATCCAAGAAATGGTTTCAATCGAATCCAATCATTCAAAGCCGTGTCGGTTCTTGATTTGCGAGAGAAACCGTTATGGCGGGAAATGCCAGAGAATTCATAATTATAACCATTACAAACTTTGCAGATTGAATATGGACCATCGGATCTATCTTTTTGCCTTTAAATTTGAGCCATTCACATGGCGAGAAGATGATTAGAGCTACGCGCAGGAATGCCTTTTCGTTTTATGACTTTTCGTAGTTTTGGCAATTTTTCACCTTTGGCCCGCCGACCTGATTTGACTTTTCAACAAGGACACATGGCAAGATTTCATTTGCGACGGGCTCACGGCTCGAATTATAACATTTTGAACTTTTGGTGAAAAATCTCAAAATCACAAAGTCCCGCACAAGCCCGCAACTCGTTGTGACACGTGTCCGCATCCCGATTGGTTGCGGGGTGGCTAAACTTTTAACTTTTAACCATGAGGGCTAAAATCTCAAAGTCTCACTTTGCCAAGATTTGTCTCCCGCTTTGACTTTTCAACTTCACCACGTGTCACCATTTCATTAGGCGCGGAACCACGGCTCAAATTATCCTTTTTAACCTTTGAGACAAAAACTCAAAATTTCAAAATCCTCCATTGACCAGTTTGACTTTTCAATGCTAGAAAGACATGTGGCATCTCTTGATTGGTTGTGGAGGTCACATTCATCTTCTTACTTTTAACCCTAAAGGCTAAAAACTTGAAATCTGTTAAAGGTCCATCGCCTACTTTGGTGGTCAACAGGGACACGTGGCATCATCAGTTGGTTGCGGAGCCACGGGTAAATTCATCTTCTTTAACTTTTAAGACAAAAAGACTTAAAGTTTTAAAGTCTTCCACCGCACATGTTTCCACTTTGACTTTTCAACTCCAAAATGAACACGTGTCGGCATCCAATCGGGTCATGCGGGGTTCAAACTTTATTATTTTCTCCACTCCACTTGGGCTCGCAGATTTGCCATCGCCAATTACACTTTTTTGCCGAAAGGAAAAGTGGTAAAGAAATCTCCTCCGCCACTTGATCCGCCTTGGGAAAAAACTACAACTTAGGTCCGTCGAGCCATATCTTGCAAAATACAACGAGTTAGAATGACTTCTTTACCTTTTTGGAAAGGGGAAGAAAATTCCCATCTGATGAAGTAGGTGCCAAAAATCATTGAGCCCTTGGAAAGAACCAGAAATCAAAATACTCAGATTTGGCCATTTTCAAAGGGGACAGACTCAAAAATTTAGGGTTTAGACTTGGAAGAATGAAGGAAAGTTTTGAGGGGACAACAGTTGGCTCTAGCTTGGGGACATGACCTAGATTGAGCAGGGAGAAAACATGGCATGAGGATCCAAAATCACAAGTTTTAAAGCATATAACGTTGACCAGTGCCTTATCCATTGGGCCTTGCAGAGTCATGTACAACTTCTAAGGAAAGAAAGAAGGAAGAAGAGGACACACAAACAAAAACTCACAAAAACAAAAAGGAGGAAACCAAAACACACAATAGAAAAGGGGAAAAATCAAAGCTATGGTACAAGGTGAGGGACAACTCACTTTCAGTGATGATATAGTTTCAAATATTTCCCACTTCTAGGAAATGCTAATGGAGTTCCATCCAAGTATGATAAGAGAAAAACATTCTCACCATAGGTTCCATGAATTTGAAATGGTCCTAACCACAAAGAATCAAATTTTCCATGACTACCCTTTGGTTCTCTTCTCTTGTCCTAAAGCAGGATAAAATCTCCAACTCTAAACTCTCTTTCCTTGGTCCTTTTTCAAAGAGTTTCTTCAATTTCAGTGATGTTCTTTGATTCTATCCACCACATGAGATCTATTTTCTTCTAGCCTCTCAAGAAAGAGGATCCTTTTGTCAATGGAGTCCTTATATTGGCCATCTTCCACCGATCGAAGAAATTTGAGGGTTGGCATTTCAATTGTGATGGGGATCTCGCTCAACTCCATACAAGAAATTAAAAAGGTGATGTACCTATGGCCTTCTTGGGAGTGATCCTATCAGCCCACAATGCATCATACAATCTCTTGTGCCAATTCCTTTGATTCTCATCAACAAGCTTTCGAACAATGGTCACAATATTCTTGTTACTTGACTCAACTTGACCATTTCCTTGTGGATAGTAGTCAAAAGAATGGGCTAGAGAGATTCCAAAACCATAACAGAACTCTGTCAACTCTCTTGAAGAGAAATAAGTGGCATTGTCTACAACAATCTTTTGAGGCACTCCAAAACGGACAATGATGTATTCTTTGATAAAACTACATAATACTTCAAAATTAGCTTGTTTGGTTGGAATGGTTTCCACCCATTTGGTGAAGTAGTATGTGGTAGTGAGCACATAATTATGCCCTGCACTTGAATGAGGATTCAACACACCAATGAATTCCAGCCCCCATTGTTGAAATGGTTCTTCAATTATCACAGGCCTGAGTGGCAATGCAGTTAACTATGGTTTTCCAACAAATTGTTGGCATGCTTTGCATTTGGAAACCCAACTCTGAGTATCAACAAAAAGATAAGGCCAATAATACCTACCTCTGAGAATCTTGTGGGAAGTGACCATTACTGAGAAGTGTCCACCACATGCTTGGTCATGATAGGCCTTAAGCAACTTTCCTTTTTGCTCTTTATCAACACATCTAAGGAAACAACCATCCATCCCTTTCTTGTAAAGTGTGTGATTCCATATCACGTACTTGGTTGCCTTTAGCTTGAGAGTCCTTCTTTGCTTGAAGTCTAGATGACAGGGACATTCTCCATAAGTGAGCAAAAGGTAATATCTACATACCACTCAAGTAGTGGTTACAAAGAGAACTTGTGGGCAATCTTACGAGTAGGTGTAGCAAGTGTCATCTCTTTCTCTGTCTTTGAACTTTGAGAGTTTCATCTTCAAAGCAATCAAATTACACTGAGACCATTTCCTCTTACCATATTAGAGGGCCTAATCTCTAGGTCATACTCTTGAGTCTTTGCAATCCAATTTCCTCTTTTGACTCCAGGATCTTGTTATGTTAAAATGGACTTGATTGCACTTCTAGGGACCATCACCACAGTATGAGAATTAAGGATGTAGAACCTGAAGTTCTTCACAACCTTAACCATTGTATATGCATGTTTTTCCAATTGACTGTAGTTGAGCTCATGATTCTTTAAAGGGCAGCTCATGAAAGCAATGGGTGCTTCCAAATCTTCATCATTCTTCTGGACAAGGACAACAGAGAGAGTGTGTTCTGAGGCATAACAATACATGATGAACTCCTTGTTGAAATCTGCAGATACAAGAGTTGGAGCTTTGGCAATAGCTCTCTTGATCTCTTCAAATGTATTTTTCCCTTCATGGCTCCATTTGAAACTTTCTTGAGGCTTCATCATGGAGGTGATGTGCTTTGTCAGTTCAGAAAACTCAAGGACAAAGCGGTGAAGAAATTTTACCTTCCCAAAGAATGAGTGCACTCCCTTTTTGCTTGTGGGGAGAGATAGTGCTTGAATGGCTCTTACTCTCTCAGGGTCAATGTGTGCTCCATGTTTGTTCACAATGTGCCCCAAAGAACTTGCCTTCTGTGACTCCAAAGATGCATTTCTTAGGATTCAATGATATGTCATGTTTCCTACACCTTGCAAGAACTTGTTCTAAATAATGAGATGTGCTCCTCCCTTTTTCTTGAAAATATTGTGAGGTCATCAAGGTATAAGACAATGTAATGCTTCATATCTTTAAAAGCCAAGTCCATTGCTCTTTATAATGTGGCTCCTGCATTGATTAGGCCAAAAGGCATTCTGCTATAGGCAAAAGTGCCCTAAGGGTTTGTGAATGTTATTTTGCTACAATCTTCCTCTTCCACTTTGATTTGGTTATACCCTGAAAACCCATCAAGCAGAGAGAGTTTCTCAGATCCAGTGACCGTTTGCAAAATGTGATCCATGATTGACAGAGGATAGTTGTCCTTGAGTGAGGCTTGATTCAAATTTCGAAAGTTTATACATATTCTTACCTCACCATTCTTCTTCCTCACTGGCACAATGTTAGCCACCCATGTTGAGTGGTGAATGGGAAAAATGATTCTGGAATTTAGCATCTTGGTCACTTCTTCCTTGATGATGTCAACAATCTTTGGGTTATAGGGCCTTTGCTTCTTCCTAAAGGGCTTAGCACCTTGCTTCAAAGGAATGGAATGGTGCATTTCCTTTGGTTGGAAATATTTGAGTTCTTCATAGGAGTAAGCCAAAACATCGAGTACTTTTGATCAGAGCAACAAACCTTCTCTTCTCTTCAGGTGAGCAACATTTTCCAATGTTGACCATTCTTGGATCTTCTGAAGTACCAATGTTTTCTTTATCAAAATCAGATGGACACCAAGAAGATAACTTTTCTTTCTCCGAATGAATCTGTCATGTTTGTCAAAGCAGATCTTCCAAAGAGACTAAGCCTTTGGGAATCTTGTTACCTTTCAGTCTGATCATGCCCTCATCATCAACTCCTTCAATTCCATCATTTTCTTCTTGATTCTGATTCTCTATGTGGATTGACACTTCCTTCAAAGAAGATATTATTGAAATTATCTCTTTCTCTAAGAAGGCTAAAATATGATTGTCATCATTGAAGATCTACCAGTGATTTGCATTATCAGGTACACTAGGTCTGAAAACCATCTCAATGGTTACTTTATCTTTGCCAAAAGAAGGATGAGGTGTCAATAAGGAAGTGATAATGGAAGAGAATCAGCCCTTTCATTCTTATCCCTTAGAATGTCTTTAATAGAGAATGCATCAAAGGATTCAATGCAATCCCAAACCCTCTTTCTGTAGTGTCGAGCCTTGGGTTCTTCACTTGGTATTGTTGGTGAATTTTCTTCACTATCACCTCTGCATCACCAAGGCATCTCAGCTTCTTGATTCCCATGTCTTCTGCCACACTCATGCCCAAAAGGAGAGCTTCATATTCTGTTGTATTGTTTGTGTTATCAAACTGTAGTTTGTAGGCAAAAGGATGCATTTCCTTGGAAGGGGAAAACAAAACAACACCAGCTCCTGAGCCTACCCTTGAATGACTGCCATCAAATTCCATTGTCTAGATCTGATCTTCTTCTTCCTCCATGAGAAGTGGCAATTTTTCATCCTTTTATGATGTGAGAAAGTAGTTTCCTAACTTAGAATCTTGAAGGAGGATGTTGTCTTTTGGATCATCAGACCTCTTCACTATGAATTTCATCTTCCTTATAGGCAACAACCTCTTCATTTCACCTTTGGTGGGATAGTTGCAAATGACCAATCCTTTTTATCTCTCCACCAAGTTCTCTACGAAAATTCTCGCTAAAAGCATGCCAAAAGATGTTGGGATGTCTGCCACTAAAATAGTTAGGAGCACCTTCTTTTCGGTGAAGTCACCAAAGCTACTTGTGCATCCTTTATTCTTCTAATCAGTGGCACTTGTTTAGATTCCATTGAATAACATGCTCCATTTACTTTGGTTAGGTTAGGCCAAGAGCATTTTTGCAACTTTGAGTGGCATCACATTATCAGAAGCCCAGAATCAATGATACAATTGTTCAGCTCAAAGCCATTTATGAGTAGAGACAAATAGAAAGGCTCAACCCTAGTTGATTTAGAGGCACCGAGAGCTAACATGTTTTGGGATGGAGGTATGGATGGTGTTGGGAGAATTCCTTTAGAAATGGTACTTGAGGGTACAAGGCTAATACCCAGGACTCCATTAATGAATGTCATCGGGTGTGCGGGGTGTGTTTGCAGGTACTCTATCTCGAGAGTTGGACTTTGGTTTTGCTTTGCATGCTTCACAAAGTCAAATGGGTCAATACTTGGGTGAGGAGGAAGTTCCTGAAGTGGAGGAGAATTTACATGGCAAGGGACTTGAAGGAACCTTGGATGTTTTGGATGGTAGATTCTCTCCCAAAGGTGAAGCAGTCAGTTTAGCGAAGGTGAAGGTGTAGCCTTTGGCTGAACTTTGGGTATTTTTGCAGAGACAACATTAGAAGGGGAAGTGCTCTTAACAACTTGAGAATTAGAAGAAGGAAATGATGACTTACTTGGTATAATAGTAGGGTCCTTGGCAACAACCAAGTCTGGTTTTCTCTGGCGAGAATCCATGGAAGGTGGTAATGGAGAACCTTTGCTAATGATTCTCTTTTGTGTGACCTCTAGAAGTGGAATCTTCTTTGGTCTTCTTCTCCTTTGCAACCACTGAGGATGGAGTGTTTTTCTTGGATTGTGATCTGGTGAAAACAACATATGAGAAGCTTGGGTCCTCCTCATGATCTTCTTCATCATCATCAACAAACTCAAATAGGCCATTGTGCATGTCAACTTCTAGGTAACTTTCATAATCCTTTGCATTTTCTCCTTCATATTCATCAACTTCAGACTTCCTATCGACTTGACTCTCTGGTATCACAGATAACATTCGTTGGAGGTGCTTCTAGAGAAAGTTGGCGAGGAGGTGGTGCAATAATTTTCCTATCAGAAAGTTTGGTCTCCTTGGAGCATTTTTCATTGTGATTTTTAACAACTACTTCTTCAAGGCAACCAGATCATTTGCCATTTTCTCGGAACATGGGATCTGTGGTGACTAAACTTGAACTTTGACCCTTTTACTTTCCATTTGGACCCTTCACCTTTCCGAAAGGATTAGATCATCATCGGTCTCGATTGCAAAGTCTTGAGCCTCTCTCAATGTTGTTGGTTGGGCTCTTCGAGGAAGAAAACAACTTCGATGGCAAGGCGATGAAGAACCTCTTCAAGTTATTTTCAGGAGGCACCACATCTTCAGGGATCCTTCTTGTCAATCTGTCATACCTTGCTACAAAATCCCTCATAGATTCAGAGACTTCTTTCTTCATTTGAACCAATTGGACTAGCATATCTCTGGAAATCCTCTACATTCTTTTAAATATGTGTTCAAATGCGATTCGATGTCCTCCCAACCGAAGAATGACACTTGGGAAGCATGTAAAACCATTCAATGAGCCTTTTTCTTGGAGTAACTCCACAAAAATTCCAACCGACACATCTTCATCCTCAACCCCTAACACACCACAAGCAAGTGATGAATGTTGCTACATGTTCTTCGAGGAGTTGAGAATCGGCTCCCTTAAATTTGGGAAATTTCTTTCTTGAGCCTCTTGGCAGTCATGAATGGATGTGGGAGAGCAAGTGGGCAGTGTTTCTTCCCATGGCACATTTGGTCTCTATACTTCACGTTCATTATCATCCATTTTGTTTATGTTACGGCTTCTTGGCGAGCTAGGGCTACTTCTCTTTCCTCTGCCTCTGCTTGGAGTCTTTCAATCTCTTCAAGTTGAGCTCTTATCTCTTCTTCTATTTCAAATTGAGCTCTTACCTCTTATTCTTCTCTCTCAATCTCTTCAAAAGTAGGATCAACAACTCCTCCTTGTTGAGTTGCGGGTATACCTCTCGTAGCCAACTTGAAGGCTTATTGTCTTCTATGAGGTGCCAATATTTGTCTTTGCTCCTCCAACTCAAGAGTAAGTTCTTCTTCTTGGTATAATATTCTTGAGGCAATATAGTAATGATTTACATTGTGCTGTTATGCCAAATAGCCTCCTTAGGTCTGCGAAATGATATCTTCTTGAATGTGAAAGAGCAAGGTAGGTCTCTCAACAGGAGGGTTTGCAAGAATAGCCATGATTTGTTTCCATGTGGATCACAAGAAACTTCTAAAACTCAACAAACTCTAATGATATATTATGACCTTGTGGTCATTTCTAGGTGCGAATCTTTGCAAAATCGCCCCACTTTGTGGGTGCCAAAACTGTTGGCTTGGAAATTTGTCTTTAGGGAAAATTCAAGTTTTTCCTCACCAACACTATGGGAATCTAGGTCCCTCTACTTTGAATGGTGCAATTGTCATATTATGCATGTAAAACAAGGTGGATTCTGTTGGTGTGTGTATTTTCCACATCATCAGGTGAGTCATCTCACTTAGGTGAGATCGTAGGTCCATGTGTCATTTAGGGGTCATTATGAGATTCTTTTACACGTCAGTGCGTCAGTGCGTAAGTGCGTCATATGCGTCATTGGGAGTTCCACTTCTATTCTGGGAATGTAACTCCCCCTATCTACTCGAGTTGTCATGATTACAAAGCACTGGGGGTTACTCAACACCTCCTATATGTACACCCCATTTGATCTATGAGATAGAGGAGAGTTTTATGGCTTAACCAGGTTCTACCCGTGTTTTGAATCTTTGCATGCACATTCGGTTGATGCTCGCTCCTCCCGAGATCTCTTCACGCTGTCATTCACACATCCGTTGATGTGCACATCGTCCCTCGTGATCCTCGTTTGTGGGTTTTAAACCCTCTTTCATGGTATCAGAGCAGATCTTGTGGATCCGTTCACTCATCAGCATTTATGTGCGTGTTTTTTGGCTTCCGGCGTGATATTCATATTTTGTGTGTGTGTCGTAATGGCGATTCCGACCGTGCTCTACTTGCACTGATTCGGGTGTTTTATACCTCTGTTTGGTTCGTGGGTTGGCTCGAGGTTACTTGTGCTTGGTTTTTATGCCTATTTGACTCATTTGCATTGGTGAACTCGCTACTCGGGCACATTTTTGGATTCAAAGGCTCTTTTTTGGTTTTCTCGTGCATTACTTTTGCATGCATTACCTCTCGCATCGAATCTCTGTGCTTGTTTTAGCACTCTTGGCGCTGGTTTCACACGTATGCGGGCTCAACTCGCTATGTGTTCCCGCATGCTTAGATTCACCATTGGCTTATGTGGTTACGTGCCCACCCAATCTGTAGTTTTCTCGTGCCTCTACGTTACTCATGACCGTTTGCTTTGTCTCAACGTGGGTACTTTGGCTTAGTTCTCCCTTGTGGACGTTTTGCTTGGTAGGCTCGCATTGGATCGACAGATTTTTCCACATTTGCATTGTTCATCCTCTGGTCTTCCTGCTACGTGTTTGGGGTAGTATGCTTGCTCCTATCCGTGGTGGTTCCATTGGTTCATTGTGTGTAGTCTCCACCTGGTTGTTGGTTCGCTGTGTGTAGTGTCCATGGGAATCTGCAACGTTTTTATGCTTGGGTTCAACGTTTTCTACTTGGGTTTGCATTGGATTCTTGGCTTCTAGCTGGGTTATTTCCTTGACTGGGTTCAACATTGGAACTGTCTACATTTTTCTTCTCAACAGCTCGCTTGTTTCTCCAGCCAACAACTCAGCCTTCAAACTCTCTGCCCTCCAGCTCCTCCACGTGGTCTCCTACTCGAGCCTCGCACTCCAATAGTTAGCGCCGCCAGTTTCTTGATTGCTCTCCTAGTCTTCTGGTCTCCAACAACTTGCAGCAACCGTTTCCTTGCATGCTCGGTCAACAACCTCTCCAAAGACGTGGTATCTACTCACTGCACAAGCTTTTCACGTGGCCTCTGGCGACTTGCAGCTCCGGCCCAACACCTCTGCTTCGCTCCACGTGGGCTCTCTTCTCTCCACTCTTCCAATGTGGGCCCCTCCTCTCCATCACCTTCTTTTTAAATGTTTTAGGGTGATTAAAAAAACAAAACATTCATTATGGCATGTAATAAGTTTTAGACTGTTTTTTTTTGGCTTGTATTTAAACCTTCCTACGCTTGTCAAAGACGGAGGGCGAGGTCCGGGGTTGGCAGGAGGCTAACCCCCCCTCGCAGTCAAAACAAACCCCTATTAAAATTTCATGTCGTTTCCAACGAGTACCCACACGATACCCTTTGCACCCATCTCATGTACTTTTTTAATGCATTTGCAGCATCTAGTGTATTTTTCCATCAGCATTATGGAATCATTTTAATGCCATAACTTTTGACTCGTTGCTCATTTCTGAGCGCTTCCTTGGTCAAAGTTGCATGATTTTTCGCACATTACATGATGGCATTATATTTTTGTAAATGCACTACTTTTATAAAGTGCCGCATTCTGGGGGTTGCTTGTACTCTTGGGTTTTTGCACGCAGACGCATTATCGGCCGAGTCCGACGTCTTGCTTTCGTGCACCTTGCATCTTGCATTTTTTCATCATGGAGAGTGCTCTTTCCAAACTTGAGCATCGTAGGATCGCCTTACAACCTCCGCCACTTCTCACCGGGAGAGGGAACTATTCAGCCTGGCGTGCTTCCATGGAACGTTACTTCACCCACGAGGGTCTTTTACCCTTCTTTCTTGGGCCAGTTCCTGCACCCACTGATCATTGTCATCTAGAGGATTTCCTCGACACTGTGACCACATCTATGGTCACATGATGATGCATGTCTCTCGTTCTCTCTAGTTTCACGTGGCAGACTCAGATCCACCTCACCATGTCTGGAGCATTCTTTAGTCCCTCTATGGAGACCCTTCACATACTGCTGCCATTGTTGCTGCTACTGCATCGATTGAGTTGTCTCCATTTCTTCGTGTGATGATAGTTCCGCTGACATGAGACTCGTTTGGTTCTACTTCTGATGACGAGGATTGTGCACCCAGTTCTGATGTAGAGAGAATTACAGAGGACTTCTCTCCTCTTTCTCTCACTATTCCAGACAGTGTTCACACCCCCACATCTCATCAGATATCGAGCAGTCTCCTACTTAGCCTCACACCGTCATTACACCAGCCTCCTTTCCACTTCCAGTGTGTGAGGCCCACTTCACTCCTCTACCTCCATTGGATGAATCATACCTATCTGACATCACTCTTTTGTTTGTTGAGCCCCCTCATTGGGACAAGTATCTGCCTGACCTTAGTCATCTTTTCGCATAGTCTACTTGTGATGCACTACAGGTCCCTCATCCATCATACAGGTGTTTTAGAGGAGTTCATCATCTTTGTTGTTGGGAGTGCCCCTTCCGGGAATCATGTCACTTCCACATTTCCAGAGACCTTCATTGATCCACCCTCAGTTGTGGATCCCTTTTTGTTGTGGAGGATGTTTTGTTCCCTTCACATCACTTGGACATCCTTTCTACAAGTGTTCCTCTTTACTCTGATAATTCTACACACGTGGCATTACCTTCGGTTCCTTGGCACTCACTCGCTAGACCTATGTCACACTTTCATGCACCAGACTCAGAGTTCTTCGTGTTGTTGCCTTCAGTTTCCTTTGTGGAGTGGGCGGACTTCCAGCACATCATTTCTATCCTTCCTAAGGGTAGGCACACAGTTCGTTGCGGGTGGCTCTTCTTTAGTCCAGAGGCAGAGGATCTCATCATCGACATTCTTTTGGGAGACCTCCTAGAGTTGCAGAGTTCAGATCCGTCCATGGCATCTTCTGCATTCCTCTCGTCTCCCTCTTCTTCTCTCTTCTTCTTCTTTTCGAGAGATTGCCTCTTTGTACATGGGTACCCTTTCAAAGCTTGTCTATGGTCGAGACCCATATTTGGCATCTTTCTTAGATTAGAGAGTGTGTTTGTTCTCTTGTGGTGGATGTTTTTCCCACTGGGTTTTCCTTCACTACTTGGGACTTCTTTCTTGTACATGGGTACCTCATCAGGCTTTGTGCCAGGACCCATTTCTCGTTTCTGACTTGCTGCCTCATCCTAAGTTACGATGAAGGGGGGGTGTTGGTGTGTGTATTTTCCACATCATCAGGTGAGTCATCTCACTTAGGTGAGATCGTAGGTCCATGTGTCATTTAGGGGTCATTATGAGATTCTCTTACGCGTCAATGCGTTAGCACGTCAATGCATCATATGCGTCATTGGGAGTTACACTTCTATTCTAGGAATGTAACTCCCCCTCTCTACTCGAGTTGTCATGATTGCAACACTGGGGGTTACTCAACACCTCCTATATGTACACCCCATTTGATCTATGAGATAGAGGAGAGTTTTATGGCTTAACCAAGTTCTGCCCATGTTTCAAATCTTTGCATGCACATTCGGTTGATGCTCACTCCTCCCGAGATCTCTTCACACTGCCGTTCACACATCCATTGATGTGCATGTCATCCCTCATGATCCTTGCTTATGGGTTTTAAACCCTCTTTCAAATTCAATGGTGGTTTTTCAACCGAGAGATCCATAGGGGCACTCTCGACCCTATGGAAAGGCCTGTAATTTCTTACTAGGCGAAATTGGTGCGAGAGTGGGAAAGGGGAGTGAAAATGAAGACAAGAAGATCAATGATGGAGGTATAATATCAAATGCCTACATACATTGATCAGAAGGTTCATAACATGCATTTAAGAATGGAAGAAGAACAAGTTTGCAAAACCATAGCTACAAGACCGAATAAAACACATTGGTAACAAAGTACCAATTCATTTCTCCATCAAAGGGACTTAAAATTCCTTCTTTTCTTTATTGACCAAAGCGAAACTTGTACAATGAGTGGAAGTAGAAAGAAATTTGTAGAAAGAAAAGAAATAGAAGAAGATTGACTATCGTTTTTGTACTTTGTTCGCAAAACGCATTTCCGTCTCCAAAATCAATTTGCAACCTATACAATGACTTTAAGAGAACATTAAATAGCCCACATGAGGTGGTTACAACTTCCCAAGGCATCCAAGAAATGGTTTCAATTGAATCCAATCATTCGAGCCATTTCTGGTTCTTGATTCGTACAGAGAAACCGTTATGGTGGGAAATGCCAGAGAATTCATAATTATAACCGTTACAAACTTCTAGATTGAATATGGACCATCGGATATATCTTTGGTGCCTTTAAATTTGAGCCATCTATGTGGTAAAAGGTGATTGGAGTGGTCGTGGGGAACACCTTTTCATTTTACGCCTTTTCGTTTTACGACTTTTCGTAGTTTTGGTAATTTTCCACCTTTTGGCCCGCCGACCCGATTTGACTTTTCAACAAGGACGCATGGCAAGATTTCATTTGCGATGGGGTCACGGCTCGAATTACAACATTTTGAACTTTTGGTGAAAAAATCTCAAAATCACAAAGTCCTCCGCTGGCCCGCATCTCCGTTGTGACACATGTCCACATCTGATTGTTACGGGGGTGTGGCTAAACTTTAAAATTTTAACCATGAGGGATAAAATCTCAAAGTCTCGCCGAAGATTTGTCTCCCACTTTGAATTTTCAACATCACCACGTGTCACCATTTCATTGGTCATGAGCCACAACTCAAATTATCCTTTTTAACCTTTGAGAAAAAAACTCAAAAGTTCAAAATCCTCCACTGACCCAGTTTGACTTTTCAACGCCGGAAAGACACGTGGCATCTCCTGATTGGCTACGGAGGTCACATTCATCTTTTTACTTTTAACCCTGAAGGCTAAAAACTTGAAATCTTGTTGAAGGTCCATCACCCGCTTTGATCGGTCAATAGGGACACGTGGCACCATCGGATTGGTTGCGGAGCCACGTGTAAATTCATCTTCTTTAACTTTTAAGACAAAAAGACTTAAAGTTTTAAAGTCTTCCACCCACCCATGCTTCCGCTTTGACTTTTCAACTCCAAAACGAACACGTGTCGATCCAATTGGTCGGGGTTCAAACTTTATTATTTTCTCCGCTCCGCTCAGGCTCGTGGATCCGCCATCTCCAATTACACTTTTTTGCCGAAAATGAAAAGTGGCAAAGAAATCTCCTCGGCCCGCCAGTCCGCCTTGGGCAAAAAATACAACTTAGGTCGAGCCATATCTTGCAAAATACAACGAGTTAGAATGACTTCTTTACCTTTTTGGAAAGGGGAAGAAATTTCCCATCTGATGAAGTAGTTTCCAAACATCGTTGAGCCCTTGGAAAGAATCAGAAATCAAAATACTCAGATTTGGCCATTTTCAAAGGGGACGGAGACTCAAAAATTTAGGGTTTAGACTTGGAAGAATGAAGGAAATTTTTGAGGGGACAACGAGTTGATAAGGGGGAATGTAATTAAGGGGTTGTGATAAGATGGATTGAGATAAAGGTTGTTGTTGAGAAATGGGTATGTGATAAGATTGGTTAGATTGAGTTGGTTGTTGTGATATGGGGACATTTGATTAGTTTGCTTAGGGGTGAGATGGAATGCAAATAATGGGTGGTTGGGATATTTTAGTTGGTTGATTGGGAAGTATATAATGATAAGCACCTCTATGGGGAGGTTGATGAGTTTTCATTGATTCAAATGGATGGGGTTTCAAAGTGATCACATTTGCATGGATGTGCGATGTGTAAATGAGGGGTAGATTTGAATTAAGTTGTTCGGATGGAGGAGGAAATAAGTGAGAATCTTGAGATGATTGGATAGGGGAACAAGTGACCATAGTGGGTGATGAATTGATGGGGATAGAAGAATTGATAGTAGTGTTGACACCACAAGGGGTTCATTAGCTAGGCAATATCTTAGCACGTTCATTCATATTGAGGTAATTAAAAATTGATAAAATCAAATTTAATATACCAGTAGACATGAGGGTGAAAGGGTTTAATTTATTAATATTTTGAATTAGGTATTGGGGGTAGGTTAGAGAGATGGGCCAAAGGATAGGGAGGTTTAATTTTAATATAAAACTAAAACATTTTAACCCTAGTTTTTAAAATTAAATACCTTAAAATTATAAAAGGAGTGTGGTCATAAAGTTAAATTATAATCTCTTTTGAATAAGGAAATATCAATTAAGAGATTCTTAACCAATAAATAATAAGATAGTAGAAAACTAGGATTAAGTATGCTTTTCAACACAAGTAATATTATTTCACCATTTTAATTATTTGAAGAAATATTGATAAAAGTTTCACATTTATAAGTTAATTGGTAATAGACCTTTAATGGCTTCAAAATCTCTTTCGAGAGAAAATGTGTATTAAGAAAATAATAATTGAGTGATAAATATGATATATTTTCTATTTGATAGATTGGGGTAGAAATATAATGGGGTAAATAAAATTGTAATGAAAAATGGGTAAGTAAGGTACATGGGAAAAATAGGGGTACTTTTATTCTAATAATATAACACGAGTGGGTTTTATCAAACTAGCATTAAGGGTATTCTTTATTACCCTTTGAACGAATGTGTTATACCATACTTTTACTATGTGAATCCCTTGTGGTCGATATGATGTAAATTAGGGGGATGGGAACCACTAATTGGGTAGATTATTGATTATGAGGAATGGAGGAAGATGGTTGATTAGGATCAAACTCATGTTGGGCCCTAGCAAGCTCACTCATGGCTCTAGGAAAGAAAACAACAAGTTGGGAAGTAAGAACTTGGGTAGATTCTGGATTAGAATGGTAGGCACATATTTGTTACAAAGGAGGTCCATCAATGGGGAGGTTGGTGGTTTTGTGAAGGATATATTCATGAAGGGAAACCATATTAGCGTCAATAAACTCCTAAAACTTTACACATCCACAAGGGACAATAGGAGGTCCTAAAGCTTCAATGGAGGCGGCAGAAGGGGGTGTTGTTGGTCTACATGGAATGGAGTGATGATAAAGAAAATTATTGGTCTCGACATGGGTACTTGGGTTGTTTAACTGTGTTTTTTGAAGAGGAGGGATGGAAACAAGGGGTTGAGTAACCATGGAAGAGATGACCAAAGGGGTGGAGGTAAGAACAGAGAGTGCAAAATTTTGTTAGATGGTAGTGGTAGTGGGAGTTGGAATGTTGTTTAATGTCATGTTTTGTTCCATTTGTTTTTCTTGGGATCTTGTAATAACTAGCATGAAACAAAATAATGTTGATTTTTAATTAACTCAAGCAAATCAAGTATCAAAATTTTGATTATCTTGACTATTAAGATGTGAAAAAATGAAAGAAAAAGGGCTTTAGGGAGCCTAGGAAATGGCGGTCTATGGATGGTTTCATGTATTTTGCGATAGAGTCCTCAATATACCTAAAGGTACCTGAGGCACAAATATGTGATGGCTACTGGTACGAGGCTTGGTATTGGTTTCTACCCCCTCACTTCATGGTCCTACAACGATAAGGGAGTCGAGTGCTTAGCCAATATACCAGTAAAGAAAAAAATTGTAATGCAGCTAGAACAACTGCATGCGTCTTTCCTATTGGGTGATGAAATCCCAATAGTTCCACCTGGTAGAATATGTTTAGATGTGTAAATTTTTTGTGTGTTTAGATGCGTGTGATGAGGTGTATGTAAAGTTTTAAACCCCTTAGTTAAACTAGATTTCTAAGCAAGTATGAAAGGTTCTTTTTAAATCCAAAATGAAATGTGGAGATTCGATGAGGACAAGAAAACAAGAAATACAATGCGATAAAAAGAAAGAGATGGGGAATAAAAATAAGAAATACTATCTCGATCTTCAACTTTTAAGAAAGCAAGCAAAATCCAATCCAAGCAACACAATCTAATGCAAGAAATCAAAGCAATGCTCCAACCTGTGAGGTTAGTAGAAGATAAATAAAAGAAAATTAAAATGAAATACAAATGAAAAGACTCGCTAAGAAAGGGTGAGTCCCACCAGTGCCCAGAATGTTGACCAAGTTTCTTCATTCTTGTCCAGATTAGTGAACTAGTAATAAAGGAAACAAGTAACTCCAAATATGCAAGGGTTTATGGTACCTTGAGGTGATATGGATGGATATGGGCGCAATATGAACTCCTCCTCGCTGCGAGCTAAGTAACCTACACAACAAAGAAGACTAAAACATGAGGCAAATTAGTAGATAGATGGGAGGGTTTCTGACAATGTCAGTCCCAAGAAGTAAGAACTTCTTAGGATGGATGTCAACCCTCATTTGATAAGATAAGATAAAATAGATATTGATAAATTGGATGTAGCAAGGCTCGAGTAATATGCAGTAAATCTGAGATAAATAGAATATTGAAATGTAGAAATGTAAAGAAAGTATAGATTTGATCTAAATAGATGTTAAATAAACCAAACCTACATGGTTTGACGATGACATGAGACTACAGAGGGCTAATCAAGGGTGACTGGGTAGATCGATCAAACAAGCTTGATGATGAAAAATGTAGATCGAAGGATCTAAAGGTAGATGTGAAGTTGATAATGCACTTTGAGATGGTTGACATGAACTGGAGAATATATAGAATAAGATTTAATAAAAAGGATATAAGAAAATTAGGAAAACAAATGGTAAATATAAGAAAGATAGATCAGTTTGATAGTGTATTTGGGTTGATGGGACTAGGGGTTAGCGGGATGGATCTAAGATAACATGAGAAGAGAAAAATGGTTGGATATAAAAGTTGTATGACTAAGATCAAACAGGTGATGAGACGAGATGATAGAAAAATAGAAATAGAGAGATGGGTCAACGGTGACCAAGTAAGGTTGATGGTGGACCTGGGGTAGATCTAACACTAAGCGAATGGAATTGACAAAACGACAGTCAGTAGATGAGGATGTAGGTGATTGTATGCAAGCATGGGGCCTTGGGATATTCCAGATCTTGCAAACACAATAGTGATGGATCTAAGCATGTAATGACAAGAGGACTCCAAAGCTCCCAAAATGAACACAAGATCTCCAAGAAGGCTCAACAATAGGATGATAGCTGCAAGCACACACTGGAAACCAAAGTAAAGGTCATAAGAGCTCATAAAATCTCAAAATTGCATCCCTAAACAAGGAGGGGTAAAGGTGGATTTATAGGTTCAATGACGACCTAGATGGGTCACCGTTGATTGCGGGGATTCGTCCATTTGGGCATGGAAGGATGCCCAACTCGAGGCATCAATCCCATAGGAGGAAAGATTAGGGTTATAAGGATTAGGGTGAGTTAGGGCTGCTTAGGGAAGATAAATCAATAGTTGGATGGTGGAAAAGAGTAAATAAAGGCCATGGTTGGGTAAAAACATTAAATGATGGCCTAGAAAGGATAAAATTGAGGATTTAGGGAGGATAAACAAATTAAATGAGGATTAGGAGTGATTAAGGGTGATTAGGAATGGTTAGGGAAGATAAAATAAATGGTGGGGAATGATGGTCGAGTGTGACGAATTAAATTTAAGAGGGAATATGAAATTTGAATGGATGATCATGATGAAAAGAGAGCGAACACGGGGTGAGGGGTAGCGATACCAAATTTTGGTGTCTACATATACCTTCTTTTTTCCAACTTGTTATATGAATGCACAACTCAAAACAAAGTTCTTCTAAGCTCTTCTTTGTTGATTTAGAGCTTGTCTTGCATGTTGTAGAGCTTGAGCACGTTCTTCTTCAAGGTCCAAAATTCTTGAGATTGCATGATAGTGGTTAAATCTCTCTCTGTTATGCTAAATACAATTTCTCAAATAAGTTGAAAGGTCTTCGTGGGTATCCTGGATAAAAAGGAGATTATGCTACAACACAGGAGGATTTTCAGGATAGCCATGGAGGGAAAAATGTAGAGCATTCATGAAGATTCTTATGATTTTCAATATCTTTTTTTTTTTTTTAGATATTTAATTTTTATGGATTTTTGGTTATTAAGGTCATGCAGAGACAACAAAATCTACCCCACAGTGGGCACCAAAAGTCTGTTGGCAAAATAATTTGTCACTAGGAAAAATTAGTTGATTTTCACCAATACTTTGGGACTGTGTCCCTCTGCTTGTGAAAGGGTATGCTCCTTTATTGAATGTAGATAAAACAAATATTGTGGGTGGCCAATAAGCTAGGGATCACACAGGAACACTCCACTAAACCCGTGGAAAATGCCTACACCTAGTGGAAGGAAGAATTTATTTGAGAGGTGAGATAGTAGGAGTGAGAAATTTGAGAGGGGTTAATCTTGTAAATAGGCTCGAGATAGATTTTTATAAGTTTTAACTAGAATTTATCCACACAAAATTAGAAGAAAACAACTTTGTTAACAATGACAAGACACAATGAATCATGAACAAAAAAATTCATTTATCCATTCATCAAAGGTTCTAACACCTTTCTTGGTTATGTAATATTGTCATATGCATAAAGCTACAAAAGAGAGATGGAGGAATCATATATAAAAGAAATAGAATAATGTTATCTTTGTTTATTTATTTATAGTACACTAGTTATCTACTCAGAGACTCACAAATTAACAACCCTTTATAATGAGGGAGTCATACAATATATAGATTTACGAAATGACTCTTTTCCTACCCCCCACGTGACTTTTCAATGACCTTTCGTATTTGTAGGAAAGAAAGTGAGTTCCTTTCTATTAATTAGAGGAAACTCATTACAATGTTTAACTATAGGTCTCATTTGAATTAATAAGACAAAAAGTGAAAAGTAAACCCCCTTAATGAAGAAATATAACATGAGAGAAGAGAATAAGTGGGTGGGAAAGGGATAAAAGAGGAGATAGCTACTTTGAAGAAGGTGGCGCATTTGCTGATGAAGATCCACTTGCTGAAGGACTCTGGGAGAGTGATTCTATAAAATTTTCAATTCCCTAGTCATCTTCACTTTTGGTGATGACAAGCATGAATTCAAACAACAAAAGAATTTCTGGAAACAAGGTCCTACCTTTCTCAAGGATTTTCTCACCCACTTATCATTAGCTCTACCTTGCATTGTGTAGCCCTGCATCTTCTTGATTGATTCTAGATCAAAGCTGTTGATTGGAGTGACTTCTTCAGCTAGGAGAGATGGGATGACATTAGGATCCATGAAGGATTGAACATATGAAGTGAGAGTTCTCACATGTTCTTCCAATTGTTCAATCTTCTCCTTGTATTCTTCATTTATTGCAAGTAGGAGGTGAGTGGAAGATTCTTTGAATAGATGAACATCTCCTTCATGTGTTGTTGGACCCAAAGGAATTATGGTCATTTCATAGTCAAATGGGGTCATCTCACCAATGGGATTTACTACCTTCGGCCGAGCTACTTCCACATACTAATTTCTTGAGGCACCAATAAAGAAGCGAGAAGTAATTTGAGATTTCTTACCTCACTTTGTTTTCACCATCATTGAAATGGCTTGAAAATATGGCACCAGTGCCTATTAGATTGTGTAAGTCTCTCCTATAATCATTTCTTATACCCATGGGAAGATCCCTAACATTTTAGTTTTAGCATTGGGCATGATTGCATTTTGAGGCTCTGCAAGAGGGTACATCTTAAATTTGTTGAGTTAGCTTAGCCATGGAGGAAGAGATTATTAGAGACCCGTGTCGAATTGATGGATGAGAAGGATTAATTTATCCTTGTTCCAGGATCTTCTACAGGGTCTTGAATGACTCTTGTTTTCTTATGCAACCTCCTGTAGTGGAGAACCTCAACTTCCATTGATTTTCTTTTAGTAGGCTCTCCTCAAAGTGAGTAGAACTCGCGGTCCTCTCAATTACCTTCTGATTCAAGAGATGAGATGCATGTCTTATGAGAGTCTGAAGACCACCTAATTCAATGAGTGTAGCCCTATTTATCTTGAACCATTCCTTGGACATTTGGTTTACCATTTAATTTCTTTCATTTATGTCTCCTGGCTCATGAATGCTCCACGAGATTTGTGGGAGAGGCAAGATCTTTACTACTTGGTATTCAGGATCATACAACTCAGTCCCATCATCTTCTACACCATCCATGAACCAATCAAATCTGAATTTTCTCATTTAGTCGATGGTCATCCTCATGTGATCTCACTTTCTTACCTCAAGATCATCCCAACAATTGACCCAAGTAATCTTCAATTTGGGGAACATGGTGCAAATCGGGAAGATGGAAGGTCTCAGGGTTTCTTCGGATGTCAAAATTTGCCCTAGGTGTATATGAATAGAGGTTCAAGGGGGAAAATGAAGCTTCAAGACTTGAGGCATCATTGACATTCTTACATGAGAAGATTCTAAGAGAGATAGGAAATGACACACCTTTCTTCTTGTGGTTCTTGAATTTGTCGTTGACATGGACAAGTTTCCTGCATAGCTCGAACATCATGATCTTTTCATTGAGGTATCTCGAGAGCTTGTGAGGAGCGAGATCAAACCCTAAAACTATTTTAAAAGAAAATTTTGAAAATTGAGTGTAATAGGACTCATATCTCTCGATCAATGTTGCGGCTTGACAAGACAATTTCAATAATGGATTACCTTCCAACAACCGTATGATGAACATGGTGAATGCATCATTCACCATTGAAAATGATGATTGCTTTCTTTGAGAGTAATTTCTAGGCACCTTTTATAGGCGGGGACCTTTGAGAAACATTATGAGCAGGATTCACGCCTCTGAATGGTCTTGTACTCGTGAGAGCGTATACCAAATATGATGTCATTGAGAACTTTCTTGGTGACCTACAACTGAAGCAATTGATGGTGGATGTTATCACTTATGATTTGTCCCCAATCAATCATTTGATTTCCTTCGATGAAAATGAGGATGAATTGTGTCATCCAATCTTGAAAATCTCTTGTGGCCTCTTCACCCATTACCCTACTCAACAAAATGATTGCATCATAATAGCCTTCATGAAACTCACCTCTAGAAAAAGCTTTTGGTACATGAGAAGGATTCCTCCCTTGTTTCAACCATGATCCCAGTGCGAGGCCTTGGAGATAGGATTCATTCTTCAACCATTCACCATATGAAAACTCCTTTGTGACTATGACCATGTTGTTACTGTTGGGATTTGCATACATTGTGAAATGCCCTTTGGAGTGAGCACTGCAAGTATGGAATTATCCTTTGCTCTTATGATCCTTGATTCTAGCTCATAGTGTTGAGCACATGCTAGCACCAATTTTGTACTTTGAAGCAGACATGGGATGACATCCTACAACATATAATCTACTTGTGAAAATATTATCCTCAATTGGTTCCCTTGGGCCTCCGAGCATCCAACTCTTCAGGTCTTCTAAGTCCATGTGAGCAACATCATTATCACCCACACTTGGATATTCTGAAGCCATGGTTGAAACAAGTTCACAACTAGATAATTTAAACTTCATGTTTCCAAAATCAGAAATATGAGTGAAAATGAAATCAACAACAAATTATGCACTTGAATATGAAATTTTCTATTTTTAGTAGGTAGGGTTTAGGAGCTATTATTTTAGGAAAATTTGTCGTTTTGCTCAAATTTAGCCATATGAAGCTTCTAACATATTTAGAGTACCTCCATTGATTTTCATTTATTTATTTTATACATTTTCTATTTTTAGAAATATTCTTTTTAGAAACTACTTTTTTGGAAACTATTTTTGGGGAAAGTTTGATTTTTCGAGAAAACTACCTTTTTGCCTAGTTTGTCATTTTCAACTGCTTTTTCGAATGTTGCAGGTAGAGAGATATTACAATTTTAAGAGGGTTGCTATTTTTAGTAAGTTTCAACCCTAAAAAATTCTATTTTTATTAGGTTCACTTACCAATGTCATTCCTAATGAAAATACCCTCATCGATTCGATTTTCCCAGGATCCCGTGCCCCAATTTTCACAATGATTCGTCCACCGAACTCTTGCAAACTAAAAATCAACTTATAGGGAAAGGGTTTCAGATATGTTGTTGTTAAAAAACTAGGACATCATCAAGTTTGTAAGAACAATCTTCTCAAAGGCACCCGATATGATGATCTTCTTAGAAAAACTCTTTGGAATCTAGTTTCAAGTTTGAAAGTTATGAATAAATCATTGTTTTCATGTTCATGGCTGCCTTAGAAAAAAATTGGCAGTATGTCTAGTATTTTTACAAGTTTTTGGAGGTTTAATGGATTCAAAAATTGATGGAATGCTGAACTGTGTAAATAAATGAGCTTGGAAGCAAGTAATTTTGTGTTTTTAAGATACCTCGACAACTACTTTTTTATCACGGGTGTGAAAGTTACATATAATTAAAAATTAGGGTTTTTATAGCTTAAGTATGGGGCACATTTTTTTGTTTCCCTATACTCCCTTGGGAAAATGGGCAAGGGGACAATAAAATGTTCCTTGTACCATGCATCATGACAAGTGTCATCATGTGGTGTAAGGAGAGGGAGAGGGAGATGGAGAAAGCATGCTTTAGATCTGGGAACCGAAAGTAGGTCATATGGAGAACCCGAGGAGGGGATAAAATGGGGAAAAAAATTATGTCCCCTCTATCCCTTTAGTAAAAGGGACAAACGGGGAAATAAAATGCTCCTTAATCAGATCGTAACACTTGTTACTACATGGTGTGAGGAGAGGGAGATGAGCTTAACTTAATTAGCACTCCCTGTCGGGTTGAGGAGGGTCACATGGGGAACCGGAGGAGAGGGATGAGTTGGGGTACATTTTTTGTCCCATTTTTCCTCTTCAAAAGGGACAAGAGGGACACAAAAGTGCACCATGAAGCCAGAAGGTGACATGTGTCACTCCAAAAATGACTAAGTATGAGAAGCGTACCTTGCACAAGAGAGAACTTGAAGATGCAATTCCCGGAGCTCCAGATGGTATTTTAACATGAAATTTTATATTATTTTGACTTCTAAGACCATTTCAAGAATAATGAGATAGGTTTTAGACTTCAATTATGCTTTCATCTCCGAGAAGTGGCTCCTTTTTCTTCAAGACAACAGGGTATGTCTGCCAAGATTGAGATGCCTTGAGAAACAATATTGTAAAAAAATTGATTGTTCCACCATTTACATATTTCCAATTTCTATTTTTTTCCTTCCAACTCCTACGGAGCTCCCAAAATCCTTTGAAGAAGTTCAGGTACCAATTTTGACTACACACTCCATACACCTAAAGACCGTTTTTACACAAATTGTCCCTAAACCTCTAGAACTTCCCTAAATCTTCCTAAATCACTCCTAACACCTTCATGGATCTACAATACCACATCCGGATGATTATGAGCTTTCATATCCTTCCCGGAGGATGCACACCTACCTTGAAATGGCCAAAATTGGCCTTTCCAAGCCTATTAAAAGACTATTCTTCAGAAGCACTTGTTGAATGAGATGAATGACCCTATTACATCATTTCAAACACTAGGAAAAAAATTTCAACACATTGGGAGGACCTGCAAGATCGGGATGAGCATGATATAGAGGAAAAATTGATCTGGGGAGGGGTTCAGGGGGATTTCTAGGAAAAATTTTACATTTGGGCTTAGTTATCATGGTTTAAGTTTGAATTTTTGGACTTGCAAAAATACATGACAATAGAGAGACAATAATTCATTCAACCGGATCTTGTCAATCAGTAGGCCACCAATGGATCTAAGTCTAGTCAAAACCTATAAAGTGCAATCATCTTGGAATCGGTCAAGTAATCTTGATTGGAGATGAGTCACATTTTCCCGAATGGATCATTATTACACCTTGTGTCTTGGTATCCTTCATCTTCATTTTCATATCACTATTCTCCTAGTTCTCATGTCCTTCTTGGCTCTTGGTGGTGAGCCCTCACATCTTCCTAGTTGTGTGGAGTCATGAGTGGAGTGAGATATCCTATCACTATATCATCTACATTCTACCAATGGAATGAAATGTTTACAATTGTTTGAACATGAGTTCAGACGGTGCACCTTTTACCAAGTCAAAAATATAAAAACATTCAAATATGTTTAAAATAAAATAAAAAATATTCAAATATGTTTAAAAATCCCAAAAATAGTATAAATCTTGCAAAAACCAAAAACAATACAAAACTTGCAAAAACCAAAAACAATACAAAACTTGCAAAAATCCAAAAACAATACAAAACTTGCAAAAACCAAAAACAACATAAAACGAACAAAAATAAAAAATTATATAGATTAAAAAGCAAAACATTCATAAAATGTTTGAAAAAATCTTAAGAATCGCAAAACATAATTCAATAGTATTGTTATTTAACGACACTCCTAGTGATCATTCCAGATCATCTTATGATAACCACTTTTCTTGCCCGTGGCATATATCTATGCTCGGAGGAAAAATAATCAATTAACCCTTCGCGATATAAATTCACTTGGGGCACACTTGGTTTTCATTTTTTTCCTCGTATCTCAGCGTATTTTCCTAGAAAATTATTTAATCCAATACATATCAAACTTCAATGGGATCTGACAAGAGTGTCATGAGGAGTATCTAAGATTACTCCACTCTTGGCCCGATCCAATCCTCTTGAGTTTCTAATATATCACTTAGGGGAATTCATATATGTCTCTTCTTCACTATGGAACACATTAGGGGTGTCATTAGATGTCGTTATTGCAAATTGTGTTACTATTTGTTAACCTTGTGTAGATGTTTTTGTTAGGATGTTGGTTTATGCCTAACCTTGTATGTTATAGGTATATTACACATTTTTGACCCAATCACGTGTAAGAGGATAACTAGGCTCATTGTTCACTTTAGTTTTTTTCCTTTTGCTTTGTGATTTGAGTTTGTTTTGCACTTTTCTATTTATTTTGGACTAATTGTCGGTATCTTGTGATCATCTTGGTTCATTGTGAGCCCTGATTGGTTATTTTTCCATGTCTTTTGGGTTTGTGTATTAGTTTTTGTTGCAATTCTTGTGATTTTTAGGTGACTTGTTATCTTGGTTCATTTTACTTTGTAATTTGGGCTTGTTTTCAACTTTCATGTTCCTTTATGACCTATTACATCTTGATTCCTTTGAAAACAAGGTGTTTATCAAATTTCTATGTATATGGGATTTTGTTGTTGTAGACCAATTGCGAGATGAATTATTAGCATCTTAGTTTATATATGACTTTGGTGTAGTTAATTTTTGTTCATATTAGGTTTGTATGACATGTTTATTTTGTGTTTTTGAACCATTTGTAAGTATTGTGTTGTCATCCTAGTTTATTAAATAAGCCATGGCGTGTTTTACTTTTATGATGTGTGGATTTAGGTTTGTTGACATTTCTTTGTATTTGTGTTAATTGCAAGTATTTTGTTAACATTATCACATGTATACCATCATTACACATATAACATCATCATATATCCATAAATCATCATACATCATGAATAAAAGCTAAGCTATGAACATGGAAGCTAAGCTACATATAACATCATCATTTATCCATAATAAATCAGAGTCATAATCATCATATAATCTCTTCTTCGTCGTTATTCTAGATGGTTTGTCTGCGACTTCTTCTCTCTTCTTTCACGCAATTGATTGGCATTCCGTTCCGATGCTCACTCACTTACGGGGTATTTTCCTCCACTAATTTTGCCTCACTGGGGCACACCAATTATTCACTAGGGAAAATCAAGTGTAACAACAACGTTACCCCCTTTATTTGCATCAAAATTTTCAAAATCTTCACCAATTTCAAAAAAACAAAAACTCCAAATATTCAGAAAATCCTAAAATTTGCAAACACATGAAAATATTTCAACAACTCAACATAAAACTTGATAAAATCAAACTTTTAACTACTACCCTAGTGATTATTCCAATCTTACGACTATCATGATACATCATCTTCCCTTTGCATGTTAATATATTTGCTTGGGGAAATTCAAATCAATTGTTTCCTTCATGATATAAATGCACTTGGATAAATCTTAGCTCTCATTCCCTCTCATGCATTTCATAAGTTTATTTTTGGGGGCAATGATCCTTTTTAACTCTCAGATTATTATTCAATCCAGATCCAACAAGAGTGTCACGAGGAGTATCTAAGATTACTCCACTCTTAAGTTTGATCCTATCCCTTTGCATTTCAGCGTTCTTGTTTGGGGGCTCTGCTTAGTTATCATTATGAAAGGCATTAGGGGCATTGTTATTTAAATTCTTTTCAAGTTGTGTTACATTGTTGATATTACTTTTTGGACCAATTACACATATTTTGTTATCATCTTGGCTTCCTTATAGCCATGGTGCATACATTTACGGTGTCTATTGGGTTTTTTTCATTTTTATCTTTTCTTTGATGTGTGTGTTTGTTTACACACATAATGGGTTACACACCATGATTCTTTCATAATTTTGGTGACAATTCTATTGTGCAACAGAAAAATAAGGTTGCTCTAACTTTCACTCTCTAAATGGAAGCTCATGCTACAAGCACAATCCCTCCCATCCTCCTTCAAAATCCTTGCTTTCTTCCTATCAAGTGGTTGTCCAATACTTTGCTACATCACCCATCCACTTGAGGGGGCATTCCCTTACCATCCACATACGTTGGGGCATCTAAATGCTTCACCAGGGCATATTAAGACCATCCACCGTATTTCCCTGTCATCCGCTCACCGATATGCATATGTCTACTAACTTTTAAAATGTTATTACTTTGCAATAACACTTTAAAGAGGGGAAAATGTAGACATCCTAAAAATACATACCTATTTCTAGCCCTTCCTAATTACCCTTATCCTTTGCATAATACACTAAAATTAGTTCTAGAATGCATTCTAGATCATTATCCTCTACATTCCTTTATAATTAATTAAATTAATTATATCGCTCAATCTACATCTATTTAGAATTAATTAAATTAACTCTATTAATCACATGTATCCCTTTAGAATTAATTAAATTAATTCTAAACATGCTTAAACTCTACTTCAATAGCCTTTAGCTAATTTAATTAAATATTTATTTAATTAAATAGTTAATTACTCTCTCACATCTCATGGCTAATTAAATTAGTTATTTAAAATAGAAATAAATATATTTTCCTATTCATCCTCCACTTAGACTCCACTTCACTATCCTAGTCACTCCACTCCCACTCCACTTCTAGAATCCTACAAAGGTGGGGCAAAGAAATGCATGTACAACCACCTCATTGAATAAAAACACAAATTCATTTCCCTTCAATGGATAATGAATTCATTCGAACTTCCTCCAGTGCTATTTTAATAATATGCATTGATGACTTCATTAACAACCTTCAACCACTCTATAGCCTCTATAAAAATAGGCCATATCCTTTAATGATTCCTGGAAGCTTTGCAACAAAACTCTGCTAATTTGCTATTTGATATTTGCATATTGAAAAACCTTCCCCGTGTCTAAATTTTCTCATAGAATTATTCTTTTATTTAGAAATTAATTTAGAGCAACCACAATCCAACCATTCAAAGATTCTCCAAGTACAATCCTTGAGCAATCTTATCATTGAGGTTTATAAGAAAGATTGTAAAAGAGGTTTACTCTTTGTTATTTGCTTACTTTTACTTCGCTTGTAGTTTTTCACTACTTATAACGGGCATCAATAGGAATCTTATTGATCAACTTGTTGAATTTTACTACAAAATCTCTCATGGAATCTTGTGGTTATTTATTCATCTGATTAAGTTGAACAAGGAGAGCATGCACATCTTTTACAGTCTTGAATCTTGATTTAAATTTGATTTTCATATCATCCTAATCAGTAATTGAGCATGATGGCAAGTAGTAAAACTAGTCCGTAGCAACATCATGCAATGAATCCACGAATAACCACATGACAACATCTTCATGTTGCACTCCAAGAATTCCACAAGTTGTGATGAAAGTTGTAATATGATCATCTGGTCGTTTCTTTCCATCTCCATAGAATTTGGGAAAGTTCTTTCTTGATCCTTTTGGAAATTCATGAAGTGGTGGAGTTAAGGCCAACAGACCAGTATTTTTTCCTCGTGGTAGAGGCACAACCATCCTTTCTCCTTCTTCACTTTCTTCTTCCGGAGGATGAGGACTAGTAGTTTATAGCTACTACCGCAATGGGATCTTCAAATGAATATTCGGGAACTTGTCAGGGATTTTTATGGAGCAAGTATGAAATCTTCTTGTTCTCGAACATAAGATTTTGAAATACTACAACTCCACCTAATTTTTTTCTCTCTTGAATCTTCTTTCTGTCAGTTTTTCTCAAAGCATTAGATAGCAATGCAACCAGAAAAATGCATATTTTTCAATGGGATTCAACAAGGTTCTCAAACATTCATATAGTATCTTTGGTATTTTTTACTTTTTATGGATTTTCAAATATTTGTTTTTTTTAATTTTTAGAGATCTTTTATGGGTACACAAAGGATGAGATCTTTCCCAAAGTGGAGTCGCCAAAAATTGTTGGTGAAATAATTTTCACAGTGAAAATTATTGGTTTCCACCAATGGTCACGGGGCTAATCCCCTCATTCTTGTGTATGGGGAGGCTCCCATTATTGAATGTAAAGTAACTAAAGTTATGGGGTGGTCATTAAGCTAGGGATCACACAAGAATACTCCACTAAACCTGTGGCAAAGTGTTTGTACAAAGTACAAGGGGGGAATTTAATGTGAAGGGAGGTAGAAGGGAGTTAGAGAAATAAGGAGAGATGGTTAATGTTGTGAGTAGGCTTACATAATTCACATACAACAACCAGAGTAGGTCCATATTCAATTAGAAGAACACAACAATGTTAACAATGATAAGACTAACAAATCATAGACACATAATTCTATTGATTCATTTATCAAAGGCAACAACATCTTTCTTGGTTTTACAAGATCATCATGTTTACAAAGTTGGAAATTAGAAGGAGAGAGAGTAGAGGAACATAGACAAAGAAATATAACTTTTATTGTTTGATGTAGTAGTGGTAAATCTCAATAATATATAATTAATCAATAATTGTTAACTCTTTGGAATGGAGAAGCCATTTAAATTTATAACATTACAAACTATCCTTTTATCTCCCCACCACATGACTTTTCAACTTTCCTCATCACTTGTGACCTTCCACATTCTAGGAAGTGAGTCTTTTTCTTATTGATGAAAAAGGACTCTTACAATGTTGAATTGAGGGTCACTTAAGTGAATAAGACAAAATAGGGAAAAATTGCATTCTTGGTGAAGAATTAGAATATGGAGAGAGAGAGAGAAAGGAAGAGAGAGAGAGAGAAGGGTTGACCAATCTGATGACGATGAAAAATTTGCTGACTTGAAGCACTGAGAGACATGGGAACATTCTAGAGCATTGAGTAAGTGTTCAAAAACACTTATTATGAGATCTACATTATGATGGGAATATGTTGACCTCTCTCGATTACAAGGAGGGAGTGAGGATCACCTTCTTACTTCTCTAGGACTTTCACAATTCACCCTAATGATAAAAATAAAATATTTGATGCTTTATCATCTTGATGTTTTTTATTACTTTCTAATATAGGCATTTTCTTTGTAGATAGGAGGATTGCTCCCTGTATGAGATGTTTGTCATGTGGCCACCTATTGGACTGAAATGATGTGGTTGCAATGTCTTTCCTCCTTTGAATTTTTATCACACTACAAGGTTTGAATGAGTGTTTAATAACACTGCCAAGTGAGTGACATCAAGTGAAAACGAGATGGTTGTTCATTCTTGCAAACATAATGCTTAAGGTGAAGATCATTTCCTTTTCCTTTCTGGCTCTGGAATCCTCATTGAATGAAATCAGATATAGGATGTTTATGCACCATCTTGCTCATATGTCTCTCATGGGAATGAATGAGTTTTTGTTCTTTCAAATATGATGATCATCATACCTTGACTCCATGAGCTTCCCATTTCACCTTTGAACCTGATCACACCTTTTTTCACAATTCACTTTCCTGACCAAGATGTCACATGAGTGGAAACATACTTATGGTATTTGGACAAATTTTTGCTCAATTTACTCTTTTTAAAATGGATTCCCTCTCTAGATAAAAGGATCAATCCCTAAATGAAATTTGAGGATGAGTTACATGTTTTGACGTCCACACTACACTGAAACACTATAAATGCCACCTCCGAGCATTTGGTGAGATGTGAGGACATTATCAAGCATAGATCAAGTGTTTAGAAACACTTCACGAGGTATGAATTGCTTGAGATGACTACCATCATCACTCACGGTGAGCTTCTCTCATCATGCTCCCTATGACCATCTCCTCAATGACTTTGAATTTCAATGGAGCTCTTGATGTTTCAGATCCCTTATAGACCACAAGATGATCTTAATTTCACCCATTATCTGAGTGACTATCTCCAAAAAATAATGTGATCCGTATGATGTCCTTTTCATGAATGAATTCAACTAGGATGGCTCCCTTCTACTACAATTGGAATGATTAGATTCTCCACCCTCTTGCATCATATTGTGCCTTACCAAAATCACCTCTTGAACGATGCTTTAAGAGCCTACGGGGTTATTTCATGTTTGGGTCAGGAAATCACTTCTCGGCCTCGCGGGTGATGGAAAAAATTAATGAGATAAACAAAATGGGAGTTGTCACAGCCTTCTTAGCTCAATTATAGGACCTACTATTTTTAGCAGGTCCTATCTAAGACTACTATTTTTAGAAATGTTCAATATTTTCACTCCCTGATGTTTTATGTTCATTCGAAGTGTCACCAATTCCCAAAACTTAGTTTTTTTAGAAAGTAACTATTTTTATACACTCATTTCTCTTAGTACTTGCTATTTTTAGAAAGGATAATTGTAAGTGTCAGATTGAGACGAAACTAGTCTTAAAAGTTTTGTGATTTTTCGGGGATGTCTTGCTCGATTTTGAGATGATTTTAATACTCAGATTGGCGGGAAAATGAGAATTTCATCGAAGGAGGAAAAATAGAGATAAAAACTCAATCTTCTATATCTCTAAAAAGTAGCCACCTCATCATGCAAAAATGGCTTGGATGAAAGTATATTTTTCGAGGAACATTCACTCCAAGTTTCGGATGATTTGGATCGCTAGATGCACAAAAAAATGAAAAATTATTCAAAGGGGGAAGAATGATGAGAGAAAACTTAGTCCTCCATATCCCTAAAAATCAGCCACCTCGTCATGTAAAAATGGCTTGGATGAAGGTAGATTTTTCGAGGAACATTCGTTAAGTTTTAGATGATTTTAACCTTTGGATCTATGTAGAAACAAAAAAGTAACTTGTTGTCATTTTTTTGTTGTGGAATTTCAACCATTAATGGAGGTCAAAGAGGTTTCAATAACAATTCACAAGAAAAATCACTAACTTTTGTGAGGGGAAGATTTGGTGAAGTTTACGTGTTTTTTTGTGTAATTTCTGACCATATTTTGATCCTGACAGCTACATGGAAGACCTAGGTCACACTTTTGTGTCCCTCTTGTCCCTTGGGGAAAATGGGATAGAGGGGACACCAAGGTGTCCAAAGTGTGACTTGGGAGTTTTTGGGGGTTGAAAGTGAGGTTTGAGGGCTAGGAAATGACACCAGAGGAGTTGGAGATGGTCATGTGGGGTCTAGGGGCTATATGCATGTCTTGGACACATTTTTGTCCCCTTCTCTGTTGCAGGACATAAGGGATAGAAGGGACACTAGAGAAACCAAAGTATGACACTGGGGAAGGAAGGAGGTCACACTTTGGTGTCCCCTTGTCCCCCTTGCATCGTGGGGGAAGAGGGGACACATGTGACACCTTGGGAGCCAAAGTGTGACTTTAAGATGAGGTTAAGGTCACACTTTGGTGCCCACCTTGTCCCCCTTGTCTCTTGGGGGACACAAGAGTGTCCAAAGTGTGAATTTTCCATTCTGGGAAAGCCAATTTTGCCTCAGATGTCCAAATTTGGACATTAAACTTTTTTTTTTCACCTCAGAGGCTTAGGGAAATGATTTGGTGTCAAATCCTATATGATTTTGAATCCAAATGTAAATTTAAGATCAATACAAACATTCCCAAAATCCAATTCTTCTTGAAACGCAAAATTTAGGTCCTATTTCATTTTGAACTTAGAGGGGCAGCTACAGAGTTTTAAAATACCTCAGGAATTCCTTGAGACTTGGATAAAATATTATGTTTCTAACTTGTAGATGATTCCAATAGATCTCCAATTCCTATTTTATTTCCTTTTAACTCACTCAGGAACTCCTGGAATCATCCAGAGAAGTCACGTTTCACCAAGGAGCCTTCATTTCCCACATCATGGAACAACCCGATCTTGAACATATTGTCCCTGAATGAGATTTTATTTCCCAAATATTCCTAAATTTCTCCTAACATATTCAATTCTCTCTAACATCAGTCTAAGATACTTTAGATTCTTCTTGAACATTCCTAGGAGGGTGATTCTTTGGGCCGTAAAATGACCAAAAATAGCTTTTTTAGGCCTCGAGGAGGACTTGTCTTTCACCGAACCTTAATGAATTCATCCATCATATTAATTAATCATCCCTACACATTGAAATAGAATTGAAACCTTGTTAGCAGTTCCCTCAAAGCCCAGTGAGGGTTAAAGTTAGGAATGTTGGCGGAGGAAGGATGACCTTTGTGATCTGGGAAGTATAATTTGTAATTAGGGGCATAGTTTCATGCTTGAAATTTTCAATTTTTATGTTACACATTTTGCATCACAACAATCCCATAATGCCTAGTCCAAAATGGAATTTATGTCAAGTATACAAAAATATTAAGAGTTCTTTCCATGTGGGAGCTATTTGAAGAGATGAGAATATAAGAGTCGGGTATGCTTCTAACTTAAGTCAATAAGAGAAGGAACAACCTTCTTAAATTGATTTAACCTAAATGATTAATTCTTAAGGGGTAGTAACCAATGAATATTATCCTAATCAACTAGTTTCCAAAGCTAATTGTAGCAATATCAGGATAATACATGAAACAAGATATACAATGATAGATAAATGAAATGAAGTACTAGTAATGAGGAGGAGAAGAGGACTTAGCTGATATTTAAAGGTGTGTCTTTGATCTAGGATGGTGTGATGACTAGAAAACGATGGAAATGATCCGACATAGCTTCACCAATGAAACTATGTCTTGAACAACCACCGGACCAATATGTATGATACAAACCAAAGTGTACCCCTGTTATGGCCCTTTTTATACGCCCTTATCCCTCTGTAATTTTAGCTTTTGAAACTTTTTGTACATGTGTAATACTTCTTGTTTTGCTCCTATCTGGAATCTAGACCTTCGATATTGTATGATGCTCACCGTGTAACCGATTCAATCTTTAAAATCTTAAATGATGAGATTCATGCAAAACAAACATTAGGTGGGTTGTGGGCACCCCTATACACCACCGACATCATCACTACTATGAAGAGGGCTCAAACTACACACCGTTCTCATCTAGCATGTGATATCTAGAATATATGCAACCAAATTTATAACCATGACCTTGTAACAATGGGATTATGCTTGATTATTGCCCTAACTTGAATTGAATTTCATAATGTGCCTTTTGTACTTGTAGATATGAGTGGATGTCTACCTGGAATGAGTATGCGGGGTATATGGAGCTCAAGGAGTCTTGGAATAACTTTTCTTATGATTTCTCTTAGTGTTTACTCATTGGAATGTTAGGTGCCAAGTAGAATGAATGCCCTCCTTAATGGGAGATGAATAACTTGCTTATATATGTGTTCCATATTTGAAAAACTTAGATAAGGCCAACTAGAAGTGTACCAAAGGAATTCAAATTGAGAAAGTACCATTAGAGGAAGAGGGACCAAAGCGGCCAGGTCATCCCATAACATATGGACGTTATGACTCTTCCTGGATGTTATGATCCTAGAGGCATGTGCGAGTAATCTGAAAGTTGGAATTAGAATATGCGAGGGTATAGCTGATTTTATGGATTGATATGACCGTTATGTGAATAAGTAGGTTGTGTGCAAGAAAGGATGAGTGAGATATAACAAGGGATAACATGATTGGCCAAATTGAGCAAGTGTGGGATAATGCAAGAGTGTTTGTACAATTTGTGTTGTTGTAAGACATGAATTACCAAAATGAGTGTCTACATAAAGAAAAAATATGCCCTTAAGTCATGTTTTAATAAACGATCGAGACAAATATGACAAAATGTGATCCTACAAAATGTTAGGTCTCACATATGTACTTAAAATCATTTTATTTTATTTCAATATATTTTTAATATAGGCAAAGCTAGCTTTGAATCCTAATGCTAGATATTATATATTCTAAATTATTTTTTTACCAATATAAAACATTATCAAATTCAAATTTTAACAATAATAAATTGATATGGAGATAAACGTTTTTAGGAGGATAACCAAAAAAATTGAGAAAAATGTTTGCATGTCATACCATGGCCTCTTTAGGCACATCGGGACAATACTTTTCTTATCGAGTTATAGGGTTTCTCACCCTCTGGGCTCGTCTATATAATGCCCCCTCCACTTCGAGCTTGACCATTGATGCTGAGGCTAGAGCTAGTGGAACTACGAGCAATGGCACGCCACGAAACATCCCCGATAAATTTTTCCCGAAAGTATTTCACATGTAATGTTTCTCCTCTTGGTGTTATATTACCAGTTTTTGAATTATTTTATGTGTCAATGGATCGAGAATTTCTTCCTTATTAGTTATTTTTGGATCATATCCCCTCCAAGATCATGCTTAAGTCCTCGGGTTAACTCATCCTGGTTCGCTCATGACATCAAGTTGAAAAGTGTGCAAAACATATCTAAAGGATTTTTCCTTTTCGCTTCTCTAACCCTTCGCATGCCCCCACTATCCTTAACCATTTGGCTACTTGGTATGTTCGCAACTCCCTGTTGGTTCTTTCCCCTTGGACCAACAACTTTGTAGTGTCTAAGTATGTGTCCCTTAAAGTCCTTGGGTCTGGGTAGAGTTCCTGGGTTATCATTTGTCATGCATGCATTTTCTAAACCAAAATCACCTCCTCCATTAGGTGAGTTATTTGCATGGAACCCCAACATTTTTATAGTGCTCAGCACGGAAACGAGTCTGCATTGAAGTAGATCTCTCACAAGAATTGAAATAATTCATGGAGATCCAAATGGGTGACACTCACTATTCTCGGTGAGTTATTTACATCAACTTGCCTAACACATGTTTTCATTGTCAGGCCTCTGATCACAAGATCAAGGACTACCCGCTTTATGTAAGACATAGCCATCCATCGCCCAAGGCAGCTTCTAAATTTGTTAAACCCTCGCGGGAAGAAGGGTGGAAAAGCGGCGGCAGAGGACGAAAAAATAAAAACAAGTCAATTCAAGCCAAGGTAGACGAAAACAATGGCTCTAAAGAGCCACTTGTTAAGGAACATAATTTTATCTCACAACGCTCTTCGGAGATGGTCTCGATGAATCTCCATTCCCCTTACCAAAGTTCTCCAACACGCCCAAAGTGGTCGCGGTTCTTATGGACTCGTCAAACTCCATCCAGAACTCCTCGACATCTTTAACTTTATAGTTGTTTTTGACAACCGGTTCATAGGGCCCATCCAAAAGGGCCCGAAGTCCTCTCGACAACCCATGGAAATTTGTGAGCATAACCCAACTCATAATGTAGAGTCAAAAAAGGAAGAGTATAATATTGAATATGCTAGAGGAAGGAAAGTGGAGCTACAGGATTTTTGAAGCATAATAATGCTCAATTCCTACAAAATCAGTTTGATGCCTTAAATAGCTTAGATGCTGATGGTATGGCCCTTGACCCACGTTTCTCATGAATTACATATCATGGAATGTGTGGGGTCTTACAAAATCCAATCGTAAGTATATTTTTGTGATGCTTGCTAAAAAATTTCCAACCTGGATGTTTTGTGTCTTCAGGAAGTTAAAATTACAGTTTTCAGTTGTCAATGGTTTGCAAATCCATTTGGCTTGACGATCTGTTTTTACCAACAACCACAATGGCGAGTCATGGGGATTAATTTTCTTTTTCCCCCTAAATGGTGGCCCTTATTTATGGATCATGGCATAAACCCCACCAATCATGCCATCTGGGCCCTCTTTAATGTTGAAATCCGCCCTTTTGGCTTCATCAACATTTATGCTTCTAATGATGTGGCAGAAAGGGCTAATCTTTGGCGGTGGATTGCCAATGAAATCCTTGATGCCTATTGGTTCATTTGCAGTGACTTTAATATGATTGAGCTACCCATGATAAGCGTGGTCACTCACCTCTGCGATGAACAACTAGAAAAATAGAGGCGTGGTTTTATATGCACAATAAATTCAAGTTTTATGACCCTAATGCCTTACGTAGGCCCACCTCTGAAGCATGGCTCACTTGGTCCAATATTCAAGGTGGATTGGATCGGGTTCTCAAACGACTGACAGTGGCCATGCTTTATCTTTTTAAGATTTTTTGAGTTTGACAACATTTATTCCTTGCTATGGAAGTGATGCCAAATTTCATCCTTTCTTACCACTTCCCTATTAGATTTCGTATCACTTGGCAAGCTAAGAGGCCTTTTAATCATAAAGGCCAATTTTTTTCTCAACATGACCTTGATGGAACATGGCCCCACTCTCAATCACATCAAGCGAGTGTGGAACTTAATGCCTCGGCCATGTCACATGTAAAATTATCATCCACTTCTATTGTACACTTGGACTAAATGATGGGAGGATGCAATGACTCAGACTACTAGATTGATTAAAATCTATAGTCGAAAGTTGGCCAACATTCGACATCGTTCATACTCCACTACCTCCTCCACTCTCAGTTGGGTGGTGGTAGCACTTGAGAAAAATCCCTTTTTAGAAGTTCTTGCAACTTTAGGTGGTAGAACTTTGTCAAAAAATTCAAATTGCGGACAACTATAATGCTCAGGGCACGTAAATTCATGCCCGCTTACATTGGCTTAAGGTTGGGGATATAATTTTGAAGGAATTTTTCTTTCCCTCAAATCCAAACATTCCTTTCAAAGAAATCCAAGCCATCTGCGATGGTGGCTCTTGACTCACGGATCCTCAAACTTATGTTACAATCCTTTATCAATCATTACAAGAAATTCTTCCAAACCCAAGTACCCTTGGTGGAGTGGCAAACTTGGTTGGATCAATGTTTGGTCGTAGTTCCATGCAAGCTCTCTTAGGAACAAAAAAATTACATGTGATCATTTTCTCTCTTAAATACCTACAAGAAGTGGTCATGTAAATGGCCAACGATAAGACTCCAGCTATGATGGATTTCCCTACAAATTTTACAATTTGTTGTGGGAAATGGTTTACTCGAGACCTATTTCAGGTCTACTTGGAAGGTTTTCACAGCCAATTGTTTGGCCCCTTTATCAACAAAGAGAACATCAAGTTTATTCCCAAGCCTGGAGATCCCAAGCCCGGAGATCCCAAGGTGATAAGAAATTGGCATCCCATAACCTTATTTAACGTGTCTTATAAAGTTATTTCCAAAGCTCTTGACATTCGATTGTGACACATTATTCTGCTTATTGTCCAAACAGGAGAAAAGCTGGTTTTATTCAAGGGCATTATATCCTTGACAATATCATCGCGATTTGGGAAGGTATGGAATGGGCACGTAGATCCAATAAACAAGGCCTCGTCTAGATAGAGTGGCCTTTCATCATTGTCATGCTTCAAGCCCTGGGCTTTGGTCCCAATTTCATTCAGTCTGTTAAGATGCTCTTTACGCATGCTTCTATTTAGATCACCATTAACAGGCTGAAATTTACCCCTTTTAGCATTTTCAGATCCATCTAACAAAGATGCCCGTTGTCTCTCCCACTGTATGCCCTTACGACAAAAGTTTTGGTTATCTATTAGCTAAAGCACAATCTCGGGGGCTTGTCGGGAATTACGCTTCCACCTTCTAATAAATCCTAACGGCTTAGTGGTCATTTCACGGATCACTCCTTCCTTATGCTTATTGAAGAAGAATCCAACATTAGCAATCATATGAAATGCCTAGAAATTTTCTTCTTAGCATCAGGTTTCTCTATTCAATGATGTAGAAATCAATGTTATAGACAATCCTTCCTCCCTCCACCCCATTGGATGGATGGTTACGACTGGAAAATGCTAGGCCATGGTTAAATTTCTTGGTATTTTCTTTACTTTTCAAGCATCACATGCGGTTATTTTGCAGTGTGTTGTTCAATGAGTGGCTCAAAATTTAGACTACTAGGTCACTAATCCTCTGTCTCTAGCAAGAAAATTCCATATTTTCTCCAAAGTGTTGAACAACTACACATGTTTACTACTCCTCCTGTTGGGTGCCCTCCAAAAAATTGATGTAAAAATTGGAATGATTTCTCAAATCCTTCCTCTAGACCAATGCCTCTTCTCGTAAAGGTTTCCATAGAGTTGCATGGAAAACTTGTTGCCTTCTTAGAGATTCTGGAGGGCTAGGCATCATTGACATTTTACGTCAAGGACAAGCTCTCTGCGCCAAATGGATAATTCGCTGCATGGAAGGAGATGAAACATAGAAGGTTCTTCTGTGAAATGGCATTGCAGAAGGTTCCCCTATGGTCATTCGGCTTGGAAAGGCATTGGCTTTGCCAACCTTCTCATTGCCCCATTCCTATCAAAGTGGTTAGCACTTTTGTGCTCAAAAGCATTTGGAAATCCTGAGAACAAATCAAACCATGGCTTTAGTGGAAGGAAAATGGTTTACGAGATGGAATTTCGTTCAATCATCACTCCTTGTGGTGGTCTCTCGTCATTCAATCCTAGGATAAGTGTCTTACAGAGGTTTCTTGGATTCCTGAGTTAAGCCTTTTCAAGTGTGTTATTCGCACTATCCAGGATTTGTTTGCAAGTGCACTCAGTCTTGGCATCCTCGACACGAGCTCAAGGCTCAATTCAAGTTTGAACCGCCTAACCAAGCTATCATCAATGACATTATCTCTTTTGTGCAGATTCGCATGATCCACAAGATCTCCGTTCTCCCATATCATCCTTGATGAACAAACTGGAAGTGGTTCGTGGACACCCCTTTTCGGAATTATTGGTGGCCGGGATATGTCTGGATTTCACCTTGCTTGCCTATGGTGGGCAAGCTTAATTCATGTCGGGGTTTACATTCCTCTCCATCCAATTGGAGAAGGATATTCAATACTGTTTGGTCCACCTATGTCGAACCCAAAATTGCTCCCTTTCTGTGGTGCATCCTCCACCAAGGTCTTCCTATTGGTGCCCGGCTGGTTCACCTTGGTGTTTCGACTCCCAAGTGTCCCTTATGTGGTCACTTGGAAACTATTTCACATCTTTTCTGGTATAGCCACAAAGCACAAAATGCTTGGAATTAGATTCATTATTTCTTCCTTCCCTTCCACACTGAATGCTTCACCTAGTAGCATATCCTCCTAGAGACAATCCTCGGATGCCTCACAAGTTTTCCCATATTTGACATGCTTTTAGAGGGGAAATTCTCTTCTAGATTTGGAAAGAAAGGAATTATTGTTTATTTTCTAATGTTAAAGCTGACCAACAATTATCTATTTATAACAAGTTTGTGGTTATCGCGAATGTATTGCTGCAGATCTAAGTTCAAGCGAATAAGGTGGCACTCAAGGTGGAACATATCCAAACTCTCCTTTGGCACTGGGGTGATGCCCCTTGCAATGTTTCCCATGAGCCACCGTCCTCGAGGTGGTGGTCAATGAAGCCACTCATTCAATTAGGCCCGTAGGTTCCTGCATAGTTAGCCTTTGTGGAGGAGCTTCTCTCCTCCGCCTTCATCTCACCACAGGTTATCTGAAAATGGTACTTGAAATTTTTCTCAGTACTTAGAAAATTCTCGATTCTTAACTTTGAAAGATTTCAACTTGATCAAGAGTTCTTTTTATCAATTATGGGTGTTCTTGAAAACCCCAAACTTAAACTCTTCCAAAAGATCAAATTAATCCTTAATTTCCAACTTAAGTGAAATATCTGAATCTATCACAAATCCAAATAAAATAATCACAGTTGATTTAGAATGCACTCAATCTGATATTTAAATCCAAGTTAATAAGTGTATTCAGATCTTGTTGTGGGTTATGGATACTGAAATTTACTTCCTTCCAATTAATCCAGTTTGTGATTGCTTTAATAATTAATCAAATAAACTAACTTGAATTTTTTTCTAATCAAAAGCTTCTAAAAACTAAAATCAAATCCACAACACAAGAACTTGATAACGGAGTTCACCCGAAGGCTACATCTCGATTCACAGAAAGTGAATCGATCTATTAAACATCCAATGAAGTACAATATCCCTTCACTAATGAATTAATAGACCTTTATACCTGTAAATGAGCTGATTCAAACCTCTTGGAACTCTGTAATTTACCAGAAAAGTTCCCAAGTCCATCCGTGGCCCCTAAAGTATTTTCACTGATAGTTTCCTATGAAATTACGTTCAAAAACATCTACAACTTGAAATATAAAACACCTACATAAAAGAGGTTTACATTTATGGAAACTATAGGAAATTATGAAAAAATTCCCTTTTTACTCCATGGCCTTATTTGGACTAGAAGTGGTTGGAAAATGTAGATCTTTGCCTGCTCCTCATGCATGTTCTGTGAAACTGCGATGGAAAAACGCCTACATAGGAAAATCTACAGCACTTCCTATAAAAATTTACAATTCTGGAAATCTCTTAGAATTCTAAACAAATTTTCTTGTTACACCATGGAAAAATTCAGACCGTAAGTGCCTCAAAAATGGAAATCTCTACAAACTGGTCCTTCGTTGTCCATCCACAAAACCTACCAAAAGGTCCCTTTAAATAGAAGTGATCTCATGTTCTATCACTTGCTAAAAAGTGGCGGGTTGGTAAGGCTGATAAGTATTTTGGCACATGACTGGAAGACGGTGGAACATAAGTGCAGATCTGTCCTTGTGAAGCCCAAAAAATGCGAAGTGTCGAATAAGGCTGAATTTGGGGTGCTCAGGCGATGTAGACCCCCTGGGCGCCCATGATTGCAAAAATGGCTGGAAAGTGGTTTCTTCTATGTCACTAACCCTCACTAATTGTCACCTATAGGTCATTGGAAGATCATCGAGCTTGCATGTAACCTGCAAAATAAAATACCTCTTGCAAAACCTTAAAACACATCAAATCCTAAAAAGAAAAAGATGCGGATGGGAGTCGATCGACCTCGACGGTCACCCGACTGAGTGAACTTACGATCCAAGCATTGCACTACATTTCATACTCGATGTAGTTTTACGTGTGTGTGTGTGTGTGTAGAATCGTGCCCTAGGTGGCTCTTGTGCCAAACTAGATGTAGAAGATGTAGATATATGTGTGCATGGAAAAATGAACTTCCCCTCCTATGTGTGTATGCATAAATAATAGTCCCTTGTCTCTTGTATGAAGCTAGATAGATGCTTGAATGCTCATGTAATGGCATTTAAATGCAACCTTAGGTGATGATAGTAAATGCTTAGAGCTTGGTCCTTTATTATGGTCACATTGTTAGAATGTGTTGTATATTTTGTATACTATATACCTAGGAGTATTATACACCTCTTCCATGAGCGTTAGTAGGGATCCCTATTTTTCTCGGGAGTATAGATATGCTATTTTTATCTATACGTATATATGGGTGGTGTCATAATCCATGAATTATGGGGAACTGTTATGGGTGTTTATTAGCCCATGGTTTTGGTACCCATTGTATTGTAAAACCGCTTTGATAGTTTCTTACTATTTTGCTTACAAATAGCTGGAGATGCTAGTAGGGTAAAATAGAACTTGGAAGTACATTATTGTATTGTAAACGGTTAAGTTAATGCAATAAGAGAGAGAAGTTATTGTGTTGGGTTTTTTCCCGAAAGGGTTTCGAGTTAAATCTTGTGTTTTGTCATTTGTTTTCTTTGATTATCTTGAATATTATGTTCAAGTATAGCTTCTTGTTTATTAGTTGATTGGATTGATTTGCATTATACATGGCTTTATATTTATATGATTCCCTTGTTTGAATTTTGTAATTAACCACTAAAAGGCCGAACCAGAAGAAAAGAAGATGCCCAATAGCTAGAAGAGGCCCAAAAGAGGCGAGCAAGATACAAAGGGGTCGGGGGCACTCGAAGACAGGGGCGCCTGGGCATTGACATCTGGTTGAGCCGAGCGCCGGTGTCGGACTCAGAAAAACTGAAGTATCAAAAGTTAGACTGGGCAATAAGGTATGTAAGGCCAAGAAGGAAATCAGAAAGAAAGCAAAGAGGCCAAAGATAGTGGTCAATTAGTACTTTTCTCGCTTAGGAATCATATGAATAATAGTATGTGACTAGGACCTAGAAATGTACCCAAAGTGCGTGATTTAATGCCTACTGATTTTTCATTCCACCATGCTGCTAAACAAATTTGCAAACAAAGGGTTGATCATGATGGTTCTATAATTAGAAGGATTGTTAACATCTCCACTCTTAAAAAGAGGTATCACAAGACTAGTAGTCCAATCTCTAGGAAAACCTTGTTGAATGATGTTGTTGAATATGTCGACAATGTGAGGAGTGAGAAATTCTTTCCCCATTTTAAATATTTTTCTTGAAATTCATCCAAGTATTTGGATTTTCCAACATAATACCCTCTTCAACTTCTTGCACAGTAAAAAGCTTTGTTGTCGTGTTGACCAAAGGGGGCCTTCAACTTCTGGATCCTGCTCATAAAGTTGTTTTGCAAACTCAAACCACTGATTGGTTGTGATATTGTTGTCATCGTATTTTTTCTTTGATTGAAGCTCCTTCCAAAATGCTTTTGGATTATGTTTCCCTAAGTGTATAAGCTCTTCCCTCCTTATGATCATGAACTCATTTTTTCTCTTTATGATCTGTTTGTACAACTTTGTGTTCAACTTCTCTTTGCTATTTCTTTAATAGCTCTCCCGCTGTTTTTACAATAATCAAAGCAAACCATCTATTTACTGGAACATATTTTGTTTGCTTCTTCTTATTTTTTGTTCTTTTACAACTTGTAAGGGCCTTTTTAATTATGTTTGTTAACTCATATCTTTTAAGGCCTTGTGATCTTACTTTCCCCTCTTGCATTAAGCGACTCAACACCATTATGAAGATATCACAATTTTCTTGTGTTACAAGGATCCTTCCTTTTTCGAAAAATGTTGAGATTGTTCTTTCCTTGTAGATTGATTCTTGCTCGACCAATCTACCACTATGGAAATTAGATTATGATCTGAATTTAGGTCCCTAGTAGAATCATCAATCTCCACTTCTTTTATCTTGTCAATTAAACTTTCATGAGCAAATTGCATAATCAACAACACTTGCCCCATTGTAGGTTTTACAAGTAAAATTTCCAGATTTATGCCATCTTTCCATACCATTACAAATAATCAAATCAAACATGCCACAAAGAGTTAATAATTCTTCACCAAAATGATTGATGTCATGGTTGTCTTCCGATCATCTTGTCCACTGCTGATTATATTCTTCCATGAGCCATAACAAATTATGGTTCTCCTTGCTACTCCAAGTGTTAGCTTGCTCATTTGCAGTCCTCGCATTGAAATCACCTAAAAGAATAACTTCCCCTTGTTGTGAAAACTTTGAGATATATTTCTTTAGGGCTGCATAAGTAACAAGCTTTTGAGACTTCACATCTAGCCCACCTTTTTGTATGTTTTTGAGACCTGAGGTGCAAAGTAACAAAGCTGCTATTCTAATGTTACTCCCGTTTTATGATATTCTAAACCAAATGAACTGCTTGTTTGTGTCCTCTTTTACTTGTTGAATCTTTCTACCCTCCACTTCTCTAACTAAAACCATTATACCTCCAAAACCTTTCCCATTGCTAGCTACCTCATTCCAAACTGCAAACTTCCTATAGCCTTCAAAAGAAGGAGTCTTGCAACCATCATGCTCATGAGTTTCCGTGAGACAAATTATGTCTCTTCCTTCTGCTACTGAGCCCTAACCTAGGTCCTCTTCTCCAAGGATAACCTCTACAATTCCAACATGCAAGTTTTAACAATACCTGGGAGGGCCCTGATTCCTATTTATTGTGGTGTTGAGAACTCGAAGCATGGTTCTCACAACTTTGCATCCACAATTGGCCTAACTCATTTCTTGTTGACATCAATTTCGTTGTTCTCTGTTGTCATCCATTTGCGAAGAGTACATTGTGACATTATCTTGCTAATAACGACTTTTTTGTTGTACAACCATGCTCTTTTACCTTTGTCTCTTGTTGCTCTTACTTTAGTTAATTCTTTCCTTCTATCCTCCAATTGAATTGAAGTTAAATCATCATCTAAAAAGAAATTTGACCCCCTCAAGAGTCCCTTCTTACCCAAAAGTTGGTACTTGTCTTCTAATCTCCTCATGACAACTTTGATAGGTCTAGCCCTTTCTTCATCTACCTTTCCAATTCTCCTTGCTTGCATGATCGACCCTTGCCATTGTAGTTTGTCTCTTAAAAAGTCACTTGCCAAAACAAATGTGTTTTCATTTTTGCCATACTCTTTTACCCCTTTGATAATTAGATTTTTTATCCTCTCCTGCCTTTCTCTATGTTCGCTTTCTTGCATTCTGCCCAAATTTGCACCTACCTCGTTGTCCTTATTCGATGGTCCCTTAACAACATGAGACCATGACTTGGTTTCGTTTGCATTTATATTTTTAGCACATTCCTCAACCACAAAGCCGTGAGAGTTTGTTCCCGATCCTTCTGAGTTCTTATTTTTGTTGTTTTTAAGTCTGTTACACACATACCCGGTTTTGTCGATGCTAACATGTCTTGCCAAGTTGTTTTCACCCTTTCATTATCATTTTTGTTATTCATGCTTTCCTATTTGTAAGGCCTCTTGAAGCATTGCCACTTGCTCTTTTAACACTTTGTTGTCTTCTACAAGAGTCTCGTTTATCTCCTGAATCTTGCAATTTTTCTCTTGCTCCCGGGCTTCCATACGTTCCATTCTATTTTTCATATTCATCAACTCTTGCACACATAAATCGGATGACCAAGTAAAAGGAGTGGAAGTAGGGCCTCTAGACTTCTTCGACTCATATGTAGACTTCTTCCACTCCTAGGATGAAACCCGTAGCTATAGTTAGAGGAAGAACTTTTTTTTAACGTCGAGAAGGCTATCTAAAACAGCCTGTGGGACAGTCTTAGCTACTTGAACGGATACGCTTACCATTCAAAATTTGCTTTTCATTCTTCAAAAACTATTTAAGCAAACAGTCTTAAGTGAATGCAGCGGCAGTGTATTCTTTTACTTTTTTACAGAAAACAAATAGTTAAATAACGGTGGTGAGGAATCACCTCACCTCCCTTCAAATTACAGGGTACGGCCTCATATAATATGTTCCAGATCTCGCCTATGCGTATTTCGATGCTGTCTCGATCCGTTGCTGTTGTTAGTGTCGAAAGACGGAAGAGCCACAAAAATCACGGCAAAGTTGACCACAAATCAGGCTCCCCAAACTCCATAGTACTTCATGCATTTTCTGATTTGTCGCGAGTTTCACCGCTGGTATTTGTGCGCATACTGCGAAACAGCTACGTGCCAGGTACTTTTGCCACTTGAGCTCGTTACCTCAGATTCACGAGGAATTTGCTAGGAACAATATTGTATTTAAACCTCCATATATTATATGCATCAAACTTTTTGTATGATTGTGGAGTCTTTAGCACCTGTCTAGAGATTGTCATGTGTATCACGTTAGGGCTCGGGGTTTGGTTGAAGATTTGTAAAAGGATATTTACAGTATTGGGAACTTTTAAGGAAGTCGACATTTTTGAAGTTCAGTAATTTTGGTGATTCTTTTTCGAGATTGATTTATTGAATTAGAATTAGTATTTAAAGTATTATATTACGAGGTTAATTGTTTTTTCTCAAATCTGTTCGAATTGCTGAATATTGCTTTGAGGAAAAAATGAAAAAGCAGCCAATAGGCAAATCAATTATTAGCCACTAAAGTTATCCCTACATGACACCAGGAGACGAAGTTTCATAGGAAGTTTTGAGTATCTGGTCAAAGACCAATTGTGATAAGTCAGTATTCCAGCATGATTTGTGCTTGATTTTGTCTATGCCCCATGGTTGTTCAGTTGTTTTTGCTCTTGAAGGCTGAAAGAGCTGTAGGGCCACGAGCAAAGTCAAATACAATTGAGGCTCACAAAGTTCACTGGTGCTTCTTGCATTTTTAGATTTGTCGCTTTTTTTGCCGCTGGTTATTGGGCACTTACTCGAAAGAAATTGCGTGACTCAAACTTGGGACCTAGCTCCTTATTCTGGGAAATGCTTTGACAATAACTTTGTTTGTATTATAAAATAAAATTTGAACAATAAATGAGGTAAATGCAAAGCAATGCTTTTGTGCGCTTCTACAAAAGAGGTCTCGTAGGCCAACTTTCGTGTGGCTTGCTCGTGACCTAAAAACAACCTTCACCTTTTTATACATATGTGGAAAAGATTCATGTCCATTTAGAGATTGTGTCCGCAAGTTATGTTTTCATCTAGTGAAGGACTTCAGCCAACTTTATTTAATATATGGAAATTATGTAATATTTTAGTACCTGAGTTTGAATGAAAGCCAATTCGGATTGGCTTACAAATAAAACCAAAGTTTTTAGCTGAAAATTTTGAAAATCAGTTTGTAAAGTTCACCCATGGAAGATCAATTAGACATAGTTAGACAATGGTGAGTATGCATGCTTGAAGGCACACAAAATCGACGTTCATTGCCAAACTCGAGTGCTTAATTGAGGACTGTTAGTATTAATTGAGCCATTTACTATGTTATATGATTTCTGTTCTTGTCTGCCTATTTGCATAAAAGAAGCCTATAATTATAGGCTAAAAATCTTACAAAGACATTTAATGTTTCCAACTCTTACCTGCCTACTTTCGATTGTCCACCTATTTTATATTTATTTCTATCTACCCTTTGGATAATTCCACTAACCCACTTGCATATGGACTTGACCTATTTCTAGCTAAACATTTTAACTATAATCCTTATCATTTCCTCATTGTTTAGAGGAAATTGTCATCAATTTCTACATGAGATTCAGGAACTTGGCTTGAAAAACAAACATGGAGAACCACTTGCTTTTGTTGATAGAGCGCCTTTGTGATCAAGAAGGTAGGTAGTGGTTTAGCTCTTGCAATTGTTGCTAGTCTGTGCATCGAGCACATTATCCTTGGCCAATGTTTGTTGCGAATTGAGAAAGGTAACCTTAGGATGAGTGATAGAAGCCTCCTCCTCCACGTGAGATGGCTTGCACAACTTGAGCTTTCTTACATTAACAATATCATGGATGCCAAGCTGAGCTGGAAGCTCAGACAAAAGGCATTAGGTTAGATTGCTTGGAAAATAGTTTAGGATCTGTATTTGATGGGCTTCAAGCTGTAGTGATGTTTGTTCTGCTAACATATGCATGACAAAACTTCTTTCTTTGTGTAGAATTTGGTCAAGCTTCATTTCAAATTTATGGACATTCTCCATCAAACCCACGCCAAATTAAGGCTGTAATTTTTTCCAAGTTGGTGACCGTGTTTGGCTTCTTCACATGGATAAGCAGATGTTTCACAACAAAACATCACAAGCTAAAACCTATCAGATGTGATCCTTCCACTATTCTCCAAGCTATCAAAGTTCATGGGTTGCAAATATAGCTTACTTTGGAATATTTGCTGATAGATATGGAGCTATTTTGCAGCATTTTTCTTGCTGTAACCCGAAGTTTTTGATTAATTCCCAAATAGGTGTACGACTTAACTATACTCTTGGAAATAGATGTAAATTCACAACTCTAGGCCATTTATTTCATCTTCTCAATCTACAAATTTGGTAATACATTTGACCAATGAAATTTTTAATCCCTTTGATTCAATTGCAAAATCAATGGCTCACTGGAAAATCATCCAAATCTTATCATTAACCATCAATACACGATCATTTAGCAAGGCCCAATCTCGGTTAAATATATATCTCAAGAATGTTTCCCAAGAAGTGCATGATACAACTCAACTTGGATACATTCATCAATCGAGAGAAGGTACAAGTATTTAGTTTCTCAAAATAATTACGCACCCACATTCAATAATTTTAACAAGTGAATCTACAGGAAATATGGCAAACTATACCCTTTCCTTACCGATCATCAAGTAAGAATGCTAAATTCTCAATTCAAACTAGTACATAACCCACATTATGGAATATGGCATCAGATAAATATACTACTCAAAGGCATCTGACCATAAAACACTTGGCAATCATAGAAGGGTCTAATTCTTTCCGAGTCCTACTCTATCAATAACTTGGCTCATTCTCAATGTAGTTTGTATAGAGTCTTCCCATGAATGTATGGTGTGTTGTTTATTCCTAGCTCTGAGCTCATCTACTAAACGCATAGTTGTTTGGATCCCTTTTGTCTCTAAAGCAAGAGTATTATCAATGAGAGTAACTATCCTTTCTGTTTAGCTATCCTTTTAACAAGCTTCAACTCACAATTTATGTTTGCAGTTATCTTGACTGTATAGACACCCAATCATAGAAATACACGAGCTCTAAGTATTCCTTTTCATTTTTTCCTTTATTTCTTTTACAATTAAGCATTGGAATGGCAATATATATATCAATAAAGTACTCACAATAGGTACATCAATGGAACCACATATAGATCAGGCCCACACACATAGAAACAATCTAGAGGAGAGAAAGGGGACACCAAATAGGTGCTAACGTGTAGAGACAACCAATCTCAGATTTAGCATAGATAAAGTGGGCACTTACACATAAGGAAAACTCCAAATTTGCCCACACAAATTCTACAACAATTACCACTTGAAATTGTTTAAGATCACCCAAACGGGACTCCTAAAATCTAGTTGTCGCTTGCACGGTTTGAGGTTTAGCAAGACTAATAATCAACCTGAGTAAGCTTCTTTCAACAGTTTAAAGTCATGCTGGTGTTCTATCCCATAATGCTTGCAACAAAGCAAAAAATGATACCACTCAAACAACTATAAAAGCTCAAGAAGACATAGTCCAATAAATTAGATTGTTCAGAAAAGAAAACAAAGAACCACTAAAATGTAAAGGATCCCCCAATCTTTGCGTCAATTAAATATTTGACACTTTGTAGATCTTAAGCATAGAACCACTATAAAAATCCCTATACATAAAAATAATTTCCACAATGTGTCATAAAGCAATAACAATAGTTATAGCAAAAGCAACTCTAACACTCATAACAATGTGACATAGCAATAGCAAAAGTGACTCTAACACACACTCATAAGAATAGAAGAAAGAATAGTGAGAATATATACTTTCCGCCTTGTGCCTGCGTATGTCAGTAACTTGCCATCTATAACTTTTGCATGGATTTTCAAACCTTTTTACCTTGTTGTCGAGACACTCATTGCTATGACCTCAAATCATTAACATTGTATGATTTAAATGACAATATTTGCAAAAATCTAGTAAGCCACCTCGTAGATAGGTCGCCACGCCTTTAGCCTATAACTTGTGGGGTATATGTGGGAGGTAGGGTTAGTTGTAGAGCATCATATTGCATATTTTGTTCTTATTGTAAGGTTGTGGAGGTTGCTCCCTTGAAGTGGTTTGGTCATATGCTTCAATATTCGTCTCTTATGTCCATCATATTGTGTTCTATTATTATGATGCTACTTTAGTGATATAGAATTATTATTATTATATAGTTAATAAATTTTTAATCTATAACTAATAGAAGTGATTTTCATCATATAAGTCATCATAGCATAACAATTAATAATCTATCTAATCCAATAACACATTGTTTCTCAATCAAATAAGCTACACATTGTTTCTCAATAAAATAAGTTTCATTCATGTTACTTTCCGACGAGTTGCCTTGGTCGAGGTCTAACTAATCTCTCGTCCTATGGGTTATTTTGACTAGGATCTAAATAAATGTTTGTGTCTATCTTACAAGCTACCTTGTTTGGTATGTAATTAGTCATCTACCCCACAAGTTACCTAGATTGTCCCATGAGTTACCTCGAGCGGACTATACTCGAGTAAATCTTCCCATGAGTTATATTGGATAGAGATGAACCAATCATCTATCTCATGATGTAATGTCCCCCTTCCAATTTAAGTTTTGCCATTCCCTTTTCCACAACAAAGAAGTAGAAGATTTGGAGAAGGAAATTTAGCTTCTTTTTTTAATGTTTCTTTTTAGCATGTGCTTGTCTTTAGCAGGTCGACTAGGTTTTATGCACTTAAAAAGCCAATTAAGGTTTAAAATAATACTTGAAGAGGTCGGCCTTGCTATTCCAAGCTTTAGTGCCAAAAGAGATTATAAAAGAAGATTCGAGGGCTCATTTGGATCATCTAGATTGACACATTTTCTCTATTTGGACATTGTGGGCTTGTTGTTCCTTGTTCTTCCACTCTTGGACAAAAACCCAAGTGTGTGGCTTCTTCCTAGGATGGAAACCCTTCTAGTGGCTGGTTAGAGAATGAAAACCCTCTTTCCTTGGTTGGAGTGATGACTTATTGAAGACCTTTATGCAAATTTGAGTGTTGGAGGATCAAAGGCATCATCTATAAACATTTGCATGCATTTTAGAGCCATTCCTAGTTGGAGCGACCGGGGTTTGATAGTGTTTTTGGTCTTTTATTAATTGCTGTCATAAAAATCAGACTTACTTATTTTGGGGGTTTGAGCTAATTTCCTTAATTTTCAATTTTGTCCCCAAAAGGGATATTACACATGAGTTAACTCGATTGTGATCTAACAATCATTCTCCCTAGGAGTAACTTTGTTGGGGTCCAATCAATTATTTGACAACATAATTTCAATCAATGACAAATCTAACAATTGCCATGTCGGTGTTTTCCCATTATTTCCACTATTCCTTAGTGGACGATTTTATTCTTCTAAGTGGCTTCAATATCCATATAGAGTGTAATGTCCCCATTCCTACGCCAGAGGCCTAGAGGCTTATTTCCGTCTTAGCTTTGGTCATACCCAAGAGGCTAGAGACGTTGGAGGCTATTGGGTATGGGTTTATTTTGTTACCACCTTCACTTTATGTTATATTTCGTCATTGACTTAAGTGATGGGCGACTAGGTGGTACTTTATGTTCTATTTCTTCATTGGGACAACTTAAGTGTATTTTTTAGCATGTGCACAATAAAGTCACTTAAGTTATATTTATGCATATGGAAAATTCCCAAAGGGGGCGATTAGGGTTTATTGGAGGAAAAAGGTTATATATATCCCTTTGAGGTCTTTTGGAGGTCATTCACACATTCAACTATTTTCAGCTATTGCTATTTTCAGCCTTTTTGCTTGTGGAGGTCAGATTCTGCAGGATCCCTAGCTTCGGTGGTGAGAGATCCATCCCTAGCTGGTAGAGCATTCTTTGGTGAGGGTTTTCAATCCATATCCCTAGCTTGTTGTTCGCACAGTTCAGATTTTTGGATCAGATTTGGAGAATTAATCAAAGATTTAGATTCAGAGGAGGACAACCATTCTTCAACAAGGGTTTCATTTATTTTCAGATTTGGGGCTGTTGGGTGTCTCCCACAAGTGGAGTGACCTACTTGGGAAATTCGGGAAGCATTTTGAAGGGGTTTCCATTGCCCGTTTCTGGAGATTTCAGATCTGAAGATTGTTGTCATAATGATGCCAAAGAAAATTATTCCAATCATTTTCTATTGATATTCTGGAGTTTATGGTCAGCTGTACTTTTTCCTCATTTGCTGTCATAAAATTAATAAAATAAATTCAGCACTTTGGCCATTAAAAATTATTTCTCAGTTTATTGTTCTCTATATTTTTAGCATCTTTTGAAGCTTCGGGTATTGTAGGAAGTGGTTATTTTGGAAGATATATATTTTTTTAGATTTCTGTACCTTGCTGTCCTGGAAAAATCAGAATTACAGTTTGTGGGTTTTGATAAATTTATGAGTTTTAAAGTGATATCCTAAAAGGGATATTTCAGATATCCTAAATGGGCTATTTCATAGAGACCCACCAAACACCAATTCACCATCTTAAACAAGATTAGTTATACCTTCGGGACTTGGATTCAAAGGTGTTTGGTTTATAGAGAGAATTAGTGGATGGGAATACACCGGTCGCAGCCTATGGGAGTTACCTTCCTTAGATGGCGGGATCTCAAAGTCTCCACATTCTCAATGAGCTTCCTTGTTTCCCTAATTCTAGTAGATTCACTTGTTCCCCTCATGGGGGGAGTGAGTGTAGTGGATTATGTTCTCACTAGTAGACCCCTCATTCCTCACATCCGATATTTCCTTATTTTCCATCAATCCCACTTGTCAATCATGCTTCCTTGAATTTCACCCTACATACAAATTTTCACTCCCGCTCTCCCGCCAACCTCGGACTCCAACACTTACCACACCACAATCCTCTTTGATGATGAGTACACCATTGACCTCACGCTTGATTTTCCCAACTCATGTTCAGCTACTAATCCCTTTGTCTTCCCACCACAAACTTTGTGTATGAGTTTGTATGTCACACTCTTTGGCACACATCCCTCGACTCTTGTCCCCTTATTGTGCACTACTTTGGCTCACTTCGCCCCACAAATATTGCACCTTTGTGAACCATTACTATGATGATGAGTGTGAATATTAGCTTCAGAGACTTCATTTTTCCCTATCCCATGACCCTCCTTCCACTTGTAGAGATTATCATTGTCTTCATGACAAAAGAAATGTGAGTTTCTTATGTCCAAACGAATTGCTATCCTTATTGCCCTCCACCATTCCCTTAAGAACTTTTGGTGCTCTCTCCTCCTTAGAAGAATCCCCGCTCCGGACATCAATACCTTGGCATGGGTTTCCTATGCCAATTCTTTTTACGACATTCGACCAACTTGTTATTGTCTCCACTCCACAACCATCTTCTATTATTTTCTTTGCATGTACACGGTTAGGAGGGCTATTTGGAAGTTGTATACCAACAAGTGGTGGATTGTTAGGGCCTTAGGATGAGTTCCTCAAATATGACATGGATTCCTTGCCTCCCCATTGGAAAAGCTCTTTAATGAGATTGTTTTCTTAGGTTTTGCTCGTTCTTGGTCCCAACACATGATCCACCCCATTTGATAAGTCCGGGGATAACTTCAACCCTAGCAAATACAAGATCATTGTGATTGGGAATACATTTGCCAAACCTTATGCCATGATAATAAGCGTAACATTTGGAGCATTTTGAGAGAGGGAATCTTAGAGTAAGGGGTAGGCTGGATTCAAGCAAGAATGCCAAACTATTGTTGACATTTTTTCACTTTGGGATATTATTGAGTGACTCGTCATCGGCCTTCCAAGTCTTGTTTTTGTGAACTTGTGGAAGGCCTTTGACTTGGTTTTGAGAAACGTGCTTTTCGGAAAGCTGCGTTATGTCTACATTATAGGTTCTCTTATTCTTGGATAGTAATTGCATTTGGTGAATTTGATGTAAAACATTTGAAATTTTTCGAATACAAAGTGCCCTTGTTTTTGGTTGAAATTTGTATAAATTTGTTAAAATGTTGAAATTCTTTAGAATTCATTGAAGTTCATTTTTTCTTTTTGAATATTTAAAATAAAGTACAAGCATTATACTTCTTATAATTGAATTTAATCACGAATTTTATGGTTATTTTTTGTTTTAACGGCTTTTTTACGAATTTTATCATACATGAATTCGAATGCTCCGACTTAGGTTGCGCTACTAGAGGCTCTATGAGACAATTCGTTTTGCACTTCTTATGGTCTTTTTATCTATGTGAAGAGTACCACCAGGTCAAGGGACGCCCTCTCTAATTGATCCTCTTGACATTTGCATTAATGAGCTAGAAGATTTTATTTAAAAACATACCCATTCTAATGATGATTGCATTTTACATGATGCGATAATAGCCATACTCTTCTTTTTAATGATATTCTTGCTTACCACTGTCGATGGTTTATAGAGACAACTTGATGATACCTTTGCTCGTTTTTGTGTGCTTTGTCAACTAGTGGGAAACCTTAGCAAAAGTAAGGTCATGATATTCAACACCTCCAAAGTTTCTGTTTCCTAGTTCCTGTTGTCACCCAGAAGATGCACCTTGATAGAAAATGGTGTGTGTTGACAAAATTGGAACACCTCAAGGTCAGGTAACCTATGCTTGAGGTGAACTTTCAGAGAGGGCTAGTTCCCTTGTGAATCACCTAAAAAATGTAAAATTTGACAAGGAAATGGGGAAAAGAATGTGGGAAACTGGAAATAAGGGTGATACACCAAAAGTTTAACACTCGCATGTAACTCTGCACACAGGGAATTCAAAATCCACACACCGCACAACTCTAAATTGTTCTGCATAATAAATTCAAGGGTTTAGGACAAAAGGACAGCGATAGAGGGAGTTAAATCCACACTAAAGCAACACAATATTCTATTAACACAATGAATAATCCGAAAAACAACAGTATGAGAGGGCAAAAATGAATTTTATTACTCAGAGGTGCAAGTACAAAGCTCCAAAACCAGAGCCAAACAACTGCAAGTGTCTAATGAATTTTTATGCAAAAATCCTTCTTCTATCCAAGTCGACTGCTGCTGCTAATAATAGACTGCTGTCTATTATTAATTTTATTTAATTTTCCTCCCGCATGCTGTTGCGCCAAACTTTGTAGATTGTTTTTTCTTCCTTTTATTTATTATTTTCCCCTACATGTTGCTGCGCCAAACTATGTAGACTATTGCATGCTAATTTAGTTAACTCTATCTTTGCACTTCTCTTTTTGGCGCACGGGTTCATTAAGAACCAACAATTGCCAATTTTAATAAAAAGACTCTCTTTTTGGCGCCACTGTTTTGGAGCAACACTTGTTTAATTTAACAAAAGCAAGCTCTATTTATCCCTTTACCTTTGGTGCATGGAGTCGATATATTTAGTCAAGTGCTATTTTTAGCCACGCTAAAAATAGCCAATCCTCCAAAAATAGCCAATCCTTTTTGCGTGAAAAATATGTTAACATTTTGGCGACATCACGGGATTGTTTGCTTGCTAAACAAGAGATCGTAGTATACGCATCCATTAAGCTATGGAGTCACATACTACATCAACAACTTGTATCCTCTGAAATAAAACCATTGAAATACTCTCTCCAACAAAAGAAAAACATGTGCATGCAAGCACTTCTTTGAAAAGACAACTAACTAAGAAAACTGAAAAAACAATGTGCATGCAAACACTTATTGAAAATAAACTACTCTAATGATGTTGAATCCTCAATAGCAAGCTTTGAGGAAAATCCCATTAACCGGGATTGGTAGTTCTTCGCCATGCAACCGAGATAACTGAAAAGCATTGTGAGGCTTGCATGTTGAAATAACATATGGACCACTCCAAATAACATCGAATTTGGTGTGGTTTCCCGGTTTTGCTCTGTTTGCATCCCACTTAAGAACAAGATCACCTTCTTGAAAACTCTTGCAACTGCTTTCTTATCAAAATTCTTCTTTACCTAAGCTTGATGAGCTTCCATGGTGAGCATGGCTTCATGTCTTAACTCTTCCAACTGCATAAGTTTTGCATACCTTACCTCCATGGGACTTGCTTCCAATAACTCCATCGATGAATAAGCTCTAAAGCGGGCAGCTCAAGAGAAATTGGAAGTCTTGCTTCCTTGCCATAAACCAACATGTATGGAGAGTTACCAATAGACCGCTTAGGGGTGATTCTGTCAGCCCATAAAGCTGATTTGAGTTTAGTGTGCCATGATCTCTGATTTTCATCCGAAGTCTTTTGATAATCTTCAACAAATTCTTGTTTGTAGACTCTGCAAGTCCATTACCTTGTAGGTAATACCTTCATGAAGTACTCGAGGCACATTAGTTTCACTCAAGAGCATTATTTGAAATAATAGTAGCAGGAACTCCAAATTAGTAACAATACCTTTAGAAGTTGCACATTACAGTACAACCGCTCGTGTTCATCCGGTAAAATAATCGGTGGTGTAAGAATCCACTTGTGTCCCAAACTGGATGGTGGATTTATCATTCCAATGAAGTTCAATCCCCACTGTATAAAAGGCTGATCCGCTGAAATAGGATGAAGAGGAAGGGCTGCAAGTTTTTCCTTACCCACGAAGAAGGCACGCTTCTGACATCTTTTGACCCATGCATAACAATATTTGAAAATACTTGGCCAATAATAACTCGCTTTCATGATTTTGAGAGCAGTAGTCCTTGGAGCATAATGGCCACCTGATAAACCTTCATGAAATTCTTGCAATAATCTGTCAACTTGTGAAGGTTCTACACATCTTAAGAACACCATTAATATCCCTCTTAAATAAAATACCATCAATGAGTGCATAAGGAATAGCTTGTAACCGGAAATACCTCCTTTTTGTCTTATCCAAACCTTGGGGAAGAATACCGCATGCAAGTATTGAATCATGTCTTGTGTCCAACTCACAGAAGATGGTATTTCAGCTGCTTGTGGCTGATTTATGAGTGCAAAACCAACAACTTTCTTTGACTCCAAATCTGAAACTAAGTGCTCACATAACCCTTTTCCTCGGATCAACTTTGTTACTTTGAAGTCTATGTCATATTCCATGACTTTTGTGATCCAACCAACCCTTTTTTCATTCAAATCCTTACTCAACAAAAATTCTTTCACACTTGGGTGAGTAACCATGACATGAATTCTATTTTTTTGGATAGAGGGTAAATTGAGGGTTTTGAAAGGACCCACATCCTTGTACATCTTTGAGGATTTTTGAGAGGATCCACAACCTTTGTTACAATGATGGGAACCAACACAAGGAACCCGAATGAAGCAACCTTGTAACCAACAATGGTGATGCAGCATCCGTGGTGAGTGAAGCCAAAACGAGAATGCGGTGATTGTCGCGAGTGAAGCAACAATGATGCAACATCCGCAACGAGTGAAGCAATCTCAGAGTGAAGCGAACGAGAATGCAATGACCACAATGAGTGAAGCAAACTTTGGCTCGAGCGAAGCAAGAACTGCGTCATGCTACAACAATAACAAGTGAAGAAACCAACGTGCTACAATTGCGGTGAGAAGAGAAGCCGCATGTAGTAGTGAAAACCACCTCAGAGAGGATCGTGCCTCTGAGGGATTTGAACACGGGTGGGCAAACACACAACCGTGTGACTTGACCGCACCACTCCCACCCTATCGGCCATAACATGAATTCTATTATTAGAGACCATATATTTGAAATTTTTAAGCCTCTAATAACATAAAGGACTTCTGATTCCTCAATTGACCTTCTTTTTGCTGCTGTTAGGTACAATCCAACCCCTTCATCTTGTTCTTTATGGGGAGTTTTCTCCCATTTCCATGGCCCAAAAGGGCTTGTTGAGGTATTATCAACACAACTCCAAATTAATCTTTCAAACATAAGTATATCAAGCGGATGGCCAACCAAACTAAAAGAGGAAATGGTTACCTTAGTATGCAAACCATGGGCCTTGGAAAGAAGGTTACCTTTTGTTACTTCAATCTCAGCTCTTGTGCCTAGAGTGACACTTGTTTTGATACATGCATAACTTGGGGTTTTCGGAAAGGATGTAAGTATCCCTTATCACTCAATGTGCACCTCATTCTGCCCATATTTGTACCAAACTGATGATGATGATCAGCTCCATGTGAGGGTGAACTAGGTAGCAATAAATCTGAAATGTATTCGATCCTCGGACTTGCAACAAGACTTTCATCCTCTTTTTCCTTATCCTCTTTGATACTTGGAGCTTCCTCCCTTTGCACAACCATCATACCTTGTTCACATGTACTTGGAATATCTTGGTGGCTCTTACCCAAGTTTAATTTTTCGTCTTTGGGTTCTTTATTGTCCGCTGTTATAAACGGACCAGCGAGCTGACTTTTATCATTTCCACTTGGGAAATGGGTTCCATCCGTCCCTATCACTACCTTTTCTTGTTCACAACCCCCTCTTTCATCTATAAATTCATCAAATGCAAAAATATCATCATTATTAGTCAAACAATGATCAATACTTACTTCACCATGTTGACCATCTGGAGCAATAATGGAGGTAGGGGCTGAATCATTCTTCATGGCTCTTTTCCTCCATGGTGCAAATCTGGAATAGTGTGTTCCTCCTTCCTTGGCTCGTGTTCCACAATTTCATTAAACCCTTGTGTCACCAAGGTGTTGTTAGGAGACCCATCCAAGTGATCAAGTGTGGCAAGAGGATTGGAGGTTTTTAACCCTCCCAAGGGCTGCCCTGTAATGTCCTCGTTTTTGGGTTCTCTAGTAGTGTAGTTGTTGTTGACATTTTGGGTTTGTGTCAGCATGATCCGAGGGGTGTTTTGATATTTCCAATGAACTCAGTTTGTTTAGAGGAGTTAAATGACGCTTTCAGATGTTATTTCGGCTTTCGGTTTTGGGCTCCAAGATTCTTGGAGGGAGCGTCTATTTTTAGTAAGTCACCCAATCAGGCTCGTTTATCATCTTTTATCATCGGGATCACTCTTGTGCGTTGTCAGATTTTGATTCCGATGCTTTTCGGCCATTTCCGCAAGTTGGGTGTAATATGGAGCTATATCTAATTAAATTCATTAAGGTTGCCATTTTAATTAAAATAATTTATCGGGCACCTCAGTGTTATAGCTCTTTGGAAAAGGGAATTAATTAATTAATTAAATGATAAATAGTCCTAAGTCCTATGGGATTACTTATATTTAATTAATTAGTTGTTGGACATACTTTATTTTATAAAGTGACTCTTTAATAATGTCAATGACATATTATAAAGTAAAGTCACTTTTGAGAGGGAAAATAGAATAAAAAGAAATAAAATAAAGTATTACTCTAAAAAAAAAAAAGGAAAAGGGTTATAAAAGGAAGAAAAAGTGCAATGAAGATTCATTCATGACTTGTTATTTTGAAAGGAACTTTTCCTCGAGAGCTTGAGAGCTTTGGCTTGCAGGTTTAGGAAACCCTAGGATGAAAACCCTAGAGGTTTTGGCTATTTGGACGAAAACCCAGATCAGCCCACTTGGTGAATTCATCTCAGGATTCACAGTTGCACATCATTGTTCAATTTCATGGAGATTCGGTGATTTATCTTTGCAGATTTCAGAGTATTGGAAGGTAGAGGGTTTCATGACAAATTTGTGAGATTGTTCCAATACAAATTTGGAGATATATTGTTCAAGTTTCTACCACAACGATTCAGGGATTACTTCTTTATGCTAGCGCCTATGTTGGAGGGGGATCTTTTGTCATGGCATCCATTTTGAAGGCATAAACCCCAACGCAGCTCTTCCCTCTTTGGCTATTACATTTGAGGGTTTGTGGTGATTGCATGCTACATTGGAGGCGCACCCTTGCAACAGCGATTTCAGTCTTGTGGAGCAAACTTGGTATATCAGCGGCTACATCATCCTTGGACAACGATTTCCCATTAGAGGCACATTCTTTCATATCAGCGATTTGCATTTTCAGTTGGGAGTTATCTTGCATGCTGATCGGCCTCTTCCTTTGAGCTTCTATCGGCCATATCTCATAAGGGTTTGAAGGCATTTGTAGGGAGTTTCTGGGTATGTTTGCATGTTGGTTTTTATGCACATGTCTGAATTGTATCAGCATTTGGGACAGCTACAACAACTACACCAACAGGGTTCTAATACCTAATTTCAATGTTTAGAGGTTGCCTATTATACCCATAATTGTATCTACAAGAGGACTATCTATTCCGGGTAAGTTTTGTGATGCTTGTATGGTAAATTCTTTAATTTGAATTACATTTGTACTTGCTGATATAAAAGACATCAGTCTGATTTATTTATATCAGACCTGATTATTATTGCTCTCAATGTTCCTAATTTGGCAAATAAAGATCCTTGCGGTTAGAATATCATTGTGGGTCAATTGGGAATGTTTATTTTACAATTTGTTTGCCTAAATCTCTTGCAATAAGTTTATAACAACAGTATACCAGAATCAGAATTCAGAACTTGAAGTCGCATGACAAGTGTTTGACGAAGAGTCAATACACTAAAACTCAGAAATTGGGATCAGAATTAGACAGGTTGTTAGGAGACCCATCCAAGTGATCAAGTGTGGCAAGAGGATTGAAGGTTTTTAACCCTCCCAAGGGCTGCCCCTTCTCAATGACTTGTTGCTGCGATTTAACATCCAATTTCTTGTCCTTAGGGCAATAAGCATGCCCATCATCTCCCAACGAACTTGGGGTTATGTTCTCTTCTTCAACAAGCTCCATAGCCACTCCTTGCTTGGCCAACAAGGTGGAGCTCTTTTCACTAGGGTAGGGGTATTTTCCCCAAAACCCTTGTGCATGCCACGAGGCTTGGACCGAGTTCCAATGCCCACTCTTTCTGTTTCCAAATTTATGAACTCTGAAAATGTTAGGGCATCACGGATCTTCTCCAAAAGAGCTTGATATTCCTCAAAGAGAGTTACCACCTTCTTGACTTTTGAAACCCTAGGCTCTTCATTGAAAATACCTTCTTGCACCTTCATCCATCGTCCACTGAAACCCTAGGCCTTTGAGAATCCATGCTCTGATACCATTGTAATAACCCTTTTGAGGGTTTTATCAAAATATTATATATGCAAATCTGAAACTGAAAATTGCAGCAGACTGAATACAAAACCAACGACTTATTCTTGCCCAAAAAGATGCCAAAAACACCACAAAACAACACCACACAACTTGCCAATATTTTATATATGATATTTGGAATTTTTAGAAGCCAATATAACCAACAAACACTGAAAACACACTGCTGGAAATGAAATACACATTGGAAATTGCAGCCACGAATTAATTATGAAATATAGATATAGAAGTCTCCAAAAATCATGCAACTCAAGATTCCGGCCTTTAAAAATATGGCAAATAAGATTACAAAACCAAATTTATCAAATTCCTTGCCAATGTCTTCAAACCCTACCCTAGGTAGGTCGCTCCACCTTAGAAAAATAGTATAACCGCTGTCAATGCCAAAAAGATATTCAAATCAGCTTCCTTCTTCATTGCCAAATGGTGATGAATGGTTTTTGCCCTTCAACAAGGCCTCACATGAGGGTTTTCGTCCCCAAGTGGATGACTAAGGAGCAACAAGCTCTCTTTGCCAAGTATAAAGAAAATACGCCAAGCTAGATGCAAATGAACTCTCTTCTCCTTTTATATCTTTCCTTTGGCGCCAAAACTTATTTAGACAAGGCCGACCTGTATAGAACAAAAGAACACTAAAGAAAACATTATAATATTAGATAAAATATATTATAAAGTGCTCAAGGGTCTTCTCCTTCATTTCTTCTTCTTTGCCATGGAGAAGGGATGGCAAGAAGACCAATTTCTAGCTCTAAGGTGGGAAAAAGGGACATTACATTATATTCCTTCATTAAGTCTCTTTAATTGCCTTAAACCCAACCAACCTGCTTCAAGAGGAAATACACTAAAAGGAAACATTAAAAATTAGAAAAATAAATACAAAAGAAGCTCAATTTCCTTCTCCAACTCCTCTACTTCTTTGCCATGGAAAAGGGAATGGCAAGAAGTCTAAATCATGCTCTTAAATTGGAAAAGGGGACATTACAGATTACCATGTTGCCTTTGCCAGAAAATTGATTGGGATAAAAAAGCTAAGTGTACTCTAGTTTATTTTCCTTTTTGTTAGATTGTTCATCATGATTAAGATCTGGCATACTTGTAAAATTTGTTTCAACTGGTTTGTTGCAAAAACAACATTCATGCTAATGTTTTCAATTCCATTAAATTAGAGTCGGTGCTAGAGTTGGTATATGATAAGAGTTGTTTGTGATTGGGATGTTAATACCAGTTATCACTCGAGGACGTTTGCCACAAGATGGGATTTCCATATAAAGAATTAAATTAGGCAACTATGGATAACAAAGAAGAGGAGTCGAGGGTGTTGTCCATATGTGTAGTGTTGTTTTTGGAAAATTTATAGATGCTATTATGTTTAATGTACTAATAATATTCTGATAACAAAGAGGATATATAGAAATATGGGTTGTTGTCTAGGGCCCTGATTTCAGAACAGTTTTTTTTTTTTTGTGGAATAACTTTCTATTGTTTGGGCCAAGATTCTTAATGGCTTGATCTAATGAAATAATTTTCCATTGCGAGTCTTTTGAGACTTGTGAGTAGCCTATTGACATTGATGACTACGTGTAATTGTACAAGCCATAGGCCATTTTTTTCGATATTAATTCTGCCATAGGCGGGTATATATAGCATCCATTAGATGCAATAATTTCAAGTTTTTAACCAATCATATGTTAGTATTTCTATGTCTTAGTAATTCCAAAGTTTGACATTAGAAGAAAATGAAATATTCTTCGAGGTATTAATTCGAATATTCCATTTATTATGTCAAAACTTTATAAAACAAACACACAAATAATCTAATACCATTGTGATTAAGTAGTTCCATACCAACATCTTTAACTTTATTATTATTATGTGTTGGATCCATTGCATCAACCAATATATTTATCTTTATTATAAATATTCCATTTATCATGTCAAAATTTTATAATATAAATACACAAATAAACTAATACCATGGTAATTGATTAGTCCCATACCAATAATTAATAAATACACTAATACACTAATACTATAGCAATTCACTAATCCAATATCAATAAGACTAATACCATAACAATTAACTAATCTTGTACTAATATTAAGTGTCTATGAACTAAACGAAATATTTGACCATATTTATTTTCTAAGGATGCTTCCAAACAAACACAAATATTTTTCCTTAGGGAAGAATGTTGTAGATTGACAAAAGTTGATTACGTCTCCTTTATATAATAATACTTTATATTCTATACTCAATTTTTTATTATATAAAAATACTTCAAATTAAAAAAAAAAAAAGCCACATCCCCTACTATCTACTTTACATCTTTAGAGTAATTGCTATTATAACATCTAATGAATGCAATTAAATATAATAATACTTTAATTTAAAAAAATACTCTTCAATTTAAAAATAAAAAAATCAGATTCCCTTGTAGATACTTTACACTTTTATGGCAATTGTTAGTATAGCTAATTAGCATCTATTGGATAGAATTAAACATGTTTGATTTCAACTACAATATCTCTGGCAGGAATAAGCCACTTTGTGGCACTTGTTGCTATTAGGAAATAGATGGATGCACATTTTTCTCTGGTGATGCAATCTGATTTGTTTTTCTTTGATTATTTCATTCATATTTTTCAGGAAATGGAAAAGCAATTATAAAGTTTCAGGCTCTTCGTCAGCAGGTTATACATGCTTTGTCCAGTGCTCCACCACCAGGACCTGCTACTTATGTTGTGTACTGCCTCAATACCTTGCTTCTTCTTGATACTAACGACAATGAAGCCCTTAGTCACTTGTTGACATCAGCTCTTACATCTTTGGACAAAGTGAACAAGTCTTTAGCTGATGCAGCTGAAGCACGAATACTGGCATCTAAGTTGTTCCAGAATGTAATTACAGGATCAGTTATTCTAGGGGTGCGCATCCTTGTGAAAGTGGCCACAGTTTTTGAAATTCAGTTGAGAGATATAGGGAAAGTGGTACACACACCTGCATTGGATGAGACTGAAAAAATTAAGAAAATAAAAATCTGTCTAGAGCAATTCATTTTGAGATTGATTAAATCACGCTTGTACACTAGTGCTGTTGCTCTGTTAAAGCAATTTTCTCTTCAGCACTCTACTCCTCATGACTTCCTGGTTGCTATGATCAATGACAACCAATTTGATGCAGCAGAAGAATGGGCAGTATACATGGGAAAGTATATGATCTGCTCTCTTGTGCGGCACTGCACAGAGATGGGTATGTTCAAGAAGGCTTATAAGATTGTAGAAAAATATAACTTGCAGCTGAAATTCCCTGATGCATATCATCAATATAGGAAAAGGTATCCAGAGTGCATCCCTTGGAAATTCTTTATTTCATTTTATTCTATTTCATCTCATGCAGCATGGAGTGCCAACTCAAGTGTAAGAGTTAAGACTTGACCATTCTGTTCTTTCTGTTTGATAATAGTTTTGATGCCTTGTCATTTTTCAGTACCTTGAGGAAGCTCATAGAAAAAGAATGCTGGGATGTTGCTGAGTCAATAGCCACTGAAGACCAAATACTTGTTGAATACCTGGTAATTTCTAAGCTTGCACAGGCCTTCACTTTTTCAAATTCATCATCGATTACATACTTTTTGGTGACCATTATATCTAGATGATTCATTTTATTTTTAAAGGAAATCATATCGTAGCAGCAGTAGCAGAGTCGTGTCACCATTGCAATTGGATAGCATTTCTACAATTATTACAGGATATAATATTGTTTTCAAATTAGATTCTGTTCAGAGATGTCATTTTCCAAATTCCAGACCGTATTGTTGTGGATGTTAAATTTCATTCTGGCGAGATAGAAGTGCATGGCAGTTAATGAAAAGAAAACAAAAAGAAAAGAAAATACGTTGAATTGAAATAAAATGAATGTGTATGGATTGGAAAAATACGAACACCATTGCTTGTATTAAGTAACTAGAGGTGGAGTCTTTCCAAAATCTGGTCAGGTTACACCACTATATTACTATTTCTGGTTGCTGACAGTTGAGCGAGGAATGACATTAATGAAGGTTGGTTTTACAAGCAGGGACTTTGCTTTCACTTCACCTTTGTGGCGCTTGTTTTCTAGGGGGCATGTTTGATTTTTATGCGAAAAAATTATTAATGTGATTAATTGCCTTACAGCAAAAAGTTTTTTGCTTTAAATGTGAAGGGACAAAAGCTTTTTAGTTATTTCTGAAACCAGATTCTATTTTGTAAAATAATGAGAAAAAATATGCTGAAGCATGGAGACAGAGCTATTAGGCCAGAAATTTGACGTTCAACCTTGCAAGTCATGCAAATCTTGGATGATGGTCCAAATAATAATTTGGCTGTCAATTAGAGCTTAAATTTTAAATGTGCATGTCAAAAGACTAGACAATTAGAAATATGAAGAAGAGAGTTGAAATTTAATCTTGAAAGTACAAAATAAAATTCATTGTTAGTGCGCCTCGCCTAATTTGAATCTCCAGCATACCCCATTAGGAGTAAAAAGTGCTGTGGGAACTCACAGGATTTATAAAAACTCAAAATATTTTAGATATCAGAAGTTAATTTCCCAAGTTGCCAACTTGCCCATTACCAGCCAATCCATTTTACCAAAAGGAAACATCACTAAATTATATGCTTTTTCTATTTCATTCATGACAAGTATTAGTTGTTTCTATTTCATTATGGAGGTAAGTAGAAATTAGAAATCTCTAAAAATCCGAAAAGACAATTTATTTAAAAATAGAAATACCAAAATAGAAACAAATAATTAAAATGCTAATGGAAAATGGTTACACACACACATATAAACACCATTTTTGAAGATGCATGTCATTTTGATAGGTACTTTACATTTTAGCCAAACAATCATGGCGGTCATATTTAAATAATGGTAGTTTTTTGACACGTGAAATGACCTATATTGTCGAAATGACTTGCAAGTTTCAACCCTCGGTGCTATTGAAGAACCTAGGAAGAGCACGTGATAGTCATGATGGAAGAGAACTAGACTGAGCTAGAATCCAGAGGCCTTCAAATAACTTGCATATGGATTTTTCAACAATTTTTTCTGTAAATTGTAATAGTCTAGCCTTGTGGAAGTTTTGGAGAACCAGGCAGGAAGAGGAAGGATGAGGAATGGCAAGCATGTTGTTAATGGTTGAAGTTTAACTCCATCTAACAAGCCCAAGTTTAATGGCTGAAGGTAAATAGAAACCATGGGTAAATGTTGTAGTGGTGATGTAGTTCAGTAAAATTAGTTTTGTTGATAAAATGACAATCTACATCAAAGTATTTTGTAGAGGGCCCCATGGAAATGGTAGATTATTTATTCTTTTATTGTTGACTGCTGTGATTTATTGATTTTATTGCTTGATCATCACGATTCATTCATTGATTTATTGGGGTTTGAATCTGCCTGCTCTTTTAATTGTTTTATTTCTCCTATTTCATATTACAGAACTCACTTGCTCATTTACTTCTATTTTTCTTTTAGCTTATCCACTTATTGTCTAAATGTCTTCAATCTATGATTCTTTTCTTTCACAACTTTCTTCAATTTCTCTGCCATGTCTCTGTTGCTTCTTTCATTGTGATATCTAGTTTTAAAGACATCTCCTTCAGGGACTGCCACCGCTATCAATGGATCTCTGATTTGCTTTCACGATCCTCTATATTCTTAGAAACATTGTTCTCTGCCATGCATTTTTACTCTTTCTCTGGTTTGGATTCTTTATTTTCAAATGCACTAAAATTTTAGTACTATTTTATTCATCAGTGCTTACTTTGCTTCGATTGTGTCCTGTAATCCAGCTTTTGATTTTTATAAAATGCTCCAAAATGACTTGTAGTGAAGGTCCACTAGATCTGAAAGTTTCAAGAACTCCAAATCTGTTCGACTTCTACAAAAAAAAGAATGATTAATTACATTTTGATCTTCCATGGAGCTTTATATATATAGTAAACTTATATACATGTACAATAATGTTTAAATTTTCCAGTAGTTCCAAACATTTGATAGTCCAGGTGATCAATTGGATCTGCCCAATAACTAAATGCTGAGCTTCTTTACTGATGGAGAACTGATCCAGACTAGTTTATAGTAACAGAGCAGGCGTTTCCAGTCGCAAGGTGCATTAGTGCAATCCAGAGCCAGTTTTTGAAGATAAAAAAATGCCTCTGTTCTCCATGGCTATATGTTTTTGCTGATTTTAATTTTTTTTAGAACTTTGATTCAAGATATTAAAGATAGAATTAGCATGCAAAATTTTATATATATATATATTATTGATTAATTAGATATTCTATTTGTGTAATCTACATTACTACTAAAACCTCCATCCGCATCTGTTTGTGATGAAGCTTCCCATCTCATCTGAAAAAGCATGACTGTTTCTCCCAAGCTTAAACTCTTTCTTTCTGTATTTAACTCTGTTATTTCTACGTAATATGTGGTTAATGATTGCATTTGTTTGTGAATCTAAAATTAAGTTAGAATTATTATGCACATCTAATATCAAAATACCATATATGTTTTCTAGTAGTTACTTCTTCTATTTTGCAATGTGTGCATCTATTTGAACAACATGCCATGATTTATCGTTTTGTTTTCCTCCTGTTGCTAGCATCTATGATTAATAAATCTTATCCCTTCTATAAATAACATAGGGTATAACTTGATATCAATTATTTCTTTCTACTGAAATTGCTTCCTATTCTATTTCGTTTCTTACGTGGCATCAAAGTGTCCCTGCTAAGCATTTTCTTTGTACTATATCCTACTTTTATACGATCTATCTGACTAAATATAGAAACAAGAGCATCATTTTCTGCATATGTCTCTAAATAGGAATAGTTATCTATCTGTTTCTGATTTGGAATCTCATTGTTAATTTATTTGAACACTTTCAGCTATTCTTTAGGACAGCTTATCAATTGAACTTCACTCGAATCAATGGTGTGAAACAATAGGTTTATAATTTTTGCAAGAAATTATCGGCCAGTGACGGACCAATTCTCAAAGATTGATCTACCAAGTTTCATCATGGTTTTTCTTTGGCTTCTGTTATGCAGATTTCACATACAGCTAAGACGAAATCAATAGGTTATGGTAATGATTTCACATATAAAATTTGTCTTAATAAAATCCATGGGAATCAAATATAAGTTTCAAGTTTTGAATACAAAGAATTTACTTTTCAATTTAACTGCAATATAACAGATCCTTGATAATGGTGAGACCATCTACAAACAATAATGTTCTTGAATTTACTAAGTTTTATTGTCTTCAATGCTGTCTTTTATCAAGACATTTGTATGCTGGTTATGCCTCTGTACGATGATTAATTATATTCCCTTGGAATTTAACTGCAATATAACAGATTCTTGATAATGGGTGAGACCATCTACAAACAATATTGTTATTGAGTTCACTAGGTTGTATGGCCTTCAATGCCTTCTTTTTCCACACATATTTGTTTGATGGATAAACTATTGTACAATGGTTTCATCATACTACTTTCCAACAGGCTTTTGTGTGCTGCAAGGTTGAGATATCATATCTCTATCTTATATTAATATTGTTGCTCTGTAATTGCACAACCTATGACTGCTAGATTTTTTTCGCACAAGTCTTCTCTTATCCCATGTTTCTGCTTTAGTGTATAATCCATGGCAATGCAATATACATAGAGCTAAAACATGATGTTAGTTAGAAATGTGCTTCGATTTCCATAGGCACGAAATTCTGATTGTTCGGCGCGCCAAATCAGTTCCTGATGACCATCCCGATGACCAATATGCACTCAACCTCGACCGGGAACTCAACCGACCATATAGTTCTAAAGGGGCCCCCCTATCTAGATCTAGAGGGGCGGGAGAGGGGTTCGCTCCCCCATATCTAGATAGTTAATGCTGATTCCAATGTGTACATGTCCAGCGACATGTCTACACTAGTGTAAATTAGAGGTAAAAACAATGTTATGCTGCCACATATGCTACTACATACAAATAAACGTTGCTACAGCTCTGAAAGCATAGCCCAACTGTTTTCATGCTCCCATGGCTAAGAATCCATAGTTGTTGTGTTAATGCCACTGGACATAAGGCTAATTGCTTGGACTTACAACTGTGTGTATGTTGAAACAATGAAATATGCTATGGTAATCAGCATTGCGATAGTTGTCCATCCATTATACATCGTTAATTATAGCAATGGGACCAAAAAGAATGATGAATGTAATGGAAACATAACCAAAAAACATCCATACATAGTGACACCAGGATTACCATAGAGAACTTGTCATGGGCAAAACTGCATAAAAAGTCTATGCTTTCTTTGTCAATCCTCATGGTTAAAAATGGATACAAAGTTGTGGCTCTCTCTTGGAGCATTGGAAGCATAATAATTCCTCATTTATGGGAGATATTGCACCTCCTTTGCAACTCTCCTCTATCTTTGCAAAGGTCTGGTACTATTCCCCTATGGAGCAGATCCACATCAGTTTCCTTACTTATTTCCCCAAAGGATGTGTTGGTTGGTCTTCCAACATTTTCATTTCCCATGTTTCCCATCTTTTCTTGGGTAGCAGACCTGGACTGTTTTTTCCAAGTTTTGGAATACCTAAAAGATGTATTTTCATCTGATTTTCAGAGGGTGTGTGGACATACGTCAAGATGATTTAGTTCAAATTTCAAGTCATTTGGCCTTAATTTTCCTGGTTTATGTCAGAATTACATTGGACCGAATTCTGTCATTTTGAGGGGGCAAACAGATGAATTGTTATCTGATTTTTGGTGGGTGGGATGGGTGCTAACTTACAACAGTAAAAATTTCAGGTCATTTTGACTTCAAATGGTATGGCCACTTTATGGGAAATTTTCAATTGACTGATTCCACATGTTTTTCAGGGTCATATGATGGAATTTTGACTTGAAACTGGTTGTGCACCTTGCTATCCATGTTAGGAACACCCCATTCAAGTTTTGGCTCACTTGGATGTTGTATGGAGGTTCCCTAGCTCCTACACGTTCCATGTAATGTCCCCATTTTTGAAGACCCTTAGCCTATCCTTCCCCGTGGGCTTTGGGATGTTACAAGGGGGACATTTTTATTAAATAATTAAATATTATTGCCTGGAGCAATAATTATTTAATTATTTAACTATGAAGATTATTTAATTTAATTCCCAAAATATAAAAATTAAATGGGGAATTAATTAAATAAATATTTAGGTGGCTTTTATTGATAAAATCACCCTTTGAAAAGGGGACGCCACACCTAGGGAAAACAAACTGCTTTTATTTAATAATTTCCCTCTCCTAGGGATTTCGAATTTTGTGCCTCCTTGCTTATAAAAGGAGTGCTAAGATCATTATTATTATTATGTTATGATATGATTTATTTGACACTCAATCTTTGGAGTTGGGATGCATGCCCATTAATGTTTCATTCTCTCTCTCTTGCGTAGGGAATTATTGAGCTGATTTGAATATTCATTGAAGTATTTTCATATGTTTTGGCAATTAGACTTGTGTTATGTGATCTTTATTTGCCCAACGAATTATTGAAATGCTTTTGTGATTGCTGGGAAGGGTATTTGATGTATGAAGTTCATTCCAGCTTTGGCGACTTGCCTAAGAATGTCTATGGGCTGAGTTAAATACACTTATTTGTGTAGATCGACCAGCTGATCTTAGAGGATACTTTGATAAGAATCGACCGGATTTATACACACTCTTGTGCCCTAGATAAAGCGATGCCCTCGAGACAAGTTTGGCGCTAAACATTGGCATGTTTTGGTTGGTCATGGTTAGATATAAGCTGCTGTAGCTCTCTCTAAAATCTGCGATTTCATTTATGGTGAATATTGACTGTTGAATGCATGTTCGGAAGTCTATATGCCCAGTAAATTGATTGCAACTTCAGCTACTATATTGGGTGTATGTGGACTGATCTGGAATATTATTTGGAGTGCTACGACTAGGTGTTTGCATGTTTGTATGGTGTGTTGCAGCGACTTATTCTATTTTGAATATGGACTGATTTGGGTGTGGATCGACCATACCAGTGCATGATTTTAATTCCTTAATTGCAGCGACCAACCTGGGAATGATTTGGTGACGGTCTTGGGGCATTTTAGAAGCAAGCAATTGGTATTCATAGTCTTATTTGCTCAACTGACTTCTGTGCTTAATAACTTGAGTTTTTGCATGTTTTGGCTCTCTAAAAAATGCGATCTGGGTGAGTTATTATTTATTAAATAACAGCGACTCTTTGAGGACCTCTGTTGAATGTTTAGGGTGTGTTTTGGGCCACCGATGGTCAGATATCATTGGCTGATAATTAAGCTTGCTTCCAACTGATATTTTGATGTATTTTGGGTCTCATTTGAAGCTGTCTATAATTGAGGGTGGCGACTGGGTTTGTATGCATGTGTTAATCATGAATTGAAGCCTAATGGGCAGCGACATATCCTGTTTGAACATTCCTTCTTGTGATTGGTTCCTACCGTGCATGGTAACTCTTCTTTGCATGATATAGAGGTAATTTGAAGATCCTGTAACAGCAAATTATATAACCTGATCTGTATGCAGTCTTTATCACCTATTTTGGTAACAATCCATGCATGAAATATATGATCAGATGGTATAAATGTTTCAGTGGCCTCCATGAGGGCAATTAGATACAGTGGTTTGTCATTTGTTTACATTTATGAGAATGCAGCGATCAGATTTTAATTACAGCAGTATACATTGTGGAATTTAGTGGATGAGTTAAGGCCATTAAACCCTTATCCTCGGGTTTATTGAGTCATTTACTCAACCGGTTTAAGTAGTTTTCTATATTCAGTTGAGTGATGCATTGAAGAGTTGTTAGTTTGCATATTTTCTATTGATTCCGGAGTTGGGACATTACATTCCACCCTTGCTTTTGCTATATAGCTGACTAGGCATATGACATTTGGCAATGTCCTTACTACTCAAGCCCGAGTGGAGTGATATTTTGACCTCATCCATGATTCCTAGAGCTATGTTTATAATTGACTGATCAATGATTGATGGTGTCGATACCTGCATGAAACAAAAGTGAAAAAACTGAAATGAAACATTGAACAATTGGAACTTTATTCTCATGTGTAATAGTTGGTAAGATAGGTTCAGTTGTTGAATATTAATAAAGCTTAATCACTGAGCTAGTAAATTTGAAACTAAATTGGTTGTAATGTGGATTATTCATTTGTTAAGTTTCAGGTCTTTGCTCTAGGTGAAGGGTCTGTAATCAATTTAAGGGACAGTAGCTGTGTTGCTTAAATGAACTAAATTTTGGTTATAGCATGACAAATTGTAGTCATTAGTGATCCTCTTGGGATGGTAACAAACACAAGGTGACCAAGAAAGATTATGAAAGTGACTGAATTTCACTGTCCTGGTCTATCTTTATTGAAGGCCCATTCTAGAAGGGGTTGTGAATTTCAGATTGATAATTAGTGAATGGAAAAAGTGAAAAGATAAGTTGCATGATACTAATTTGATGACCTCAAGGACCCATTCGCAGTTTGAGCTGCTTGTAAAAATATGTATTTATTTTCTAAAATATTACAAATGTTACAAATTTATTTATAAACAAATCATTTTTTTCAATACATATAACAATTCTACCTAAATTCATCATACCATGTGATAATACTTACCAAAATTTGGAAGTTATGTTATACAACATCTATAGACAAAAACAGAACGCATGTCCAAATTCAACTCTATAAGAAATTTGAAGGCCAGATATATTCAGATTTTAAGTTCATAATAAATATGGCAATTGCCAAAATATGCTGCGAGTGAATAAATATCAAAGTTAGAAGATATAAGGTTTATCCCACTTTTAAGTCATTACTAGTTGGGTAGGGCAAACCCTCTTCCCAGGTATGGAGGGGTGATGGAAATTGGGTTTACTGGGTAAAATGGGAGCAAATTTGAGCGGTGGACCCCTTTGCTCTCGTCCATGTTTTAGTGAAATGCCTGGGTCTCTAGAATCACATGCAGGCCAGATGCGACTGGAGTGGCGACAAATGTTGGGAGGGCTAAACTATAGTGTGTGTGTGGGGAGCCCCCTCCGGCGGTCGAGGTTAGAACTCAGAGGATTTAAAAACTTGCATAAGCAGTGTACCATGAGCATCACTGGCTCAAAAACAATTAATTATTAAATGTGTTTGGGACATCATACCATAAATGCCCCTTCGTACATACCTTCTTATACGTAAATATTTACACCAAGTGGATAGACCAATGTGACCATTTTTTCGATAGGTAAAATAAAAAAGGGACATCAATGCCATGCTATAGATTGAAAAAATTGTAGCAGATCTGTCTGCGGAACCCTACACGGTTTCAAATTCATGGAAGACTGAAATTAATGAATACGCACATAAACCAGGAGTTTATGCAGCCCTATCCATTGGCAACTAATTACACAAGTATAGAAAACTCTGATATTAAACGGGGTTGTATCTTATTTTCAGTTTTTTCAAGGCTCAAATTGGACTATCAACAGTGCTTGGCCACTTATTTACACAACAATGAACCATCCTCTAACCAGTCTTATTGGACAATGTCTGAATTACACAAGGAATTTAGTGTTGCTATGCTAAGAGTAGGCCTATACAAATTTTCTTAACAGGAAGCAGGGGATTCTTCACGTTCCAGCTCTTGCAATATCCCTTCTGGTCACTAAGACAGACCTCTGAATCTGGTACACCCAGGTTGGGAAGAACATAATTCTGTCATTGCAGCCCTTCAAAATTGGGAAATGCCTCATCAAAGATACATATAGTCCAGCATGCGGATAACAGAAACAACTTTTGAAGTTGATTCAAAATGGGGTTCCAATCCGCCTCTCCATGTTGAGGGGCACCAGGTGGGATATCTTCTCCCAGTCCACCCTCAGCATAATTTTGCAATAACTCCAGCAAACTTTTATTTCCCATCATCACCATCAACATCTGGTCCCAGCTTCTTTTAGACCAAATTCAATTTTCTCTCTTGAGAGTTACGAATTATAGACCTCATACCGTCTCATTATTATCTTTGAATTGCATTTTATTCCACCTAGAGTCATCACGGGTCAGTATTAAAATCTCTTTTAAAGAGATTCATCAACTCAGGAACCCTAACAAAAGAAGTATCAATCTTCATCTTGTCCACCAAGAGTTTGAAAACGTTAACTCCTAGATTAGCAAGGTGATCTGCCACTTTATTTCCATCTCTGCAAATATGACTTATTTTCTTTATGTTTTGAGTTGTATAATCTCAAAGCAATCTTGCACCACTCTGTATATTTGCTGACTTAATCTCATGCCCCTAGAGACAGCCTGAATGATGACTTTGGAATCCACTTCAATCTGCAGATTTCTCTAATCCCTTTCAGCTGCAATGGAAAGTCCTCGTAACAATGCTTTTGTTTCTGCTATCGAATGATTCTTAGCAGTATAAAGTCGATGATGGCACCCATAAAATGTGCAAAATATGCCCAAACTGGACTAAACAAAAACCAAGTGTTAAAGCATCTCAAAACCTATCTTGAGTATGTACTGATCTCATCAAGAATAGTCATAAAAGACTCTGAAACACCTATTAAGTCAAGAATTATATCATATATTACATCCCTGGTCTATAAACTACTATTTAATCAGGAGGCTTCATCATTTTTAATTGATAAAAGCAGAAAATTGTGTATTCACTCGTACATTTCTCAATGAAAGAAATCTCCATTCATTTTTGATTGATTTTCTTACCAACATTTTGAATGTGGGCAATATGGTGTTGAGGGCTTTAATTAAGGAAGAGTTTTTCATACTGTCATCAGTAGCCCTTCTGGGGTTTGTGGAACTATCAAATTGGTTGAATAGTAGCCTATCGGATACGGGAGAGCTGAAAAGAAGCATTTGCGTTCTAGGGGTTAGGGACTAGATGAAGTTTGGAATCCTCCATGGAGATTAGTACTTTACAAGCCAACATTGAGACCTAGAATGTTTGTCTGTTGAAAACAAGAATGGAGATTGAGGCCAGGGTGCCTTACGAGTCATGGTGTGAAGTTTAGAAGCAGAGAAAACTTGGGTGGGTAGGTTGTTTCTTGAGGCTAAAAGTAGGCATCTAGGCCTTGGTAGATTGACAACAGATTGGGGAAGAATATTACTGGACTTATATGCAGGAGCTCTGAGTTGATGGACACCTTGTTGGGATTAGAGACTTGGCATCTCTCTGGTGACCACAATATTGATAGGTTCTTCACCATCCATTATGATGGGCTGGTCCTCCTTTGAGGGGAGTCAGCCCTTGACACGACCTTTGATTGCTGAAGATCTGCATAGCCATTATGTTCTTTTTAACCCTCTTGTCTTTCTTTCTTCTCAGATATACTTTCTAAGACTCCCTGGAGTATTCAGGCACTTGCATTTATAATATGACAGCTCCTTTTGTAGAATTGTAATATCCCCTTGTAGGATATTAACTGAAAAATTAGCCAAATCTGAAAATAAAAATCTGAATCTTACATTTCAACCATAAACCCTCAACAAAAGCACTGAAATCTGGAACTTACTATTTTTAGTAAGTTCGTCAAAACCCTAGGCTGAAATATTCAAAATTCCATAACTTTTGATTTACAACTCCGAATTGCATGAAACGAAAGGGAAATGATAGATATTAATTAGGAGCAAATTTCCGTGCAAGAAAACCACGAAAATATGGAAAACCTGATTTTTAAATCCTGAAATACAGCTGCAGCATCAAACCCTCATAACTTGCAAAATACTTATCCGAAAATTATGAACCATAGCTCAAAACGAAGCATAAATTATAAGGAAAATTATGAGATCAATTTTAGAATTTTGCATCCACGAATGCCATGCTAAAAAGTCACCTGAAACTCCAAAACAAGTCGCTGCCCTAATTTTGGGAAATTAGGTAAATAACAGAAATCTTCATAAATTCATATCTTGAGCAATACTTGGAATTTTGACACGAAATTACCCTTGTTGGAAAGCTTGGACAAAGAGCTTTCCAATGAACATAAATTCATCAAATTCCAACCAACAGAATTTTCCAGAAATGCAACAGAAATTTCCAGCAAAGTCGCCACTTTCCAAAATGGCAAAAATAAATATCAAGTCTTCAAATCTTCAATGACAAAGTCTTCAAAATCAGATCTACTTCAATTCCAAATCGAATGAGAGAGCACAATGAAAATCTAGGGCATACATCCCATTTCTCCAAGCATGGAGAGACATAAATGATCAAATCAACATACTCATCCAAGGAAATGCGACCCCTTCTTATAGAATAAGAGGTGCAAATGCCAATGTTTTAAACATTTAATGTTTTCCCTCTAAATAAAAAGTATTTAATAAACCACTACATGTGCACTTTATTTAATTTCTTAATTTAATATTAAGAAATTCCTATCCTATGTGCACATTCTAAACTACCTAGAACTTCCCACTTGTTGCGCTAGACACACCAAGGGGTTACAATGCTTAATAAAAAGAGTGAATCGATTAGGTAGTAATGTCTCTAAAAAGGGGGACATTACAAGAATTTTCTAGATGTCTAGGGCTCTTACATTTGTTCATGGCAATCATGATAGCAGTACCCAAGGGGGCAGCTTTTGTTGAAAAGACATAAAAACTGATCATAGATCTCGCAAGTATATTGTTGTAATCTTGAGCCCAATTGCACCATTAATAAATCATCAAAGTCAATGTTACTTTGTGCTAATGACCAAGATAGTGGTATGGGGACCAGGTATTACTGATATCAATATGACAATTTTTTTACGGGGCTTGGGTACGGCCATATGAAAAATATTATAAAAATTAAAAAATACAGCTAAATAAGCAAAATTAACCATATAATATGCATAGAGTAAACAAAATAAGCTAAATAACTACAAAACATATTGATAACTCAATGCCAAATGTCATGATATCCACAGTTTGAACTTAGAACAAGTACATTGTGCAAATGTTACAACGTATACTCAAAAATCAAGACAAATCAGCATATTCACAATATTAGCAAAAGCATAGTAGGAAAACTCGCCAAATCCAAAAACTCGCCAGGACCCCAAAAAAAAAACTCGGCAAAAACTCGCCAATATTCGGCCAATACTCGGGAATACTCCATGACTTAAAAATACTCAAATTTCTTTAAAAAACATAAATTTTAAGCAACACAACTACAAAATGTATCAAATGAGCCCATAAAATGTTGGAGAAGTGTTTTCTATTAGATTTGAATACAAATACAATACAAAATCGCATCATCATGCGAATACGACAACGCTGATAAGTAATATGAATTTATGATGATTGACATTGAAAAATATCATCATAAATTTCATATCTACGCAAGTTACAATATCTGATAAATTACATTTTCCTCTTCCCTAATCTAGAGAAAAATTGGGGAGAGGGTCTAGTGCCTCTACTAGTCCCCACACTCGGCTGCGTCTCCATGCTCCTCTTAGAAGGCTACGAATTTGGTTTGATCATGGAACTAGATGGTGGTGCTGGTGGCTCCTCTGCTGCATGTTGGAGATCACCTCCAAAGATGTCATCCACTCCAATATCTCCTCGGAGTCCTGCTAGTGCTTCTCCCTCCATAGCCTCCCTCTCAAAAGAAGCAATCTCGTCCGCTGTGAATGCAGGGTTTTCCTCTTCTTGCCCAGTCCACTCACTGTATGGATCTATCTCATCCAAATCAATGAGCTCCTCTGATGTGGCCTCAACTTTTTTTGTGCGAAGCCGGAGATTGTATTGCACAAAAACCAAGTCGTTGAGCCTTTTTTGAGTCAACTTGTTGCGCTTCTTCGTGTGAATGGCCTCAAACAAACTCCAGTTGCGTTCACATCTAGAAGCGCTACAAGGTTGAGATAGAATTCTGAGGGCTAACTTTTGAAGATTTGGGGTATTCCCTCCCCAATCCTCCCACCAAGAACCTACAAACAAGATAATCAAAAATTTATAATTAATTAATAAAATCAAATATGTAACTAATAAGTAACTTGGTAAACATTCTAATTTTTATTACCTGGTGACTGTGTGGTTCTCCCTCGAATAGCTAGCACCGAAGAAAAGAGTCTCCCCCTAGCATGTTTGTAACTCTGCAGCTCTAAAATGACGAGGTCCCTTGTCTCAACATCCGGTATCATCCTCTCAATACATGTTGAAAGGCCCTCCATAACCTCTCCGTTCACATTTGTGAAGCTGTCGGAGTAGAAATACTTGGGGTTGAGGTAGTACCCCGTTGCATGAATAGGTTGGTGGAGTTGATTGTTCCACCTCCGATCAATAATCTCCCAAAAGGGACCATATCTGACGATATCCCCCTGTAATAGTTTTGGATAGACTCTTTGGCCCTATCCATGGCCTCATATACAAACCCCATGGGGTTTTGCTCCCCATCAACCAAATGCAAAACTCTCACCAACGGCTCTGACACCTACACACAAATTAAAATGTAAGATTGCAAACTTACAATACATATTAGAAATGAAATAAAAAAGTGAAAAGTAGAACAATATATTTAATATTTATAATTTAACAAATTAAAATAAAGGAATGAAATATAAATCGAAGTTTGAAATTACCTTGATGATCTCTATAGCTCTCTTTGCAAAGATATCATCAAAAACTATCTTTGCAACCCTCTCTCCGTCAACTTTCTTTGAATATTGTGAGTCTAGCCATGCTTGACTCACAAACATTTGTTTCAAAGGTGTCAACAAACTAGAAATACTTTGCAACGTCAAGAAGTTAGTTGCAAACCTTGTGACACCGGCTCGAACAAGTTCTTTCCCCTTTGTGTGTACTCTCATCAAGCTCAGAACCCAAGGGTGATTGTATATGTACTTCGTTATAGATCTTGCATCTTCTACAACCGGCCTCACCCAATCAATTTTGCCTATGTCCTCCAAAAGAAGGTCAATGCAATGAGCTGCACAAGGAGTCCAAAAGAGTGATGGATGTCTCTCCTGCAGTAGTCTCCCAGCCGCCACATATCTTTGCATTGTCTGTGACAACTTGCACAACATTCTGTACACCAACCTCTAATACAATTGTCTCTAACATAACACTCAAATTCTCTGCATTTTTTATTATGTTAGAGGCATCAATAGATTTTAAAAACACCATCTCACCGTTTGAAGCTGCTAAAAAATTAACAAGGGTGCGGTTCCTTCCATCCGTCCACCCATCTGAAAGAATGGTGCATCCAAATTTTTTCCATTGTTTCTTGTGCTCTTCTAGCATGGTAGTGGCATCTGCAATTGCACCCTCAAGTAATTTCCCACTCAAATCTTTTGGAGAGGGTGCCTTGTACCCTTTCCTTGCAACTATCAATGTTGTCACCAAGTACTCCAGTATGGGCTCTTTGCCACATTGAACGGCAGGTTGTTGTAGTACCAAAAATTTGCACAAGCTTTATCCACTTCCTCGTGCATATCTTTGTTCCAGGTTGTACCTTCCAATGAAGGTTGTGCTCCAGGTGTGTTCCTTGCCACAAAAAAACTCGGTATGCCTTTGCTCGAACTCGATGAAGATGTGCCTCTTCCGGCTCTTCCTCTTCGTATGCGTGGACCACGAGTAGAGCCCACAATTGTTGCCGCATCATCGTCTAAATCCTCTTCCATTGCAGCCCCAGGTCTAATAGCTTGTGCTATGGCTGCCTTCAGCCTTGCCTTCTCTAGTTTCTTCTCCTCTAACTCTGCCAGCTCTGCTCTAATCTCTCGCTTTGCCTCTTCCGACACGTTGGGGCAAACCGTAACATCTCGGCAAACAATAGTTGAAAGGTGATATTTCAAATGATTGATGCCTCCATTCATTTTCTTGTTACAGAAAGTGCAAAAATTTCGCCCGCACAAGCTCCACGTACAACATACTTCCATGCTATGGAATGGGCATTCGGAGGAACGGTCCCTGCTAGTGATTCAGATGCCGAACCTGATGTCGAGCCTGATGCCATTGTTAAGCTCTAATCTGCAACACAATGCACATTTAAAAAATTAGAAAACGTAAACTTAATTTAATTTTAAAAACAAAACGTGCCTGAATAACAAATTTGTGTAAATAAATTATAAAAAAAAAAGTACATACCTCGGCTACAAATGAGTATAAAAAAATTACAAGCATTCGATTTTATATTACATGTATTTAGAATTACACAACGAATCGATTCAATACACATACATAAAATTTAACTAATTTACTGATGAATTTGCGTTAAAAATAAAAATACATACCTCTCATTTGAAATGAGTATAAAAAAATTACAAGCATTCGATTTTACATTACATGTATTTAGAATCACAATAGGAATCTATAAAACCTAAATAATATACACAAAATTTGGAAAAACTTCAAAGAATTAAAAAAAAAAACCTACCTCCAAATGCAAATCTCCAAATTCTCTCCTCGAATTCGCTCCAAAATCCACTCAACACAAGCAATGCAAGCTCAAATGGTTGTGTGAGTGACAATGAGGGAGTAGAGGGCTTTTTAAAGAGCCAAAACCGTGTAAAAAAGTGGTTTTGTGTGTGAAAACCGTGTTTTGCGTGTAAAAGCAGCGTGGGCGAGTTAAATGCACGAACTCGCGAGTATTCCCCAAAACTCGGCGAGTTTTCTTTTCCGATTTTGGTGAGTTTTTCAGCGATTAAACCGTTTTGCAAGTTTTTTGGCGAGTTTTTAAAACTCGGCGAGTTTTAAGTGAGTTTTCCATCTATGAGCAAAAGGATGGAATTTCAGCCTCAAGCAATGAAAATCTCAAGGTGAGAGAGCAAATCTCCAATGAGAGGTAAGTATTCAATTTGAGGTAAATATTTTGTTGTTTAAAAAGAGTTTAGGAGCATCTTTTACGGTTTAGGATGTTGTTGAATATAATTTAAACTCCTTTTGACTTTGTTTGACATTATAAAATAAAATTTGAAAAAAAAATAAAAACTTTTTTTTGTTGGGTACCCTGTGGGTTCGTGTTGGGAGTCCGCATAGGTCGGGGCGTTCCCAGGTATGTCCTGCCGTACCCTATGCGAATCTTCAGCAAACTCGGCAATGTACTTGAACTCGGTACATACTATACCCGCACACGAGGCCTGCACCGATGTACCCCATAACAGCCAATCATGTAGTGTAAGTTGGTAAGGCAGTAATTGGGCATCAAGAAGCATTTGCAATTGTTGTGGAGCTCTCGCTTACCATTTTCTCCCCATGCCCTACCCACTTCTTTGAGTCCAACCTCCATTCCTCAAACGATCAAGCTTCCTTCCTTATCAACCAAGGACTGATTGGATCTGAAGCTATGTGCTTGGGGAAGCCATGGCATTCTCCCAGTCCTTCCCCAGTTCATTTGCAAATTTCATATTTTATGTCTCAAATGATCTATATCTGATATACTTTCTAAGGCTTCCTGGAGTATTCAGGCACTTGCATTTACAATATGACAGTTCCTTTTGTAGAATTTTCTAGATGTGTAGGGCTTTTATGACTGTTCATGGCAATGACACTAGCAGTATCCAAGGGGCAGATTTTGTTGAAAAGACATAAAAACTGATCACAGATCTCGCAAGTATATTGGTGAAATCTTGAGCCCAATTGCACCATTAAATAAATCATCAAAGTTAATCTTACTTTGTGCCAATGAACAAGATAGCTGGTATGGGGACCAGGTATTGCCAGTATGACAGTTTTTTTCGGGGCTTGCGTACGGCCATACAAAAATATTATAAAAATTAAAAATACAGCTAAATAAGCAAATTTAACCATTAAATATGCATCGAGTAAACAAAATAAGCTAAATAACTACAAAACATATTGATAACTCAATGCCAAATGTCATGATGTCCACAATTTGAACTTAGAACAAGTACATTGTGCAAATGTTACAACGTATACTCAAAACTCAAGACAAATAAGCATATTCACTATATTAGCAAAAGGATGAAATTTCAGCCATAAGCAACTGAAAATCTCAAGGTGAGAGAGCAAATCTGCAATGAGAGGTAAGTATGCAATGTGAGGTAAATATGTTGTTGTTTAAAAAGAGTTTAGGAGCGTCCTTTATGGTTTAGGATGTTGTTTAATATAATTTAAACTCCTTTTGAATTTGTTTGACATATTAGAAAATAAAATTTGAAAAAAAAAACATTTTTTTGTTGGGTATGCTGTGGGTTCATGTTGGGGTCCGCATAGGGTACGGCAGGACGTACCGGGTATGTCCTGCCGTAACCTATGCGAATCTTCAGCAAACTCGGCAATGTACTCCGAACCCCGTACATACCGTACCCATTACTTGAGGCCTGTACCGATGTACCCCATAACAGCCAATCATGTAGTGTAAGTTGGTAAGGCAGTAATTGGGCATCAAGAAGCATTCATATGTGTTGTGGAGCTCTTGCTTACCATTTTCTCCCCATGCCCTACCCACATCTTTGAGTCCAATCTCCATTCCTCAAACGATCAAGCTTCCTTCCTTATCAACCAAGGACTTATTGGATCTGAAGCTATGTGCTTGGGGAGGCCATGGCCTTCTCCCAGTCCTCCCCCTAGTTCACTTGCAAATTTCTTATTTTGGTCTCAAATGATCTATATCTGATCTGCAAAGAAGCTTTTTTTGGCAGCTCCTTGCAAAACAAAGGCATTACAACAATTTCCCTATACAAAAGGAAATGGTTATTACCTCCGGTTAAAGTTTAGCTACACCCCTAAATTCTCTGTATGTCTAGAAGAGATGGAGCATTGAATGTGGTCTCTAGAGGAGAATGATTGATTTGCAGGTTCCATTTCATGTGGTCTCTAGAGGAGAAAGCTTGATTTGCAGGTTCATGGGTGCCTTTTGAGCCTAAAACTCTTAGATCTTGGGGTGATGAAAATCGGAGGTCCACAGCTTCATGGTTGTGTTCTCTTGCAAACAAGAAAGGGACAAGATCTTTTAAAAGGGGTTCTCCGTATATTGGAAAATATATGGACTTTTTATGAAGTGCTGGACTTTAGTTTTTAATCCTACAGATGACCTCCCAAAAACAGTCCTTGATTGGGTTTGTCTTCATTTACTTCTTGAAGTGAATACTGACACAAAAACATTTTGCAAAAGCTTGACAATGCTATCCGGGAAAATATTGTGGCTTCAGATTTCACAAAAATCCAAGGGTGCTCAACTTTGCTTGGATCTGCATTGATCTTAACTTTGACAAACCACTGCTTGACTGAATGATTCTAGATATAAGGGGGATTCAATGGGAACAACCTAGTGACTATGAGAATATGCCCTTTCAGTGTTGGATCTGTTATGAAAATAGAAGTGTTCCATAAGACTTCGGGATGGCGGGACAAGGTTTCGGGATGGCAAAAAATTCTAAATTTTGGGGATGGCTAATTAAAAATATATATAAATATTTAAAATATAAAAATATAGTGACTAAACTATATAAATAAGCTGAAATAAAACCATTTGAGACTTAAATAAGATGAAATAAAACCATTTGAGATTTAAATAAGCTGAAATCATAAATATCAAATACATTTAAATTATTAATTATACATAATTTAATAAAACCATTTCAATTTGAGACTTAAAAATTAAATAAGCTGAAATAAATTATAAAACCATTGTGATTGATCAAGTGACAATAGTTGATATTCATATCATTAATCTCAAATTCAAATACACCAACAATTGTCAATATTACAAAAGAAGAGGACAAGTTTCAGCCTAAAAATCAGAATCAACATTTGAAACAACATCCATGAACTCCTCGCTGGAACTATCATCCTCGTCCTCAAAGGAGAGCCCAATCAATCCCGTTGCATAGTATTGTCCTCTTCTACCTGCCTCGGCTCCTCGGGATCTACATCCCACCATAATGTTGGGGTCTGCTTGTACTTAGTTGTCTTGCGATCCATAAGACACAAAACACTGTGTACAACTACAAGCTTCTCCGCTCTCGCAAAGGTAAGCCTATTCCTCTTAACAGAGTGGATCCAACCATATGTAGACCAATTCCTCTCAGAGGTAGAGGAGCTAGAAACTTGGGAAAGGAGGCGAATTGCAAGTGTTCGTAGCAATCCTAGATGCCCATATAGTTGCCACCAACTCATCGGCTTATCATGTGCCAATGTTATCCTGTCCATCTTCATTTGAAGTTTTGTACCCATCAAGTTTAGTGAAATCGAGTCACTGCAACCTAATTTGTGAAGTCTCCTCTGGACTATACATTTTTTTAAAGGCCTTCATAACGCCCTTTTTCACTTCATCATCATCCAAAGGGATAATTCTACCTAGCCTCTCCACATACCATTTGGGATTCAAAGTGCATATGCAACCATATGAAGTGGGGTGTTCAACTTCTCCCATCTATGTTGAATGATGGGTTGAATATGTTCATGGTAGAACTCCAAAGTGGAGTCCTCGCCTAAATAATTACCTTCATTTGCCCAACCATGTTGTCAATGCACTCATATATCTCACCAAGATTGGGGCTGTTAGAATCCTTGTATTTGATGACACTAAAAATTGGAGCTATAATTGATGTGATGTATTTCACATCAACCCAAAATGTTTCCCTCACCACCACTTCCTTCACTCTCTTCCCTTGCTCTGTCTTGGAGTCACGCCACCTAGTCCAATCTTGTGTCATAATCATAACTTGTAGGGGCTTAGTAACTCAAGCATCCTATCCAACAAAATAAAATAGGATGCAAAGTGGGTGTCAACTGGTTTGAGGAATTCCTTCTTCGAAAAGCTTTGAAAGAGTGCCAATGATGTGTGGTGATTACATATGAACTTTTGCACGTCCCTAGCCTCATTCACTATCTTGCTGACCCATTGAATCTTCCCTATGTCTTTCAGTGCATTGTTCATGGCATGCACACAACATGGGTCCAATAAATATGATTGTAGGCACACTCCACTAGCTTGCTTGCTGCTCGCACACATAAGTTGCATCTTTGATGACCTGTACAACATTTAAAGGTCCAACCTCCTCAATGGCATCCTTCAAAATCTGAAATTGGAAATTGATGCACCTTATATTTTAAAACAAATTCTAGTTGATCACTTCCTGTAAACCACCACACCTTCCAAGTATTCAATCAATGAACTAAGTGCATATGAGGATCTTGGTCCATGGATAGTGAAACCTTACCAACTCACCATGTAAAACTTGTCAAGAAACTCAATCTTATTCCTTTCCATATCATGTATCACAGTCATACTAAACTAGTAATCGCATGTGTTGAATGCAATGTGAACGCCGAACGATATATGTTATTTGATTTAGAGGTAAAGGTATAATTTGGAGGGCAGAAGTTGGTGGCTATGAAAATCACAGGAGGAATCCCTAAAAGACACCACTGTGGATCATCCACACACTTAATCTCAAAGCATGAACCACAAGCCTCTTCATTGTTGAATAGAGCAGTGCTCAATGCAGCTGTGGTGAGACCATATCCTTGAGAATACAAGTTCCCATATCCACAAGATCCAGCTACAACAAAGAACAAAACAAGACAATAATTAATGGATTACACCTTCAATCAGGGTTGTACACTTCAAGATAAGAGATCCAAACAACATGTTCACCATTAAAGCTCAGCTCTTCAAGCTTTGCAAACAAATCCTTTATCGCAATGACCATGACACCAGGACTCCCTACCATTCTAAGCATTGTGTAGGTTTTGCTTGCCCCTATCATTCTAAGCTCTATATAAAATTCTTCCCAATCGTAAACAAGTTACGTGCAAAGAATCACTGCACAAACACACATAATGGTCTAACCAATGACCTTACAATACCTGTTAAAATTAGCCACGAAAAAGCAATCCGTAAAAATAGCCAACAAAAGCGAAAACGACGTCCAAACTATCGTCAAAATTAAACGCCTTTTAAGGCCCTATTATTGGAAAATATGGTGAAAGTTTTGTTATAATTCTTCAGATAGTGCATACTGCTTGGGTTTAGAACGAAACCAGACCCACTTTTTTCAAAATTGTATTCATCAAGTGACAAACTTTTCTTGTAGTTAGACTGTGCTAAGAAATTAGAAAAAGGCCTCCTTGATCATTAACTATGATGGAGCTTTTTTCTAAATTCTTTTCCTTTTTTCATTCATGGTATGAAAGCTAGCCTAGCACACATCAAGGAGGTCATGGACTATTAAGGGGTGTATTCGGCATGGTGGAGATGCCAATAAAGCAAATTTTCACATAAATGACCAAAGTACAAATCCCAGAAGTTACCAAAAAGAGATGAGACGGGGTAAATGCTAGAAGACATCAAAGGATCAAGATAAAGAATTTCACTATTCCACTCATTAGAATCTTGTGTTCTTCCTATTCCTAAAACAAAGGGATATGTTACAACTGCTTACAAAAAGCCCCTTTGAAAGCTAGGAAAACAAAGAAGTCACGAGGAAGAATTAGTAAGTTTTTCACAATTTGCTACTCTTCTAAAAATTGAAATATAAAATCTATTTTTGGTGTAATATTACACAATTACAGGACTAAGTCCACAATGGACCCATCCAGTAGGACACCACAACCTTGGACATTTAATCGGAATCCTGAAAGCTTTAGATTTTGTCCAATAATTGAAGCATAGGATTTTTTTGATGCCACTTCAGGGGGCACAACCGATATGTCAGCAGCCAGAGGTTGTTCATTTTGAACAACTTCAGTAGTCTCAAAAGTTTCATGGAGTATTGGACGAAATACTTTTACCCTATTTTTTAAGTGTCAACTGTGCCGCTGGAAGGCTTCCTCCAATCATGTAGGCTCTCCCTTCAACCTTTACACAATGAAGTCCCGTTTGAGTCTATCATACTGTCAAGATTTTCACTACATTTTTCTTCTTCACTGCACTGACAGATTATGACACTCTTCTTTAGAACATCCAAGATTTAAAAGATAAAAAATCTGCAAAAATTCCCATATATGATTTTAACCGAGGTTGTCGCACTGACTACAGGTTTGTCTTTTGGTTTGTATGGAATGATCCACAACTGTAGACAAAAACAATTGTCAAAGCTCATTAATACAATGCACATTATAAACTGTAACCTTTTTTGAAGCCTTGCAGAAGAATTTTTCTGACAAGAGTGATAGGAGGAAGCTTTGCCATGATGGTTAACAACTCTTCGTCTGAGAGGCAATAGAACATACCTCCTTAAAATGCCATAGGAAAAGCCAGAGTTAGAACCATACCTCAGTTTTAGTCAACACTTTCTTCACAACCAGCTACTAACATACATTCCACACTCGCATGCAGAGCCACTACCTAAACAATCCTCATTTCAATTTTCAGCAAAGATATTAAATGATATAGCTTTGAAGTATTTTATTTATTTTTGGCTCATACTCAAGACCACCTGCACGCAAGACTCCTGCAATTGTCCTCCATTTCTGACTGGTGCAAATTTGAGTCATTGTCCACAACTTCCTTCCCGTCAGCTACTCTAGAAGAACAATTCCGTAACTGTAAATTTCTGACTGGTGCATATTTCGAAACCAATAACTATATACATTTCTAAGCTATCATTGCACGAAAACATATCCACATCTAAATTTCACAAACATTTAAAATAAAGGGGGCTAAAAATTGCCATTCGATTTTACTTTCCACTTCGAAAGAAAGACCAGAACACAACCCCTAAAAGAAAAAGAATCACAAACCCCCTCAAACAAATTTAAAAGAAATTAAGAAAAAAACTATTGTTTTCATCAGAAACAGAATACCCTGAAAATGGAAGAATGTATGGCAATACTGACCACAAATGGGTATGCTACAAAATAAACAGTTAACTAAACCAGTAATATTCCTCTCTCTCAGGATTAAGCCTCACTCACTGGCAACTCACTTTTCACTCAAAATTACAATAAACCAACATATTGGTGAGCTAACGGACTAAAAATATATGCTTAACATAATCAAACTGGAAGCAAGGTGGGAAAAATAATACCGTAAAGAGCGTAAAAAGATAGAAGTAAAGGTGGGGAAAGGAAAGCATCGAGGAATGAAGTGCGTGAAATTATCATACCCGCAAGGATCGCAAAGATCGCCAATTGTCCCGAACGAAGAATCCATCCGCTTCTCCAGTTCACGCTTGATGTGGCGCCGCAATTTGTGTTGAAGCAAACTTTAGGAGGCGGCATTGCCGTGTAGCTACTTATTTTTCTCTTCTTGGCATATGAGATAGCTTCTTCTGAGAACCGTATTGTCTGAGAAGAAAAAATCGACCCTCGTCTGAACAACTGATATATAAAAATAGCGAGCTGGTTTTGCCTACCCCTGTCGCTTCAAGCTCTGTATAAAATTCTCCCCAATCTTAATAAAATTATGTGCAAAGAATCATTGCACAAACATACATAATGGTCTAAACCAATGACCTTACAATACCTGCTAAAAATAGCATGCACCAAAAACCAACTGTTAAAAATAGGCAGAAAAAGTAAAAATGTCCAGACGGCCGTCAAACCGTCAAATTTAACACAGTTGCAGAAACGTCCGCAAAGGCCTTTCCCATAGGGGAACGCCTTCAGCGTAATCAATTGCTCTCCTAGGTTTGTGCTTGACTAACAAGAAGTGATTATCTTTGATTAGGTGCTCACAACTACTATACCAATCAGATATTCACATGCAACTCTCTCAAGATACAAATTATCAATAATGGAGTCTTGATTTCTCCCTTCTGTTATGCAGTCCCTTCTCATATCTGTACCTGCCCGTATCAACATTGACAATTAGTACATAAGAACCTGCACTAGTCAAGTATCTCTCCATTCTAGGTAAGCTTCTTCCAATCCTGCAAACATACTCTACTTGAATGATAGTTAAAGATGTTCACCCTCTTGCAACAATAGTCCTCCTATCTTAGATACTCTTCTGACTAAGATATGTTCCTTGTGTGGTCATACACTGAGAAACTATTATTGGATAAAACATATGTGACTTTACATAATCTTTTGGGTAACAACAAAGAATCAATTTTCTCAAAACATGAGAATCCAACTCAATGACCCACAAACTAAAGCTTGAAGAGGCTATGTTTCACAAGAGATCCATCTGTCGTCAATTTCATATTCATTTGTACATGAAGATCCAATCCACTGTTCATGACCTCAAGAAAGTCTTCTCTTAACACATATTCTGCTCTAACCCTGTCTACAGGCCTATGGAGCCTTAAGACATTAATGGATTGCACCTGATGTCTCTTTGTTAAGAAATTGAGTAAACAAGGTAAAAACAGTCTATGAAGACTCTGATTTTTGATGGTATTTGCTAATTTTGCAACAGCGAAGGTTTAGTGGACTAAACTCACCTTAAACTTATTCAATTCACCTTTCAAATGTCATTCACTTTGATCTCCTTGAATTTAGAAGCTTTACACTCCAATTTGATCAAGGAAATAACAAAACTTACAAACTTGAACCCTGTTTTTACCCACACGACCTGCAAAATTTCTGATATTGATTTCTTCCTCTGTACATGTTCTTTTGAGCTGAAATTTTGTGTGGATGTTCTCCTAGCAGGGACAAAGTTATGTTGCAATTTTTAGCAAGTTCCGTTGGCTAGATTATTTTCTATCACGTGCCCTAATTCGGGCCAACGTACCTTTAGATGGCTATAAAAACTTTAAAATCGACTTTCAAGGTCCAATTTAAATTTTAATGGACTTCTAAAGTCCTTCCCTTGGTATTTGAATTGACAGTAGATCGATTGGTGGGTAGATTCTCCCTCACTGCCCTGTTAAAATTCTTAACACAGTCTTACCATTTAAGCCCATCAAATCAACATGCATACATTTGAGATCATTCATATATGCAAGATAGAAAGTCGAGACATCACCATGCATTCATAAAACCCATATATGTCTTTATTTATGACTGAAAATACAAGATTTCTTCATACATGTTCCTTGCATTTCTTCATACTTCTACTCCTCTCTGCTTCTTGAGGCTAGATTTCCATCTTCTGATCTCTCTAACTTCTATTCGACCTCATACTCCCTTATCCTCTCATTAGAATTAATCTGATCCTAGTATTAAGGTATAGTTGAGACATTTCCTCAACTTACCTGCATGAAATAAGGAACTACCTCCAACTATGACTCTTTCCATGATTCACTCAACAACTTATGACAACTGACAACTAATTTCCTTCCTACGTACCAAATGGAGATTTAGCAACTTATTAACAACTAGCTCCACCTATTTTCACTATCACCACCCTTGTAAAGAATACTTACATCACCAAGTTTAAACATTCAAACTAGAACTTGGAGGGAAAATCTATGACAACTCCTAATACATGCTAAGAATGCCTCAAGAAGGCTTATTCACACTTGTTCATATTCTCCAAACATTTAGATGATGCTCTTGCATCAAAAATCAACATATTTTCGCTTCCTAGAACAATTAATTACTATCTCGTAATGCCCCAACATTTACACACACAAAAACAGCAAAGTAAAAATAACCAGATAATTTTTTTGACTTACATTGCTCACTACACAACACCGCAAAGGTACCTAATACAGAAACTCGACAACGCATACGACAATTACATAAGTCATCGACTCACATAGACACATGAAAACAACATAGGCATTTCGATGTCACACTTTTCCCAATGAATAAATACTAGCAATGACCCCACCACACAAAAAAAAGACTCAAGGATTGGCAAACCCACAACACATCATTTCTTTTATTGCATCTTAGTTACGATTAACATTCTAAGAACATTATTGTGCAAGGATAACTTTCTCCTTTTTCCATCTACAAAACTTTAAGTTCATTCCACATTTAATTTACAGTTCGACCATTTTAAGTTGGCTTTTTTTATACTTCACGGAAATTCCCATAACTCACATGCTTACTTGGCATAATTCAAATCACATATAAAGTACTTAATTATCTTGTTCTTATGTTAAGAATATGCTTCCCAAACGTTTATTCAATGTCTACATTTTACCCTTGCAACTCAAGATAATCTGACTTGATGTCCAGAAGGCAATATTAGTTGATTAAGGAGGGGGGGTTTAGATTCAAGATCCATTTTCCCCTTAAACATTCTTCGATCACGGTATCTTTATTTCCCGATTCAACATTCTCACAACAAGAAATTGTATTTAGATTTTATATATATATCTTTTGTTTTTCTCCAGGTTTGATCTCGCCAAGGGAAAACTCATATTCTTTGTAACACATGAAGATATTTAATTGAGTGATAAGGACTCCAAGAGTGGCATTATCCCTAACCTCAAAACTCTTTTTTTTTTACTCTTCTATGCTTTACTTTTACATCACATTAAGGTCTCATTATTACCATCGCATTATAACAAAAGAGTTACGAAAGTACTTGTTTGACATCTTAAAGAAGTACATGGTTATAAGCATTATAAACTAGACATGAACCACAAGTGATTTGTGTTCAAGGTAGGGTCCCATCTCTCTACCTTTCATGATTCCACATGTGAAAGGTTATTTATTTCTTAATGTCATAAACGGACCTAACAAGGTATTACGGAACAAGACTTTGGTTTCTTGGGTTCTCTAAAGTCAACATCTTTCAAAACAACTTTGTTTTGCAAAGAGTTACTTAAAATTTTCTATCCACATGTTAACCACCAAAACAACTAAGGTTAAGCTTAATTCCAATTTTCACCCAGGGCTTTAATCCCTATTATAGATTTGATTAAGGTTAAAATGTATTTACTCTATAAACCCTTCGTGAGAGTTCAAGGCACTATATTGTCACAGGCCAAAGATGATACATTTATCTGCGAGGGACTCAAGAGGTCACTAACAAGAATGCAAGACATAGAACAACTATATCACGACCTCCATTTATGTCGTCTGAATCCAACAGGGATTTCATTCGATGAAGAAATTAAATTTTAAAACTATCTTCGGAAGACAAGATAGTCCACTAGGATACGAAGGAAGAGATAGCTCTACTTACTCCAAATGAAGTTTGACTGTGTCACTCCTATCAGACAGGTCTATGACAATGTCACTAAACATACTGACTAAGACGATAAACCCATTCTTGGGCTCTTGTTTACTCAAACTAGGAGGTTCCGTCGAGTGCGAGTTTAATTTCATTATGTGGTTTTCAATGTCTTCTACGGTAAGGAGTATCACACATGAAAACAAGTTATGCTCCGACATTCTACAAGGGTAGAGTGCTTCGATTAAATCTCTCTATTACAATTGCAAAGTATGACTGCACAAGATGACTCATTAATCATTTATTGAACACTGAGTATGCACTACAAGATATTACTTCAAATTCATTTACCTTATATAAATATATCACACTGTTTTACCATGTGTACTATGAATCAAATTGAACCTATGATTAAATACACATTTCCTAAATATCCCTAAAACTAGCATCTCATACAGATTAGCAAATTATCAATTATAACTTTCTGTAACATGAGACTACATTATACATATATTCATTTTACAATGAAATATATAAATTACAATGATAATTAATAAATTACACATCGCCTTTTCGTCATCATTCTTTCAACCTGCAAAACCACGTGAGCATGAAATCAGCGATAAATCGCTGGCATGGCATCCACCCTAATCTAACATAATTAACATTTTTCAGTTTCTCATTTACATATAATAATAATTACAATTTGCAATCGAAAGAAAAGGTTTAGAGACATGTATTCATTACATTTCATTTCACTTCATTTTGTAACCCAAGAGAGAGAAAGAGAAGAGGAGAGAGAAAACACCATTTTGTCAAAAGTTCTATTTCACACAAGTTACACTATAGAGTTTTTAAACCATTATTTACATGTGTCAAAAGTTTCCATGGTGGTTTGGCAACCCGATGAGGGTCCCACAACTTTCTATTTTTACATTTTCTTACTAGCTACAAAAACGCAAAACGGGCTCGGAGGCTAAGAAACCGCTTTCAAATGTTGTCTTCCGATGAGAACGCACACCACGATTAAATTTCTACGTGTCCACATATATACCAAGAGTTCATAGCAACTGACGGAATTTGGAAATAGCGAACGGTTTACGTTTGGCGGCTAGTTTTCGGGGCCACTGGTCGTAGTTGGCCCAGTGCAAATGAACAAAAGTTAGCTCGAGGGCTCAGAAAACCACGTCCAAAATTGACGTTTGATGGATGAACACGCAATGAGAAACTTCCTACAAATTTCCCTATATAAGGAGAATTCAATGAGTCGACGAAACTCAAAACTAGAAAACAGTCTTCGAACGACGACAAGTTTTCTGAAGCCACCGGTCCTAATTGGTCTAGTTTGACCTTGTCAAACTACGACCAGAGGCCTACAAAATGCCATTGTCAAACTATCCAGAAAAGTGTTTTTCCCTAAACTGAAAGTTCCATGCAATTGTCTAGTAAAAACACGAGAGGTTTACGAAGACGGATATTAATTTCTCTATCCAGGTTTCAAATGGCGGTTCAAAACGAAAGCCAACTTTCTAGATTTAACAACTTCCTACCACTACAAAACAGTGTAACAGGGCTCCTATAAGAGCGTCAAAAAGATCACATATGTTCATTTGGGGTCAATCCAAAGGTCAAGGTGACTCCTCACATAACAAGGTACACGAATGAAGCTTAACATCTCATTTTTGAGTTACGAAGGGTACTTAATGAGTCTCGAAAAATGCAAAAATTATTTATTTAAACAAGGAGATGGTCAACATTATTACTTGGGAAGTGAATTTTGTCTTGTCGATAAAATACTAGTGTAGTGATCTAGTTGGGTAGGAGTTTTTTTTTTTTTTTCTAAATCACCTCAGAATGAGGGTTGAAGTTCATGGTTTAATACAAAAGAGTTATTTTGATTTTTTTTGTGAGTTACGATACGACATTTTGTTTTGCAACAAGTTAAAATAAAACAATTAAAAGTATTAAAACCTAATATTTTAAAAATTATATTAAGTTGCAAACGAAAAACTAAAGTACGAGAGTTATGAAAGATAAGGGGAGGTGAACCATGCCTGGGAGGAACGAGTCGGTCAAACCCGCAGGATTCGGTTCAACATCTCGCTTGGGCACTTCACAACCAGTTCACGAGCCTTGATCTAACCTCCACAACATCACACAAACTTCCCGATCACTTGAAGTTTTCCAACAGAATATGTTGCCCATTATGTTCTGACAATTTTCTAGGGCTTGCACAAGGCTCCATACTTGAACATGGCTGAGAGAATGTTGGCAAAGGACAGGAGGCTCTACACCTGCGAATGTAGTTGCTTGAAAGTTTCTGAGCTTTTTCAACATACCCATTTCATACAAATCTTGTTATCGTTGCAGTCCATGGCGCCACATTTCTTTCAAGTGTTCAAATTCAACAGTTCACATGACAAAACAATTTCCATTTTGGCGCAGATTGGGAGGAGCTAGCAAAGTGAAAAAAATTCAGATTTCCAATAAGCTTTGATGGACGTCCTTACTCCCTGTTCTAGAGCTTCCCCATTTATTTATTTATTTATTTTGCAGTGGGAGAAGGTTCACACAGCACGTATATATCTTTGGTGAATGTGGAGGAGTTTGGATTTAAGCCTGTCAATGCATTTGCTCCACAAAAACACCTGCCTTGCGCACTAACCAAAAAAAGCAAAAATCCCAACGTGTACTTGGGTTTCTGCGTGGAAAAAAAAAAAAGAAAAAGCTCTTGTGCTGTCAATGCTTCCACGGCTTGCATACTTATCTACTAGAGCACTTCCGACTACAACACCTGACAAAAACCCCTTGCTAAACGTCCATAACCTGCTATAGAGCTCAGATTTTGGCACTGGCTGGGAATACGTGGCAAGGGTGAACTGATCAGGTTGGAGGCCTGTATGTTGCATAGGTGAACCAGTGTGACTGGTTCGTGAGGAACCCATGTATTCCATGCACAGCCAAAAAATACTCCATGAGAAGCTGTCTCATTCTTTCATTTGGTTAAACACTATAACAACATCAAACAAACAAAACCACGACAGGATAAAGAAACTCTTTTGACAGACAAATATCTTGTTTCAGTTGCAAATACTGAGATCCATGTCAGTTAAATTTGTGAAAAGTGATGTGACAAGACATTAGAGTTGTCATGTGCAGGCAAGTCTAACCCACAATAAAGTGATTTTGGGCGGCTTAAAAGTGAGAGCTACATTTGACGTAGTACTATAAACCTTTTGTTTATCTACTTAAATTTGTTGTCGCTGCAACTATCCAATTGCTGCTAAAATTTACAACATTATTTGGGTTCCACGCGACATAAAAGTGAAAGAGATAAGTATTGGAAGGACATCAATGGATTAAGGAAAAAGTCACATTCCATGTCATTATCATCTCCACAAAATGCTCCATTCAACACACAACCATCTTTTAATTTTTTTTTTTTTTGGGATGTGATCCGTCACCATCGATTCTGTACATTTTTTTAACGTTAATGAGGGTTCCAAGGTCGTTGTTTTGGATACCAATAAAGACGATTTCATTAATTTATGCATGGGCAAGATATCCAGTCGGAAAGGTTTTAGGATGCATGTGTCCTGACTACACTCCAGTCCCTACGTTCCACCAAACACGCCCCCTTTTTTTATTATTGCTATTTTTATAATTGTTTTACTTTAAGCAGGGCACTACATTTCCCTCCCCTTAAAGAGCATCGTCCTCGATGCGACACAACACCGAAGCTCGGAGGGTACGTAGGCAAGAAGCTAATAATGAAACACGTTGTGTAACAAAACAACTAGTTGGTATAACATGACCACAAGGAAGAAAACTAATTTTGGCAATATCTTAAATTATAATGTTCTGTGAAGATTGGTAGTTCCAGTTTACCGTATTACTTTGTTTATATTTTCTTTTATAGTATTTCGTATCTCAAGATTATAATATTCATTGTTTAGAAATTTTCAATTGTCTTATGTTTGTGGGTGCCCAACAATAACTAACATCAAGATGTCACACAAAACTTAACACAACACAAACAACCCATGAGACATCTTGCTACATACTTTCATGATTGTATCACATCACAAGACCGTTAATTCCACCATGGGATGACAACAAGTAGTCACATAGCAAAGAATTTCCAACAATTATGTCATAGACATAGATCCAATACACAGATGTGACTGACAAACAAAATCATTCACGCGTTGATACATATACAATGAGTATCACAAGACCCAAAAATCCATGACTGTACCAACATAGTGCCAAGACAATATCCAATAGTCCATACCAACCAAGGGAAGAGTCAAGCCTCAAACATAACAAGGTGTCAAAAAGACTCACAAGGGTACACATAACTCACTATACCAACTCCACACATCACAAAATATCAAGAAATAACTCCATATATCTCCTGAAGTATCATAAAACAACTCCATATACCTCCCAAACCATCACCAAATAACTCCATATACCTCCCAAGGAGAAATAATCATAGTGCCAAAACCAAGTCGGGTCACTCAACCATAGAGCCCCATCTCCTTTCTCCTTTTAATGAGGCGGGTCACCCTATGACTCGTGCACATAGAGCCCCGTCCCCCCTTTTAAGTGACATAATAACTCATGGTTCAATAACCCGCTAGTTACTCAGTAACTCATGGTTCAATAACCCGCTAGTTATCTGTAACTCCTTGGGGCGTACCCCCATACAACGAAGTGGGCCCATAGGTTCAACCACTCTATGGTTAATCCCATGACCCTATTCCAACACATTACGACATTAGAACCAGCATAACAATCCAATCAAATGCCAAGTGGCAAAATCAAAAGCCTTGGGCACGGCTATAAAACTTTTAAACATGAAAAAAAGAGATTTAAATCTAAGAAAAACAAATGCCTGATTAGCCATGGTTAGTGCAAAATTTGAATGTTAATGCAACAACCGAATAAATGCCCAAAATATAAGAACATGTCAATCAGGAAAACGACTGGTTCTAGCAAGAAGAGAGATAATGATCAATTTACGAATAAAATATGTATTGGGAAATAGAACATTACAATCACTATGTGGCCTCATACTCGCCACCAAAGGGGTACTCATTGAGTTGTTGGCACTCGGACATCGAGCCTCAACTCGTAAAAATATACATGTAACTAGAAATGAGTATATCAAATAATGTAACTGTCATCATCTCTGCCTGAATCATCCCTCCATACTCCCACAAGGATCAACATAGTCAAAATCACATAGGATTATTCAATGAACAATCCAATAGGAAAGAGCAGGGGACACTAGTTGCATAAGTTGAGCCTAAGGTGGTGCACACCCACAATATACTGAGCAAGCTCAAAGTATACTAAATAGATAAAAGTGGGTTTTCAGTCTATATAAGACTCCACTTTCTCACTCGTACTCAGCTCAAGATTATGAAAACCTGGTCCATGCCTCCTCTCTCCTCACATACACTCTTGACAATTTTCTCCCCTTAGGGTCATCTAGTGTAAGGTTCACAACATACACATAACTACATCACTATCACAATGGTGATTCACACAAATTAACCATAGCGTCTTACGCATGGTATTTATACGGGGCATAACACAATCATTACTCTCACTAGGTTACAATACATCACATTACCACATTCTGCACCCAAAGTGCAATCACTGTACAATAGGGATCATACGCTCACCATATGCCCCTAAATCATGACATAAATCATCACATATTACACAAATCATATGTATGACGAACCCAATGTCTAACCTTACAACATATAGTCAATTACAATACAACACGACGATGCACACAACTCATCACAATATGGTGACGACATCACGATAAAATTCCATTCACTTTACATCAATTTTGTCATGCAATACATCAATACACCTTCATATCACATAATGCCAAAATGTTCAACACTCTGCAATTCACAATATCATTCCTTTCACACACAACAAGGCGGTACATCACACACGGATTCCTCATTGAATCCACGAAAAAGAGAGTCAATACTCTCATCAAAATCACATCAACATGATAATAATTACGCACTAAGTGACATGCACCACATGTGCTTCCATAAGGTCACAATTACGACATAGTTCACATAACAACATATATCACATTACTCTTCCAATATCCACCACCATCATGCAGAATCATCACAACTCCAATCCATCCCAGAGGTTCGAGAGCATGAACCTCCGCTCTAATACCATATGTAATGCCCCAACATTTACACACAAAAACAGCAAGTAAAAATAACCAGATAATTTTTTTTGACTTACATTGCTCACTACACAACACCGCAAAGGTACCTAATACAGAAACTCGACAACGCATACGACAATTACATAAGTTATCGACTCACATAGACACATGAAAACAACATAGGCATTTTGATGTCACACTTTTCCCAATGAATAAATACTAGCAATGACCCCACCACACAAAAAAAAAGACTCAAGGATTGGCAAACCCACAACACATCATTTCTTTTATTGCATCTTAGTTACGATTAACATTCTAAGAAAATTATTGTGCAAGGATAACTTTCTCATTTTTCCATCTACAAAACTTTAAGTTCATTCCACATTTAATTTACAGTTCGACCATTTTAAGTTGGCTTTTTTTTTTATACTTCACGGAAATTCCCATAACTCACATGCTTACTTGGCATAATTCAAATCACATATAAAGTACTTAATTATCTTGTTCTTATGTTAAGAATATGCTTCCCAAACGTTTATTCAATGTCTACATTTTACCCTTACAACTCAAGATAATCTGACTTGATGTTCAGAAGGCAATATTAGTTGATTAAGGAGGGGGGTTTAGATTCAAGTGCATTGGTCCTGGTGATGCTGCCATGCCAAGTCAGTGAACATATGTTGCATTTACATAATTTACTTTCCCCTTCAAAGTTGGGGTTCTCAAGTATCTAAGCAAATTGTTGCAATGAATCAAATGGCCCAATGGCAAATGTGGACAACATTTGAGAGGGGCAATTCTTAGCACTAGTAGTTAAACTACCAATTGCCGTTGGCACTACATTTTGTCTCACTTCTCCACCTCCCCCAATTATGTCATCACCAACACTTCCACCTATCTCAAGTTCAACCCTCTCCTCCGATTCATAACCATACTCAAAAGAAGAACTCATGGTGATAATTGTTGGGCTGTAATGAATTAAAAAAATAGCCATAACTATATGCAATGAATTAAAAAAAACGATAACTATAGGCAATGATTATAATTTTAATTTATAAACAAGTAAAACAGCCATAACTATATGTATTATGCAATGAATTAAAAAACAACGATAACTATATAGTATATGCAATGATTAAGAAAAAGTAAAACATTCATAACCATATGCATTGTGCAATGAATTAAAAAAACAGCCATAAGTTATAACTACATGCAAATTGCAATCACAATGATTTAAAAAAAACAGCCATAGGCTATTAGGCCCATAACTATATGCAAAAAAATTTAAAATATTAAAAAAATATTATAAATATATATATATATATATATAGAAACATCAAACATAGCCGTAGGAGTATTAAGTTTTTCATTTTTGTATCTACATTCATGTGTATCAAAGTTTTTGTATTCCTAATGTTATTGTTTCTAAGAATGTGTATCATACTATCATGGTAAAGTTAAACCTAGCCAAACCTATTCAATGAATCAACAATCAAGAGTTTTATGTTTTAAGATCTTTTTTTAAACCCTAACCAGTAACAACCAAACCCTATGCAATATGCATTTTGTAAAATCCTACAAACTATAAACATGATTACATTGTGAATGTAGATACAAAAACTTAAAAACAGCCCCAAAAAATGCAAATAGAAGCTAAATTCTAAAAACTAGACACTATTATCAAGCATTGTAAGCAAACAAAATTATAAATACCTCTTACTTGCTCTTGCTCTCTTCTTCTCTTTGCTCACTTTGCTCAAGTGCGAATATTGAATGTAATATGGAATGAGGCCATAAAGTCATTATATAAATTAAAATCTCACTTTTAGGGTTAGGGTTATGTTATTATTACTTTCCATAAAAAAATTAATTTTTTTAAAGAAAAGCTTTTAAAAAACGTGTTGTGATGTTGTGGATGTCTGGACGTTCCCGGGAAGTACCTTGACTATCTCGGGGACGTCCAGACATCCCTGCATCCCCAACACGTTTTAGACGTCCCCTAACTTTTTTGGATGTCCCGGGATGCCCCCTTCTTTTTCTACTATTTAGAAAGCGTTAAGGGGATGTTCCCTCCGTCTCGGCATCCCAGGATGTCGGGGACGTCCCAAACACGGTTTCTGGGGAACGTGTTCCCACGTAACATTGGAAAATAGGCACCTGGCTCATGTTTGTCCTTCAAAAGAAGCAACATACCAGCCAAATGGTTAACGAGATCCAATGCGATAAGAAGAACCTTAGGATTAAAATCAACATCGGAAAACAAAAACATACATTCCGTCAAAGCAACGTAAAGCTCATTACCATTAGAAAGCATAGAGAAATAGAAATTGAACAAATTTTAATGAGCATATACTAGAAAAGGTCAAAACTCTCAATTTAGGTCTCTATTACTCATCTAGGAAGCAAGCTTATGTCTCTTTTTTAAGGTAAGAAGCGTGCTTAAGGCCATAAACATGATTCGAAAGGCAAAGATCCCCATTCGCAATAAAGAGGGCAATAAGCACACAATGGTGTAAGAGCCACACAAGTGCCTTACACTTCAAGCCCCAAATAGGTGAGGTCAAATGCCTAAGAAGTGACACAACAGGGTAAGAGCGGTTCAAGCTACCAAGTTACCCGAAAGAGCAAACACGACAACCCACCACTAATGAGGCCTACAAGAGTGTAGGTGGATGCATTCATGGATTCAAGGCGACCACATCCTTCCTTGCATCCTTACATGTTTGGTCAAAAAAGGTTACAACACATTGTGCTTTGCAAGCTTAATGAGTGTGTCCTTAAACATTACTTTTTTTAACAACAACATAATATCAAGGGGTCTTTTAGAAAAGATCTAGCAACAAGTTTGTTTTAGAAGAATGTGTTTTCCATATTTAGAACAGGATATGCCATGGGTTTGAAAAAGAGTTGGCAATACCAATGCGTCTTTTGCTATTTGTACATTTCATAAGCTATAATTTTTAATGGAGTTTCCTTGATAAAGTTAGAGTAGGTTTTTATGCGTACATCAAAGAACATGCTTTTAGTCCACATTCTTCATGCTACATGATTTATTATTGTTTCAATCATGCCACAATTCCATGACATTCATTGTCACACAAAAACAAATTATCATCAACCGACTATGACTTAATCAAGGTTATTCATTTATATTTTGATTATTTTCCTTTAAATCATACTTACACAATTTTCTTTCTTCCTATCTCAAAAATAACTTTTTAAGTTACAATTTACATCAACGGATAAATCATTGAGATATTGCTCCTTGCATTTCCTTCATTTCCATTGTCTCGTGCACCTGGCAACAACATGGGTGAACACAAAGTTGGCATGGATGACACTATTTTACAATTTCATTTTCTAGATAGGAGAGAGAAGGTTCTCGTAAATTACTCATTAAGGTTTTGCGAGTCATCCAACACATTTAGAGTTTAAAGAGAGGGAGCATTCAATTTTTTTCACATGAATTCATATTTCATTCGCATTTCTAAGTTTCAAAGAAAGAGAAACCGTTAGTTACTTCACACAAGTTCCAAGCTCATTTGCAAATTTAAGAAGAATCAAGAGAGAAAAATCAATTCTCATCCAAATTCAATATCCAATTACAATTTCAAAAAGGGTTTTAGAGAGCAAAAATATTATTTCTTTAATGCTAGTCTCTAGTTTCCATTCATACTATTAAGCTCAAGGAGAGTTACTTTGTTTTACTTGCATATGTTCTCATTTATATGCATGAGCTAGGGAGAGGGGCAATGTTAAAGCATTCTCGTGTAATTGTATCCATGCCACCATGGGTAGAATATGAACTAAGAAGATGTCCTAAAACACTTATATCCATGGCTAACTCATAGCAAAACATCATACTGTACCTTTCTACCAACACAACCCTCCACAACATGAGGGCCTCTAGGAAGCCATTTAGCCATCAAACTAACATTTGTCTTAAAGGGGTTTCAAACACATTTCCATGAGGTATACCAACAAATTCAGTATGAATCATCTCGTAGAGTCACAAACTGGATACAAAGTGACTTAGAGTCGGTACATCTCAAGGTACCTAAAATGGCCATGGAATGGCCTTCGAAAAAAGGTCGATGAATACATTTACACAAAATCTACCACTTCCAACCTCGCCTCCCGTATGAGGAGAACACATAAAGGAAAACAAAATTAAAAGATGATTAGTTGTGTTCGCTTTAGATGCACCATTCCGAGGGAAAAAGCGAAATTTGGACATAGCGTCTTGACCATAGTAAGCCAAAGTGGCTCCAAAACAGGCATGTAAAAAGCATCTTCCAAGCGGTAAATTGAAACTAAATGCGGATTCATAATCCCAATGCTGAAATGAAGAAGTTAGAATTGGTAGGACATGATCTCTCGGTCCGTAAGAATATAATATAAGGCGATTCCAAATCGATTTCGTAACGTCGAGTGGTCACCTCCCATGATCAACTCATCAAAGTGGCTTAGAACCCCACGTCAAATAAATGCCAAAGGTAAGAGTGCAGTTTAAGGGTTGCTCTAACATCTCATAATCAAGGAACATGTTCAAGTCCTGAAATTGCTAACAAGATGGTTACAAATGCTTGCCACGCGTTATTTTCTGAGTGAAATTATAACTTTTAAAGGGCTGTTTTTAAGTTGATAAAAGTTTAGTTTTCCGATCACTTGTTCACATGGCTGTGAGGTCGGGTCACGACCATGCATTTAAGTTTCGTTTCATTTTATGTTTTGCAGAGTACTTTTCATGTTGTTTTCAGGAATGAAAAGCAAACATGGTCTTCTAGAGGTTGCTATCCACTTGCACGAGAAGTTCATTTCCTTTCTACTTATGAATGACGGAAAATTTAGCAATTATTTAGTTCACACACACATAAAGTAAAGGTAAATACATTTAATTATTTCAAAAACGAAGAGCAATAAAATGTAAGATAGCGAAGCTAGTAAGAAGTTAGAAAAACCCATGCCTGTTGCACTTTTGCTGCAACAACAAGAAGCCTCTGCGAGGAAAGGTTCCGCTGCGATTCTCCAAACTATCTAAACTCATTGGTGCTAAAGAGTTTGCCATCCTCGTATGAGTCATTTGTGGAAGCCTTACATTTGATGGCTAAAGTCAGACCTTACTTTTGGTAAAGTCAGTTCCTATCATAGTTACCTAAGTCTCGGGGACAGGGGGACGGGGAGACAGAGGGACGGGGTTTCGAGACGGGAAAAATTCCCAAATTTTGGGGACGGCTATTAAAATAATATATAAAATATTAATATTTGAATATTTTAACTTTATTCAATGAAATTTAGGGATTTAAACTCTATTCAGGTACTTTCAAGATTATAATTTAATGTTCTTCGTAAAAATAACAGCTTTTTAAAAGTAAAAACATCAGAAGTTTTTTGAAAGATTTTAAAAAATAGGGACGTCCCCTCCAAGTCCCCAAGTCCCCGAAACGTTTGGGACGTCTGAGACATCACCAAAATCTAGGGGACGCGTCCCCGCGTAACACCGGTTCCTATTTGTTATAAAAAGAACGAAGACAAAATCCAAACACTTGAATTTGGTTTTGGACAAGCAAAGAGTGCATTGACTGCTCAGTCAAAGGGGAAGTGGAAATGACACTCTGGTGAATCTTCTAGATTCCAAACAAAATGCTTTTACCGTCATAAGGTTGGGCATTTCAAAAAGATTTCTGGAAGTGACATTATAATCTTTGCCAATAGAACAAAAAGCCATGGGATGAGGCAAATGTAGCTATAGTTACAGATGATCAAGATTTTGAGGAAGAGCATGTTCTCTATTGTCTTACGACATCATGTTCGAATGATAGTGCTACCAATTGTTGGGTCATTGACTTCGGCCGCCTCTCAACATTTTTCATGTCAAAGAGATTGGAATATATCATTTATTGCAATTACAAATTGTTTTGATTCAGTTGTATTAGCTGATGGAGAGTCACTTGCAGTAGAGGGGATAGGAGATGTACGCATTGTGATGAATAATGCTCAAAAACTATTAGTAAGGAATGTTAGGTATGTTCCTAGCTTGCATAAAAATCTCTTATCTGTTTGTTAGTTAACAGAGAATCTCAATATTGTTGTAAATTTCTTTGGGGAGAAGTGTCTTGTGTCAGATGTGAAACAAGGATGGGTGATTTCCCTAGGCATTGGGCAAGGTGGCCAATATAGGCTAGTTGACTCTACTACTGTCAACTTAAAAGCATGCGTGGAGGGAGACTCCACCATTTAGGATGTGTTGGAGGATGTCATTCCTCATAGGAATGTTGACCCTGCTCTAGTCAACCTACATGCACTAATTGTGGAGGGAATATCCACTAATGTGCAGGAGACTGAAATACTTCATGTGCGGGTGGATGAAATGCCCAAATTACAGGATGCGCTGGAGGTGCATGGTGAGATGGTAGAACATGCCACACATTCACAGGCATTGGCTTGAAGGATAGTAGAGCATGGACACTTTGCTCATCTTGTTGCAAAAGGCTTTTCACAATAGGGGAATAGATGAGCAACATGAGACAGTTATTTCCCCTACCACTGCGGAGATGGTTATTTCTCTTACTGCGGAGTTGGTTGTTACTCCTACTGCAAAGATGCTCACTCAGTTGCTTCTCTCCATAGCAGCTTAGTTTGGTTGGAGGGTATCTCAAAGTGCTTTCTTGAATGGAGAGTTGGATGAGGAGGTCTACATGGTGTTTCCTGAAGGTGATCATCTAGATTGCAGATTTATCGAGTCCCTGCACAAACTCAAGCAGGCTCCACAAGCCTGGTACACTCTATTCAATCAACATCTCCAAGAATCTGATTTCGAACTCTGGAGATTGGGCTGAACCTCTCAGCCAATGATGATTCATTACTGGTGAATGAGTCACTCAACAAACACTTGGTGGACAACTTGCTATATCTTATGTCCACACAACTGGATCTTTGGTTTGCTATCAACTGTCTTTTTCGGTCTCTGTCTACACTGAAACTCCTACATTGGACAGCAACAAAACATCAGAGGACTGCAGTTTTGAAAGTAATATCTTAGGAGCAGCATATAGAGCTAATGACTAAACTTCTTGGTTTTAATGTATTTGTAAAAGTTTGGGACAAACATGTCTCTGGTTTAGTCATTAAGGGGGCTTATTAAAATATATTCTTGATATATTAATTAACATAATGGACTATTAGCTATGTATTAACTAATGTTTGGTTGTAACCTCCTCAACTATTTTTTAACTATCTCTTGCATAGTAAAATGATGGACACACAATCTACCAAGCGTGCATTCTGGTTTCTCTTCATTCTTTCTCTATTCACATCTTCTAACAATTATTGCTTTACTTTTATTTTTCATATTGAAGTTCAATTTTGCTTACTTATAAGTACTTTCTGTTTGTTTGTAAATATGCCATTTAATGGTAGGATTTTCTGCACACTCCAATCTATTTTAATTATTAACTAGTCATGGCTTTTTAAGATGTTGTCTTTGGGTAACATGACTATCACTAGTCTTCCATGGTGCAAGTAATTTTGAGAAAATACAGTCAATATGACTAAGACGAGGGCTGTAATTTTGAAATGAGTGGAAGAAGTAAATCACAAACTCAGAGGATATGTAGAATATTACAGTAACTATTATCATTGATTAAACTCCTGCCTTTGATAGTATAGGGTGATGATCATGTCCAGACATCGCCTCCAGTTCCAACCCAAATATCTTTAAGGATTGCATTTTAAATGATTAAGTTTTCTTCGCTAATGTATGTGTTGTTGCACTATCTTATAAATTTTATAGTATGTATTCTACTGATTAATCCTTGTTTACGGAATTCTATTTGAATTACCGTTCATCTATTTTCCACAACATCAACTTTTCTAATGTTTAATATTCTAACTTGTGCTCTGTCAAATGGCTTTCATCTAAGGTTTGTTTGGCACAAGAAGTAGGCAATGAAGAAAAGGCAACTGATCTGTGTCATCGCCATGGTTTAACATATCTTCCTTCATGTACAGGTATGCTGAGAAGACTCCATACTAATCAATTGTCTAAACATGTAAATAAAGTTCATTTGTCCTAGAATCAACTTTACCAGTATTTATCTTGAATTTGTAAGCCCTTTATCTGACCATATAATTGTGTCATTTGTAGCTATTAAATTCTAAATTAAGAGATCTGAACAAGAAATATCACATTCATCACAATGCCACATATACACAGATAACTATTCTACGGATGATACGGACAGATTAAAAGCATGTTAGATGAATATGACGGTGTTCATTAATCATATGTGTAATGTAAACGGTCTCCAACATACTAAGGCCGGAATCAAATAGAAATAAACTCAATGGAGAATTGTGTGGAGAAGTCAGAATCTATCATCCAGCAAGTACATATAGAAGGGAAGCATGTTAGGTATGTTGCTTGACTACAAGGGTCTACCCCTTACATTTGTACGTTAATTCCTTTTATAAACACATATATCATTCATGATTGTGCATATATACACGTTATGGGAATGTGTAACACCAAAAAAACTCTATATATACCCCCATATCATGATGGCCAATGTCTATGCATACGCATAGGCAGTGGTAGTGTGAGGTGCACATAAGGTAGTATCATTTGATGACACCTCAAAGTAGATGCTATTGTCATAGAGTGTGATGTCGTCTTGGGCTTCCCCAAGAATGTCAACAAACCAGGAGGGTGAAGCAACCCCTTTGCATTCCAACCTTTTGTTCAGCTTCAAACTTCTGAATTTTTTTATGCAATTCCTTAAATTTTTCTTTCTGCTTGTGAGATCCATTTTCAAAGTAAGCCTCTGTCTATTCCAACTTGTTTGATGCTGATTTTTCAGATTTGCTACCTGATCCTCCAACTGTGTTGTTTTGTTCTTCAGCTCTGTCGGCTTATTCTGTGGATTGTTATCCTTTGCTTCACCATTTTTCAGATGAATCTTCTTGTAACATTAACTACAGCTCATAATTCTCCATCCACTGAGCAATTTATCTCCTTTTGCTTCACCATTTTCAGATGAATCTTCTTGTAACATTAACTACAGCTCATAATTCTCCATCCACTGAGCAATTTATCTCGGATCACAACATGCTATCACCTATATGGACACGATCCTTACAGAAATTTGGATTACATATACTAGCTTTGGATGTAAGCCAAATCAGAGAGGATCAATTAGCCGAGGGCTTGTGTTTTCTCTGGTATTCTGCAATCTGAGATCACATTCAATAAGAAGCTCGTCACACTCAAGTTGCACCCAACATTGTTTGGGATAACTACAATGAGTATGTTGACTAGTTGATGGCCAACTTTCCTAGACTGCAGTCAATCACTATCTCCAAGAAAGAAAGAAATTATATTAATGTCCACAAATGACCAAAAGTAGGTCAATGGGACTCGAGGATACAACAATTAAAAATAAAAAGTTCTAGGAAGAGAGAATCCTAGAAGCAAAATAAAGGAATAAAAGCGCATAAGACAAAATAAAGTAGTGGGCCACTAACACAGGGGTAATGAAACCAATACAAATAGCAATGAAGGGTGAACAAGAGCCCCAAAAGCATGTGCCAATGAAGACCGGAAGGAAATCTCATTGAATATCTTTGTTTATACCTGGAGTGGAGGAGTCGTCTGAACTAGGTTGGGAAACCCTAGGGAGAAGTAGAGTGCTTCCTCTAAAATTTCCACTAACATCCAAGGCCAGTGTAGCTCCTGCAGTAGAAAGAAACTCGTAAGACGAGCCTGCCTTGGTGGTCTAGGGGAAGGCTGGTAAGTAGTAAATTCATGTTGTTGGAAAGGGGTAGAGCCACGCTGATGAGGAGCAAAACCACGATGCTAAGGGAGAGTAGGCTGGAGGGATCTGAGTAATCTGAATAGTAATGGTGTGTTGAGAGAAGCGTTGCCTAATTGATCTATTAACTGTAATATGCGAGTACTAGGATCCAAAAGGCACCTAGTGGTCCCTGTTTCGGGTGGGCGGGAAAAAATAGGTAATCAACATGGGGGCTCTAGAGCCTCTAGACACTGACATTGAATGTGTCATAGTTCGAAAAAGATACCAAGACACTCTTAGAAGAAGAGCAAGAGCAACAAGAAGAATGACATTGACACGGGCAAGGTTTATTTAATGATCTTAACAAGTAACTACTAGTTATCTATGCTTTCAATGTAGGGACACCTCCCTACTTACACGACCCTTGTATCTTATTTATATTCACTCAATATTTTTGTTGACACATCTACCTTATATATTATTTTCTTTCTTATCAATATGCAAATATTTATATTTACTGTGAATATACCTTTGTTATATTTCAAGTGATATCGAATTTAATTCGTTTTTTATTTTTTCCTGGCTGATTCCGGTTTTAGATTTATTTACTTTTTTGGCCACGTACATGCAGTTCGGAGTAACTGCATTTTCATCACTGCCGTTACAAAAAAGATTAAGGTTCGCCCATAGATACACATAATGATAAGTCTGTTTAAATGAATATAAGGACTGACCATAAGTGATAAAATATCTTGTTTGATGGAATGGGTTTTAAAAAGTGGACATGGGGTATATATATATAAAGAAAAATAAATAAAGAGTTTAAAAATCTGCCAAGTGTTGCTCTTGTACATGACAACTTTTATTAAATGTGTTTATAATTGCAAGTTAAAAGCGTATCTAAAGTATTTTAAAAACCTTCAAGTGGGGGATCAACGAGTTGCATGGTTGTTCATAAGGTTAAGTTTTTTTATTTTTCTGAAGTGTATATTTTATTGAAAGATAGACCTAATTTTTAAAAAATAAATAAAAGTACATAAAAATAATCATCAAAGGATTAAAATGATGCATCCTATGTTCCACCAAGTTTCCGGGACGGGGGATAAAGTGACGGCTATTAAAAAATAAGAGAAGAAAAAAGAAATTTCAAATATTTATATGATAACATGGATAAATCATAAAACATTCATCACACACATTATAGAACCTTAATACATAAAATTGGAGCTGAAAGGAAGGAATGTGGATGTCCTAAAATATGAAATATGGATGGTTGTGCTGCTTATTATTATTCTATCCGAGTAAAGTGGAAGGAAGGAATGTGGATGTCCTAAAATATGAATGTGGATGTCCTAAAATATGAAATATGGATGGTTGTGCCTGTTATTATTATTATTTTAGGATGACATTAGAATTATGCTTTTTTTGGATGGTTGTGCCTATTATTATTATTCCTTCCTTTTTCCTTATCTTCGCGTGAACATCGAATTTAGAATTATCAAGAATGTTTAGATCTCAGGTATATCTAAAATTGGCTGGTAAGCCCTTTTGATACGTGAAAGCAGTTGCATCCCTTGGGATCTCTCATTTTCTCTCTTCTAAACTGCACTTAGTTACTTATCACTAGATTATGTACATTCAGGTCTATTGCACTTAAGAGAGTATAGTTTTTATAACTAATAAAGTGTTTGTTTTGCAGGAACGTGCAACAGAACTCTGATCTGTGTTAGTATGTATGCCTCAGATATGCATTATACACTTATATATACACAATATATTATGGACGAGAGACTTCATTTGATTATCATTGAATTAAGAATTTCATACAATAATTCAGGTTCTAGACATGTTTAATTGCAATATAATGAAAAGTTTTAAAGAAGCACTCCTTCGAATTGAGTTTTCTTTAGAAATAACAAAAATGAGCTTCTTTTTTTGTTTTGATTGTAAGAGAGGTTGTTTTAGGTTTAGGTTAGTTAGGAATGAATGTGGGGGTCCTTGTGGGCCCCCACATTCCTTTTTTTTATTAACTGTGTTTTTTTATAAAAAGAGTTAAAACATTGTTGGGACGTAGGGGACGCCCAGAAGTCCCTAAGTACGGTCAAGGGACTTGTAGAAGTCCTCTGGACGTACCGGGGACGTTTGGAGGTCCCTTGCTCAAAATTCGGAGTTTTTGGGACCTCCCGATTTTTTTGACAGATTGGGGACGGGTAGGGGACATTTCCTACCCGTCCCCGAGTTTTCGAAACGTCCCCGATACGGGGACGAGCCTAAAAGGGCAAGGGACGTGTCCCCGTGGAGCATAGGATGCATCTTAGAGAATTTTTAACGATTAAAGGCGTGTACCTTAATAAAAGATGTCAATAAAGGGAAATTTAAAAGGGAGTTAAGGGCAATCTAACTATTTCCTTCCAAAAGATAAAGCAATAATATTAGAAAAGAGAGAGAAATGAACTCAAGCTGAACATATGAATAAAGTAATTATGAAAAAAAAAGGAGAGAGAAATGAACTCAATCGAACATACACCAATTTCTAGTATAAAATTTGAAAGAATTGAAGAATTGAAATTAAGAATACCCTGAATGAATTGACTCGAGAATGAGAAGTTTGCAAGTTACATAGACAATTACTAAATATACATAAAATATTATAAAAAAGAGGAATTTATTGATTATATCATCATAACCAAGTTATCCTTACCAAATTTGAAATTTAAAAAACGAACGAAGGGTATTACAAAAAGGAAAACATTTTTGTTGATAAAGGAATTGTGACCATCATGGAAGAAGACTTAAAGTTGACAAGGAAGATTCAAAGTTGACAAAGGCTGTTGTAAAAGACTTCAATCAACAATGAAGCTCAAATTGTTTATTAAAGCTTCCTTTTCAAAAGAAACTCAAACAAATTGGAAGTTGCTATATTTCTATACTCTTCAACGAATTATATGATCATATTGAATATAAAATACGACTGTCTTGTGAAATGTGCAAATGTTGATAATGTTAAAAAGCATTTTTAAGTATTGACCAATGGGACACTATGAACCTAAAGTTGAGACCTATTGACACCTTCATTCTATGAGAGTATTCAAATTGGAGGATAGAGTTTTAGCTATTTAAAGAATCAAATTACAAGATTCATGAAATCTGGATCGCTAGTACTTATGTCACCAAATTTCAAGTGTTAACATACGAACAAATTTAATGCCTATCAAGGTTGATTTGGGATGGATTAGTCCCGACTCAATGTGTCATTGTTGTCAAATTTATCAAGAGCTCATCACTTATACATATGCTTTGGGGACCAATGCTTTCCATCATTGGAAGGCATGTAATAAACTTAACTAGAAATTAACAAATATCTATGGGATGCCTTTCTACATAGACAAGCCTTGTATGTTATTTAGCTTCACTTTCGATCGTTTTTGTTGACATGTGTACTTCATATATTTAGGCTGATACATGACTACCATCAATGTAAGTAGGCAACCTCATGATACCATCATTGTTAACCCCAAAATTATAAAAATTACATAGCGTCAATCCAAAAACTTCAATAAAATAAAATCAAGCTTTAAAAAAATAAGATAATAATAACCATACAATTGACAAAGTAACTGTTAAAAAACTATAAAGGAGCAAAAAAACAAAACTACTCGAGAGAAAAACAAAGAAGCAAACCAAGTAAGTCATATAAGGTGGAACAAAAAAGTCACGTGCAAAAATATGGGTACAAATAAAAACACTATTTTATTACATAGATCTTTCGTAACTTTGTAACCTTGTTTGTGTGTAATTTAAAAAGAATGATGAAAATTTGTTACTTAGTCAAGCTTGAAATTTGACACGTAGTTAGAAACCCAAAAGCAAATAAAAATGTTTAGATATTGCTACTTAAAATAATTGGAACTTAGAAAGTTTTTTATATAGTTAAAAATGGTCCTATAACCTCCATGACCTACATTGGTGTTTTGAAAAGATGGTTACATAGCCATTGTGTTAAAAAATTACACGGGCCCCACATTCCGCCATCACCGCTTTGTTGTTTTGAAAAGATGATTTCATTGAGAATGCACTAAAATATTATTGTAGACTTGCATTGGTGTTTCAAAAAGATGGTTTTGAACTTTTAACATATTACTTCCAACTTCAACATAAATCTATATAAACACTAGTTGTAGGAACCATTAGTAAAACTTATACACATATCCACTTTATATGACAAAGCTAAAAACATATATTAGGAAAACTATGGGAGCTAATGATATATTTAATCCTTAAGCATAAACATGATAGTTTCTTTAGATTGAGGTACTAAGTCACTTGAAGAAATTAGTTCAACATTAATCCAACCAAAAAAAAGTTTAAAGTGAAAATTAAGGTAACTATGAAGAGCAACAAATATGTGGCCATCAGGAAAAGAAAAAGACCGATCGAGAAGATGATTTGGAAAAATAATAAATAGGCCTGTTTAGTAATGACATACATTATCACAATTTTCTTATTTACAAGATTAAATATAAATTAAAATTACTTAGTACATTTTTTTGTGCTAAATTTACCTAGGAGAGGGCCTAGCTAGCCGAAAAAGATAAAAATTCTTAATGCTGTTAGCATTAAGGCTCAACAATTTTTTTTTGTTAACTGAGGTATCATGTTTTATCTCTCCATTTCAGCCTTGGAAGGACCCAACGACCTGGCACAACCAGAAGGTCCATAGTTGCCGGGCGAGTCCAACACACTAGCCCTTGGGCTGCGTGCCGATGCCCCAGCCAACGGTGCTGCGGTTAAATCAGGATTGAACCAGTGACCTAGTGGTCACCAGCACAACGGCATACCGTTGAGGCCAACCCGGGGCTGCATTAAGGCTCAACATTATCACAAGTGAACAAAGCATGTTATAATTCCAATAAAGAAGAAGAAGATGAAGATGAGGTCAATGAAGATTTGGCCCTTTATTCTGCTCCATTCAAAACCAAAACCAGAAGATACACCAGTATTAAGCAAGTCATCTCTGCTCCTTCATAATTGGCTCCCGGTAGATGTCTGTGAAGAATTCATGATCACAGGGCAAATAATTCTTCAGCCACATCTATTTGATCCTTCATAATCATATGACATATAGAGGCAGAACCAACCCAAAAAAAAATATGACAGTAACCATCAAAGGTGCATTGTGTGCAACGGACTAAAACTCAGACTTTGCAATACTCTAGACTGTGACTGCCATGCATCAAGCTGACCTACCTTGAAAAAGACAAGGTTTACACAATGTACTGAATATAAACTTGTAAGCCTTAATGCTGGACATGATGCACTAAACCAAAATACTCAAAGAGGAAAACTTCGTCCCAGACAATTAAGCAACCTGCTATACTCTACATGCAGCCCATCAACAATACTTCCAAAAACCCATTTGGTCCAAACCAGTCCATTTAGAAAAAAAAACAATGTCAAATGAAGAACCTAAAAATTCTTCGGACAGAGCATGAAGAAACCTATAGATATTCGTTTTTCAACAATTAATCTTCAATCTTTCATATTCAGGAGCCTTCCATAGACTAAATTCAACTCAGGTAACCAAAATACAGGAAATGTATATGTATTTGAAGCATTATATTTATAGGTCATTACCAGTTCTAGGAAATGAGAGTTGAAATGTCTTCAACAACATTCTTGAGTCTTTAAACAAGGCTGGGGAAAATTATGCAGGCCTTCCTATGGCCACCGGGATTATTATACAGTTTTCCAAAAATGGAAATAAAAACCATTCTCCTAGATCCTATTCAATAATCATTACCTTGTAATGTCCCCTTTTCTAAAGTAAAAATAGTAATAGTATTTTAAGTTGGGCTTGGCCAATTCTTCATTTTGGGACAACTTATATATATATATATATATATATATATATATATATATATATATTTTGATAGATAAAGTGGGTTGAAGGGACCCGTTCCCTATTTATACATAAGCAAGAGGCCAAGCCTCGAGAAGACAAAAGAACATTGTCAAAACAGACTACCCAAAAAACAGCTGGATATTACGAACAAAATCCAACATCTATCGATTAACCTATAACTATATATCTATATATGCAGGAAATTAATCCCCCGACTCCATTGAGACAGAGACACATGCCGCTTGAGAAGCTTGACCCAAACTTTCCTCCTCCAGCTCCACCTTCACCGAGCTGGCCGCTTCAGTATTCGCCCATCCCAGCCAAAGGAAGTCGTATGCACCACCAGCAACATCTCGCAACATGGTCCAATCGGATGGCACCGGTTCCAGCGGAGAGCTAAGAGCCTGCACATTCGGGAGCACTAGACGGACGCGGCTCGCAGAGCGATCACAGGCTTATAAAACTAGCTTCTCAGTAAGCAAAACGCCGAACCGCTTCTCAAGTTCTTTGAAAAATCCAACTTCCACTGTAGGCACACCCTGCATCGAATCCTCCACTGCCCAAAACGCTAAACTACAATTTGCCACTTGGAGACCAAATTTCCATAGAAAGTTGGCCGAAGCCAATGCAAAGCCAGATTAACCGCGTCCGATTTCGAAGGACGAATAATCAACAAATTCTCCACAAAGATAGAAGCAATGCCACTGTTGACACGCGACCACCCTTCCGCCGACAAAAAAAAATCCCCAAAATGACTTTAATGGCTTCGAGGTCTTCCACACAGTGATCAAAAAAATCTTCTTCAACCATGGTTATCCGTGATCCTGGTCCAAAACGCCATCTCCCACACGGCAGCCGTAGCTCAAGGCAATGCGAGGAAAATGCGGGGCAGCCATTGAAAACCGAAAAGGAACACAAGGTGAGACAACGAACACCCACCTTAAATAGGTGAAACTCCTCACACAAGCGCACAATCAGACGGTGGATCCACTTAAAGCCGCTTCGTGCGAAACCATCACCTCCAATCCTTCCCACTCTTTACCATTAATGGCCACTTTCTCCATTTGTACTTGCTCGATCCCGCGTTAGCCAACCTATCTACGCAATGATTACATTCTCGAAACATGTGCCTAATACTCCAAGAATTAAATTTCTCGAGTTGCCATAAGATTTTTTTGATTCCTAAATCCAATTTCCACGACAGAGCTTTCTTTTTAATGATTGCATTCACAATCACTAACGAGTCCCCTTCGATCTCCAATTTTTCCACTTTCAAAGAGGAGGCCAAATCAAGACCCTTGCTTAGAGCCGTAGTTTGGTAGAATTACATGTGCCATCCCGAAGCTTGAAAGATGCCGCCCTGATAATTTAACCCCACTCGTTACGAACAATGCAACCAACACTCGAGGCACCAGGATTGCCCCTAGTCGCGCCATCAAAATTGAGCTTGTGAAACCCCGGGCGGGGGGATACCACTTAGCTTGTTTACGAAGAGAAGCAGAAGGAATCGTAGTCCTCCGGGCTCCATCCCTAGGTTTAACAATTTTTGGCCACCGTTTCTCAATTTCCTGTCAAAATAGAAAAGTGATGAAAGTGGGACCAATTAGAAGAGACAACCTCAGAGATAGCCCATTCCAACCTAAGAATAACCCGCTCGACCGAATTCTTTTCATCTTGGAAGATTCTTTTATTTCTCTCCCACCAAATATGCCAGAGGAGGAGCACGCACACCATATAGAGGAGAGGGAACCATTATGAAGATGATCGCCAAGCTAGAATGGTCTCAGGAAGGGAAGAAGGTTGAACCCAAGGAAGATTGAGCTTGGCGCACAACCAACTCCAACATTCCACGACGAAGGGACAATGCAATAATAAATGATCCCGGTCCTCCTCATGTTTTTCACATAGAAAACACATCGAAGGCCCATGAATCCCATACTTCTTCCTTCTTTCCTGGGTAAGGATTTTGCCTTTGAAGGCCATCCATGCAAAAAGGCCAGCTTTAGGAGGACAAGAGGAGGACCAACAAGCATTCCATATCAGATCCTCCATCCCACCTCAGCATGCAACAACTTGTAGCCACAATTTGGGGAGTATTTCCCAGAAGAGGCCGAGTCAAACAATTTCATCCTTACCCCCAGAAAGCATAATTTGCTGCTCTGTAGGACAAAACAGAAACTGGCTTTGGCATCCTCAAGGATGCTCAGGTGATCAATGCTTTTCCATTGCATCAAAGCAGGAGTATTTTAGGAACCTGCCCATAATTAGAAACATATGGACCCCATTCTTCGACCAAAAGTCTCTTTATTTCCCCAAACTCCGGAAAATCCCCAAGCACAAGAAAACCATTCCAAGGATCGTCCCAGAAAAGTGCCCTTTCACCATTTTCAATCTTCTAGGCAACATTATATAGAAAAACCTCTTTGCATTCCATCAAGAAATTCCAAATGTGGGAACCATGAGGGGGGTTGGCAATTCAGAGAATAGATTCAGGAAGAAGGGCACCAGATACTTCTTCCACCACCTGACTGCAAAGACTAAGTGGATTCGAGAGGAGATTCCATACAAGCTTGGCACCAAGGGCCAAATTTTGGAGACCCAAATTGAGAATACCGGCACCACCCAAGTCTTTGGGTTTAGACAAAGTATCCCAACTGATCAAAGGAATTTTTCTATCCTCAACGAACCTTGCAGAGGAACTTTCTCATAATCCCAATCAACTTCTCCAGAACACCTTTGGGGATTTTAAGAATGGATAACATATAGAGAGGGGAGGCACAAAGAACATACTTGATGAGCACCAATCTCCCTGCCAGTGTCAGCCACTTCCCTTTCCATGAGTTCAACTTCGAATTCATCGAAGAAAGGAGATCATTCCACAGAGAAGATCTTCCCGAGCCACCAAAGGGGGACACCAAGATACTTGACCGGAAGGGATCCTTTTTAAAACCAATAATTCTCAAAATTCTAGCCTCTCCAAAAGAGGAGGAACATTAAAAAAGAAGATGGAGGATTTAAGATGGCTAACCTCTTGACCTGCTTGCTGCCACAACATAGGCATCCAACAATCCCTTCAGCTCCTTGGCCTCCTGAACACTGGCTTTGCCGAACAAAAAGGTGTCATCCGCGAATTGCTGATGGGAAATAGGATTCACCCCCTCCGTTATTTTCAGGCCCTGCAATTTACCTTCTCGAATCCGTTTGCAAATGGACCTACCAAGGGAATCACCACCAAAATATATAGAAAGGAGGACAGAGGGTCCCCCTACCTAATGCCCCGATTGCCATCGAAAAATCCTTGACATTACCATTGATCAAAACAGAGAAAGAGGGGCCTGAAATACAGCTAAACACCCAGTTACAAAACTGTTATGAAAAACCAAACTTCCTGAGCACCTGATGAGGAAACGCCAATTGATCTTATCATATGCCTTGCGATATCCAATTTTATCAAGCATACCTAGAGAATTATTATTGGAAAGAGAATGAATAAGCTCATGGGAAAGAAAAATACCATAAAATCGACCTCCCGAGTGCATAAACCCGGTTTTCTCCTGCGAAATAAGAGGATCCAACACACATTTAAGCATGAAGTGATAGCCTTCAAAATGATTTTGTAAGTAGTATTACACAGGAGACATGCCTAAAGTCAGAAAAGAAGCAAACTGGTTCTTTTTCGGGAAGAGACTAATAAAGGAGCAATTCAGTGTTTTGAGCATTGAACGAGACCTCCGGGATTCCTCCACCACCAACACACATCATAGCCAACAATGTTCCAGAAATTCTGGAAGAAATCCACCTGAAAACCATCAAGGCCCAATGCTTTATTCTTGGCCATAGAAAACACAACTTTCTCCACTTCCCCGTGGAAAAAGGCTTTAGAAGGGCCTCATTTTGAGCATCAGAGATCAACGACGGAATATTATCTAAAAGAGGATTGCTCCTCTTCAAAAGAGGCAATTTCGCCACCTAAAAGAGGAAAAGAATGAACACCTTCCGAAATCTGCTTTGGATCAGAGAGAACCACACCTTTGCTATTTCTGATTTCAGAGATATAATTTGAGCTCCTCCTAGCTTTGAAAACAGAGTGAAAGAATTTAGAGTTCCTGTCGCCATCCTTAAGCCACAACTCTCTCGATTTTTGTTTCTAGTAAACTTCCTCCCTAAGGAGCATTCACCAAGCTCGGCTAGAAGAGATTTCTCTAGCGAAACTCCTCCTCCCCCATTCCGGAAACAAAAATTTTCTCATTCAATGCTTTCAACTCAGCTTCCACTCTAGCCTTTTCTTGGAAGATATTCTTAAAGCAAACCCTATTCCAATTCCTCAAGTCTCCTTTGAGAAGCTTGAGCTTTTGAGAAAGCACAAACATTTTTGTTCCATCAATCTTATAAGAATTCCACCACTGCTTAATATTATTTTCCAACAAGAGGCATCCCTCAACCACATAAGTTCAAACTTAAAAGGGGATTTACGAGGAGCAAAATCAATATTAACCGAGAGGGACACCGGAAAATGATCTGAACCAGACCAAGGAAGAATCGAGCACTCTAAAACAAAATTATTAAGAGACCAGTTGGGACCAACTAAGAACCTATCCAACCTCTCAACAATATTACAAAAACCCCTTCTACGATTACTCCAAGTAAACCACCCCTGTTTGGGCTCAATATCAAGAAGGGAACTATCACGAATAAAGGAACAAAAATCAACCTGGGACTGCAAATTCCTTTTAAGGCCGCCTTTCTTATCCTTCTCTCGAGGTAATAACATTGAAGTCTCCCCCAAGAAGAAGATGTTCCTCCAACGGAAGCAGAGACTGGAAAGCTCCTGCCACACCGCTTTTTTCCAATGATGCTATTCGGACCATACACATTGAAGAGGTAGAAGACCATTTGAGAACGCTTAGACAGAACACGACCTAGCTGCCAACTGAAATTTTGGGAGATAAGATCAACCCGCACATGGCACTCCTTCCACATGAGACCCAAACCATCGGATGCACAGAGGCATCCGAGAAAAAACCCTTCCAACCCTTAACCGAATTACCCCACAATTCTGCCACCTCCACAGTCAGACATCTTGGTTTCTTGAAGCAACACCACGCACGCTCCGAGGAAAAGAGATAACGCTTAAACAAGTGTTGTTTGTCAGGGGTATTTAGGCCCCTGACATTCCAAGAGAGGACCTTCATTGTTGGGAGGGAAGGGCTTTCACCTTCTCGGACACAACTTTGGAGAAATTCAGGATACTCTGCTTACCCGCATCCACCTCCTTTTGGGCAACCTCCTGCTTAGATTTTTTCCCCCATTTTCTTGTTGAACCACAAATGGCCTCCTTTAGACCCACCTGACTAGACGCCAATTTAGAAGGAGCCAAAGCGGAACCAACAAATCGGGCTCAATTTCCCATCCTCCAAGTCTCCACCCCCTAGAAGGGACTTAAGAGTCTTAGCCTCAACCTTATCTGAAAGCCAAATTTGAAGCGAATTCAGTGAATCCGCATGCCCTTGCTCAAACCCTTCTTTAATCAAGGACACAGCTCCCCGAATTCTTATGCACCTCTTCTGTTTCCTTCAACAAAGAGAGGGGACAATTCCCAACAAGAGGGACAATAGGGGCATCTTGTTCTCCAACTTTCTCCAGAGGAGGATTAGGCAAATCCGGACCCAGAGAAAGTTCGGATCCAATCAACAAACATTCCTCCTTCGAAGACGCCATCCGCAAGCCCGCCCCCTTGGACTCCTTTGCCAGTTTAACCTCGCAGTCCTTACTTAAATGTCCCAACTTCCCGCAATAGAAGCACTTTGCATTCAGCCCCTCATACTCGATGACGAAGCACTTAGGTCTGAAATTAGTTTGGAGGCACAAAGAGGTAGCAAAGGGGTGGACAACTCCATTTCCACATAGACACGCACCGCAGATTTCCTCCAAAAGTTTAGAGAAGGGTTTTAGATAGGCACAAAAGCTCCCAAGAATTCATGATAGACTTAAGGACCGACCATTTTCGGAATTCAGAGGACAAGCCATGAATGCTTAGCCATAATGGGCTGGATGATTTTTTCCTTCCAAGGATCGAAATTCGGAGACCATGGGCAAAAGTATAGGCTGGAAGAATTCAAGAACCAGGGACCCCCTTTATAAACTTGATCCAAAAACTCAAGGGAAGGGAAACATACCTGGAAGAAGCCATTGGCAAGAAAGCTGACCCTAGGTTTAGCTTTATTGCCCTAGAACCTAGCGACCCAACTCAAAATCCTTCCCGAGAGAAGCGCGCTCCAACAAACTTACAACAAATCACCCTCTTTGCCCGAGAATCCGAAAAGACCTCCTTGGGAGGGGCAGGAAGAGACAACCGCAGACTCTCTGCTGCAACTTTAAAATCAATTCCCCCAACCTTGAATTCCTCCCAACACTACGACCCTACGTACTCCACCGAAATTGGATTGGAAGGGACCTCCTCAGGTGCTCCAGCAGAGGGCTCGGCTATTTTCAGACAGTCCTCCGCAGCCATGTTTTCCAACACCGTCGCGCCAAACAAAGAAACCAGAGATTTAACAACCATGCTTGCGCCAAACTTTTTGACCAACGCAAACACAACCTTCTCTGCCTCGAAAACTCGCTCTTGGACTCGCTCGCCATCGCCCCTTCCGCCACCAACAGGAATCCTGTTCACACTGTAAGGACACCATATTCGGGCGCGAAAGCCCCAACACCCGCCACCTCCATATTTTTTGAAAAATAAAAAAATTTGCTCTTTTCACTATTTCGGCACTCCATCGCCATCTCCCATCCACAACTTAATAATATTATTATCAAAATAAAAAGGTATTTTAAAATATTAAAGTAGAAAAAAACCCTTAGCCTATTTTTATTATTTTCAGTCGGCTAAAAGGGAGAGGTCATCCCTCTTTAAGAGGAAAAAACAAATGTTAAAAAGAAATAAAGAGGCCTACATGGAGCGCTCCACAAAGAAAGGAAAGAAAAGGCTATAAAAGCAAATGTTGGGGCTCATTGTAATCATCATCTTGTGAATTATATACTTCTCTTTTGGAAATTGGAGCATTGAGCTCTCATTTTCACCCTTTGAGGATGAAAAACCCTCATTGGATCCTATTGGGGACAAAAACCCTCAATAGTCACAACACTTGGGGACGAAAACCCTCATTTGTTGCATTGGTGACTTCATCTAGGAGTCACATTGGAGCTTCAAAATTTAGAATTTCAGAACGACAAGGGTTTTTATCAGTTTGCTAAAGCACACATTTCAGCTAGGGCATGCTTTTGGGGGATGTCACATTCATTTCTAGCTTGATCTACCCATTTGGAGATTTCGGGATCACTTTTCAGTGGGTTTTCATGGTTGGAAACATAGTCTGCCTATTCGGTGAGTACTTGCCAAAATTTTATCTCGTGCGAGTATTTGTTGATAAAACTCGCCATTCGTCATATGCGAATATTTGTTGAGAATGTTCGCAAATATTTGCCAATATTCGCGAATTTGACCCTAAAATTCGTCCATACGCGGGTTTAACACGGAAAACGGAAAACAAACAATGGTTTAACACTAAAAAAACCGTTGTTTTTTGTCTTATAAAGGCATCATGCTGATATTTCTCTAGAACGGGAAGAGGAAAATGTAAATTATTGTAAATTGTAACTTGCATAGATATGCAATTTATGATGATAATTTTGAATGACAATCATCATAAATTCATAACACTTATCAGTTGGCTATTGTATTCGCATGATGATGCAATTTTGTATTGTATTTGTATTCAAATCTACTAGAAAACACTTCCCCAACATTTTATAGACTCATTTGATATATTTTGTAGCTATATTTTGCATAAAATTTATGTTTTTAAAGAAAATAGCGTATTTTTTAAGTTGCGAATTTTTGCCGAGTCTTGCCGAGTCAATTTTTTTTGAGTTTGCTGAATATGAGTATGCAAACTATGGTTAGAAAAATCCGATTCTAATTTTATTGGATAGCTGATATTTTTGTGGTCATTTTAAGCTATCATTTGCATTTTATCTCCAAATATTTAGGAAGATATGAAATTTTGAAGTTTCAGTTGTTTTGAGCAATAATTAATTCCAGCAGTTTGTATTTTCTTGTTAGCATTTATTTTGCATGAATTCATCAAGTGTTTCATGTTGTTGATGTATTTTTGAAGATTTGTGTGTGGGAAAGGCTAAAATATGAATTCTACCTAGGTTGCTTAGGGTTTTGTGGACCTAAAATAGGTTGCTGCCCTAATTTTTGCATAAAATCAATTTGTTGTCATAAAATCAGATTTTCTACATGTGGTTGGCATCATTTTCAGCAATGTTCCTTTAGGGTTTTGGGGAAAATCGAAATTCCTCAAATTTGAGCCCGAAAGGGACATTAAATACCTCCTATTCTACATCACTAGAGGAGGGAGTGCAACACAAAGGGATGTCCACGGTTGCATCTGGAGATGGTTGAACAGTGGTAGCAGCCGCCAACTCTTTTGCCTCTGTATCAATGTCCTAGCCCCCTCCAATGTTGCCTGCTGATGAAAAATGGACTCTCCATGTATGACTAAAACAATCTTTTCCATAGAGGTGTGATCCTCAAGCAACAAATAACTCCAAACAATGTTGGAAAAAATGTTAGCACTTCTTAGGCTCCATGCCATATCATATATATTCCTCCGATTGATGGATTGCTCAGGGTCCACCAACGAGTTCTTCATATGAAGACCCAAATCATTGATTTCCATGTCATCAAATTCTTTTGCTATCCTGCTAACCCACTATGCCCACAACCTTATGAGGGGATTTTTAATCTCTTTATTCAAATATTTAGGGAAGGAGTCCCTAATTGCCTTTGCAGCACCTTCTATTTACCCTTTCGCCTATCAGTTTTGTCTTCACTCCCTTCTTCCTCGAACTCGTAGAGGCCAGTACCAGATTCGTGGGGAAGGCTGATTTGGTTTAGGTGGAAAGCCCCTGCAAAAGGATAGATTAAAGGCGCCATATGAATTCTAAAACCACATCCGACAATGAATATTGCTTATTGTCACCTCTATTATGCCCAATTGTGGTTTATCGCTCCTCCACTATACTTTTCACGAAAGGCAAGGAACAAGTGATGATTGCTCTGGAATCATCGAAGAGTGATATGAGGTCCGCTAAATCCAATTACCACACCATCACTTAATCCATATCATTATTATACTAATTTATTTATTTTTATATATATTTTTCTTTTTCTTCTATTGTCTTAATGCTCCAACTCAGTCTTTAGAAAAGAGGCTTGCACTTCAATTACCACAGGTGTTTTCAAATCCTTGGGAAAATTGTTTACCTATAACTGATTAGGTGCACTGCTGGAAGAAAACAAGTTCACTCCCTTTCTCGCAGCTCTATCAGCCACTTCATTTCTACCTCTTTTGATGTGCACAAAGATGATCTTGTCCGATTTTTAACTAGCCATTGAGCGTCTTCAATAATCATCTTCAGATGCCATGATTCAATATTGTCTTCTTTCATACCATTGATCAGAGTTTGAGAATCACCTTCGACAGTTAACTTCTTCCAACATTTTATTAATGTTGTTTCTAATCCTTTAAGCATAACCAATCCCTCTGCCTGATGCTTGTTTCTATTTTGACATTCATAGCAAAAATCAGAACTGGCTGTTCCAATTCATCTCTAAAGACACAATCTCTACCAGTAGGTCCTGGGTTACCTTTTGCTGCCCGATCAAATTTTAGTTTAATGAATCCCCTTGGAGTGGGATACCTTAAAACCACACCAATTGTTTGTAATGTCATCCCTATCCCATTGTCGGGGACTCTGCTCTTGATATTCCAAGGAATGAGAAGCGAAGCCTTAACTTGATTTTGCTTCATCTTCCTCAATCTCTTCACCTTCCTTGGACCCCGCCTTACTTCTAAAATGACGGAGTCTATTCCCCCATACTTGTAGACTGAGACTCCTTAAAATTCTCCTAATCTTTTCAATTGAAATGTTCCAAATAATGATTGCTCGGGATATTTTTCAAATTTAAATTTAACTTTGGGCTTTTAATCCTTAAGTACCATTGCTCTAGTAGAGCTTTGACTGATTCAGGTAGCACTAGATTGAGATCTCATTTTTGTTTCCATGTGGCCCAAAATCCGTTGTGCAAAGGTACAATGAATAAAGACATGTTTACTCCATTCCTCGTGTTCCTCACATAAAAGACAGATAGAGGGTCCATGGAATCCTCTTTTGATCAGCTTTTCATACGTGCTTTTCATATGTGAGGGCCTTTTGTGAATCGCTAACCACAGGAATATGTTGGATTTTGGAAGCCTATTATGAATCCAGATCCTATTATGAGGGAAGATAGCATTCTTGTGCTGCCTCTGCCTGAATTCTTCCTTATAGGCTCTTTGACTGCAACTACCACTCTTAGCAACATCCCAAATCAAATGGCCTTTGCACTTGCAGAAGGTAGCAAATAGATGGATCAAAGATGAGTTAAACAATAACCTCTTGTTTTCATTTCATTATTAGGCCATTCCAAAACCTTCCCTCTTTTTTCACTTTTGCAATCATGTAATTGTGAACCATGGCTCTCCATTGCTAGCATGCATACTCCATGAAATCTGCCACAACTTCCTCTTGACAAAGTGGAATTTCCTTAATCCAAGAATCTTTCTAAAACCCGTAATGTCCCTTTTACCCATTTGAGAGCTACTAATTGGTCTTCTTACCATTCCTTCTCCATGGCAAGGAAGTGAAGAAGACGGAGGAGAATCTTGAGCCTCTATTTGCATTATTCTTCTAATATTTTATAATTTCTTTTAGAGTTTTCCCCTCTTAATGAGGTCGGCTGGGTTTAATGCCTTTAATAAGGCTTAATGAAAGATTATAATGGTCATTAAGAGGTTGGCATTTCTAATTAAGCTTTGGTGCCAAAAAGGAAGATATAAAAGCAGTTTAGAGGCATCATTTGGAGCTAGTCTTGGCGCATTTTCATATACTCCGGCAAAGAGAGGAAGTTCTTATTGGTCATCCACTTGAGGACGAAAACCTTTTTGTGAGGCCTCATTGAAGGACGAAAACCCTTCATCTTCATTAGGCATTGAAGAGGAAAGCTTATTGGAGAATTTACTTGATATTTCCAATTGTTATTATATTTATTTTGGATTGTTCGACCTACCTGGGTAGGGTTTAAAGCCATTGAAGGAGAATTTGATAATTCTGAGTTTGTGATCATATTTGCACTATTTTTAAAGGCCGGAATCTTGAGTTGCATGATTTTTGAGGGCTTCTATATCTATATTCTATATTTAATTCATGGCTGCAATTTCCAGTGTGTATTTCATTTCCAGCAGTGTGTTTTCAGTATTTGTTGATTGTATTGGCTTCTAAAAAATAATAAAATCATATAAAAATATTGGCGAGTTGTGTGGGTGTGTTTTCATGGTATTTTTGGCATCTTTTTGAGCTAGTATAAGTCATTGGTTTTATCTGTACAGTTTGTTGCAATATTCAGTTTCAGATCTGCATATATAATATTTTGATAAAACCCTCAAAAGGGTTATTACAGTGGTATCAGAGCTCGGATTCTCAAAAGGCCTAGGGTTTCAATGGATAAATTAATTGCCGACCAAGAGAGACTTGCAGACACCATGGATTTTCTTGCCCTATCTCTCCAAAGGATGATTGAACCTAGGGTTCAAAGTGGTGAAGGAAGTTCGAATGGAGCTATTAATGCCAAGCGACCTATGGGATCAGCCCGAGGATCGAGTTTGAAGCCCACATTCCTTCCTAGAGAGGATGTTGTTCCGGAAGAAGAAGAAAGATCTATGGGTGGAAGAAAAAATATTGCAGCGATCTATGAGGAGTATATGGCTTTGTCCAGAGAGATCCGTGATGCTATTTCCCTTGCCGAGTTCATGGGTTTGGATAGAGGAAGATCTAGGCCCGAGCCTAGGCATGCCATGCCACAAAGAGAGGATGAGGTGAAGAGCTTCCAAGTTGCAATGACGGAGGAAGAAGAACTCAAAGAACAAGAACAAGGGAAGACCGATATTCAACATGAAGGTAAAGATTCCTTGCAAATAAATGATGTGTTTGTGGTTTCTAATGATTGCATGTGGCGGCAAGATGGTGAAAGAAAATCAGATCTACAAGAGGTTCTTGAGGCTAAGAATCAAGATGTTCCGGTTGAGAGGCATACACTTCAAAAGAAGGTCTCACCGGATACTTATGAGGGTTTTCAGCTTGCTGGAATTTTCATAACAGTCAACAAAGGGCCATTTATGGGTGTACATGACTCCGGCAAGCACCATGAAGGTGTCCCATGCAAGTATCAACAAAATAGTGTTGAAGACAATGCGGAAAGAGCTTCATTTGTTGAATTTGAGGTGAAAAAGAAGGCTGATTCCAACTCAGAAATTCTGAGTCACAAGGATGTTTCGATCACTCCTCATCCGGCATGGGAAGGTCGATATGTGGTGGACAACCCAAGGTATGATGGAAATCACATTTTTTCTTCTTTTATATTGCCACCGTACTTATGTCATCATGGGAAAGTTGTAGAAGGTCACATGCTAAGTTTTGGTGATGTGAAGAGCTTGTGGGTTGACACATGTCATTTAGATATTTCCTTGCAAGGATACATGGTTCCGGTTGACTTCTTGCATGGTAGAAAGGAAGTCTTTGATATTCTTACCCCATGCACATGGTTAGAGGAAATTTTGATGAAGGATTATTTTGAAATCATTATGTATGCTAACAAGGTTGTGAAGGATTCTACCTTCCAAGGACAAGGAGCCACTAGTTTGGTTAATGGTGAATACACTCATGATTCTATTAATGAGTTCTTGGTGGCACAAGTGGGATTAAAGGTTGAAGGCTTCAAAGGACTCATTGTGAAGTTAGGGGATGGTCACTCTATGCAACATACCAAGTGGTGTCCTCAACTCCAAATTGCATTGGAACCATGTAAGGTATGTGTTGATTTCTATGTGATGGCTGATTTGGGTATTGTGCTTGGAGTTCAATGGTGGCATTCGTTGGGAGAACTCCCTCTCAACTATCAAAGCATGAAGATAAGCCTCATAGACAAAGGTAAGAAGATCTCTTTGCAAGGTATGCTTCCGGAAACACTCCAAATTAATTTTTGGTGGGAGAAGACATTTCATGTGAATCATATTTCTGTTCTTTATCCAAAATTACAGCGGATTGGAAATCATTACTTTCAGTTGAGTATGCAAAAAATAAGTTTGCTCATGATGCCTTTGAAGGAAAAATGAGTGATGAGAAGTACAAGGTGATAAGCAAGAGGGATATGATTTGTAACATAAGTATGGAGAACATTATTTTCAGATCTCATTTCATCATACTTGCTGATTGGCACAAGAAGGCAGCCATAATGAAGGTTCATTTTCAGAATTTCAAGGCATTATGGGTCACCATTGAAGTACTTTCAGTTATGGTCACTTCAATTGGGAGTGATATGCATATTTTCAGGCCTAGATTGAGCAATTCAAGGAGGTTGGGTGCAGAAGTTGATGGGCAGCCTGGAAATCAACTTTGGGTGTTCCAAACACCCCACTTGAGGCAACTAAAAGATCTTCTACAACAAGGTAATCTTTCTCGGTTCATTAATTTTGAGACACTTGTTTGTTGCTTCCTCATTTGTGTGATTATTGTGGAAGAATGGAAAATAGTATGGTGTGCATTTCAAAGTATCATAGGGCAGCCCATTTGCATGATATAGGAGTGTCTCAAATGCATATTGTTTGGTTGTTTGGGGTCATGATTTGGGTTCCAAAGACCCAACCAATCATTGGAGAAGTTTGGGAAAATATTTCACCTTGCATTGAGGGTGGAATAAGCATGTTCAGGGCAGCCATTGGAGATGGTAATTTTCAGATTTTCAAAACTCTTCTAATCACCCTTGATGGATGTCCATTTGTTGTCACTTCATTGGATGATAGGATGCACATTTTCAGTCATGTGTTGGACAAATTGTGGGAATTATGGACAGCGGTAAGCATGCAGCCCAAAATACTTATTTTGGTATTCCAAGTATTTATTTTTGGGGCAAGGAAGGAGTGCAAGAATGTTGTGTTTGCTGATTTCAATCATGAGCTTGTTGATCTTCATTTTCCAGCCCATGTAAGACAATTTTTAGTATTCACAAATTTGGTTTTTCCTATGAAATTTCAGTTTGGTAGTTGTTATGTTATGGCTATTGGGCTGAGTTTGCAAAAATCAGATTTGGGGCTGCCATTTCCAGTCATGAACAGCAATATGTTTTCATTTTTTGAGAGCATTCTATCATGGGAAAATGAGGAAGAAGGAAAGAAATTAGGTTGTGGTGAGTTATTTTCAGATTTGAGAATTCTGATTTTTGAGTGGAAAATGTGTGACTTCAATAGAGTTTGGGGCAACATGTTGGTATTTTGGGACAACCAATGCATGGTTGAGAGTTGTGCAAGAAAAGAAAGGGGATTGGCCATCATTTCCACAAGGCACAAGTGGATGAAGAGGGAGACACATCTTTTTCTAATATGTTTGCTTCATGTGCAGGAATGTCAAAGAAGAAGCAGTTAAGAATCATTTGGGATCCAGGTTCTTGCAATTGCTTGAGGACAAACAATTTTGGGAAGGGAGGATTGTAATGTCCCTTTTTCCCATTTGAGAGCTACTAATTGGTCTTCTTGCCATTCCTTCTCCATGGCAAGGAAGTGAAGAAGACGGAGGAGAATCTTGAGCCTCTATTTGCATTATTCTTCTAATATTTTATAATTTCTTTTAGAGTTTTCCCCTCTTAATGAGGTCGGCTGGGTTTAATGCCTTTAATAAGGCTTAATGAAAGATTATAATGGTTCATTAAGAGGTCGGCATTTCTAATTAAGCTTTGGCGCCAAAAAGGAAGATATAAAAGGAGTTTAGAGGCATCATTTGGAGCTAGTCTTGGCACATTTTCATATACTCCGGCAAAGAGAGCAAGTTGCTCCTTGGTCATCCACTTGAGGACGAAAACCCTCTTGTGAGGCCTCATTGAAGGATGAAAACCCTTCATGTGGCTTTGGTGAAGGACGAAAACCCTTCATCTTCATTAGGCATTGAAGAGGAAAGCTTATTGGAGAATTTACTTGATATTTCCAGTTGTTATTATATTTATTTTGGATAGTGCGACCTACCTAGGGTAGGGTTTGAAGACATTGAAGGAGAATTTGATAATTTTGAGTTTGTAATCAGATTTGCACTATTTTTAAAGGCCGGAATCTTGAGTTGCATGATTTTTGAGGGCTTCTATATCTATATTCTATATTTAATTTGTGGCTGCAATTTCAGTGTGTATTCCAACAATGTGTTTTTTTCGTATTTGTTGATTGTATTGGCTTCTAAAAAATCATAAAATCATATAAAAATATTGGCGAGTTGTGTGGGTGTGTTTTCATGATATTTTTGGCATCTTTTTGAGCTAGTATAAGTCGTTGGTTTTATCTACAGTTTGTTGCAATTTTCAGTTTCAGATCTGCATATATAATATTTTGATAAAACCCTCAAAAGGGTTATTATAAAACCAACCTTCCTTCTATCCTGGACTTCCCATTTCAGCTTTTCCATAGTCAAGGTTTTGTACCGCTTTATAAAATTCCAAATGTCTCGATCCTCAAGGAACTTTATCTTGAGTGAATATTTCTACTTGAGAGATCCAAATCCTTAGCCTCATGGAATTATACTCCATAATCTTTTTCCTTCCTCATAAATTCGTTAGAGCTATTTACACCCCACTGATTGGTTCAAATCTTTCTTGTCCCTTAATCCCAAGCTCGATTTGTCTTAGGAAGACAAATCTCTTCCATGCTACAAGTTGATTTTTTTGTGGTTCTTTGATCCATTACACAAAAAAATTCTTGGAATTGCAATGATTCCTTTAGCCATTGAGTTTGGCATTTACAAAAGAGACATTATGTACGTTGGCAAAGCTTGTAGAGAGGATTTCATCGGTTGGGTCCTACCTGCCGAGGTAGCCATTTTCCTTTCCAAGTAGATAACTTTTTAGCATTCTTTTTAACATTGGTTTCCAAACCTCTTGTCCCACTTTACCAAATATGATGAAATGTCCCTTTCAAGGGATTAGACCAATAACCAAAGAATTTAGATAAAACACCAAATGCTTCAAATCTGATTTTTATAGCAGCAGACTGAAATTAAAAAATCAACAAACTGAACTCTTCAAATAGCGGTATAAAATATATGCCAAACACCAAATATACTTCAAATAAACTTGCCACAAATTAGAGATATCTTTTACGCATCCAATAGAACCAAGAACAATGATAAATTTGAAACAACACATTGTTGGAAATTAATAAATCTCCAGCGAGGAGAAGCCACAAGAAAATTATAGAATATGTGTCTAGAAACTCTCAAAAAGCAAAAAAATGCAGATTCTAACCTTAGAAATTATGCCAAATCAGATTATGAACTGGAAATGTAAATATATGTCCACTAAACCCTCAAACCCTACACCAAGGTAGGTCATTCCACATGTAGGAAGCCAATAACAATCTGAAAATGAATGTTCTTTCTTCAAATCTGCCTTAAACTTCAATACCAAGCAATAATGAAGGGTTTTCGTCCTTCACCAAACCACTAGAAGGGTTTTCGTCCTTCTAGGAAAGCCACACAAGAGGGTTTTCATCCTCAAGTGGAAGAACAAGGAGCAACAAGCTCTCAATGCTCAAGATAAGGAAAATGCTCCAAAATTAGATATCAAATGATGTCTTAAGACTCCTTTTATATTCCTCCATTGGCACCAATGCTTAAAAAGGTAAGGCCGACTCCCAAGAGATGTTTTTTTCCTTCATTAGTTTCCATTAATTTGCTTTAATTCAACCTGTCATGCTATAAGAGGGAAAACACTAAAAGAAAATATAAAAATTAGTAACCGGAAGCTCAATGTTATCCTCCATCTTCTTTACTTCTTTGCCATGGAGAAGAAATGGCAAGAAGACCAAATAGTGGCTCTCAAGTGGGAAAAGGGGCATTATAGTCCTCCCTTCCCAAGATTGCTTGTCCCCAAGCAATTGCAAACCCAATACATCCGTTGTCCCATCTTCTTTCCCTTATGAAGTTCTTCATCCTCTAATGGTGAAGGTGGCATCCTTGATAAAGCATCCGCAACCACATTATGCTTCCCCTTCACATACTCAATATCAAAATCAAATGCTTGGAGTCTACTCACCCATTTTTGTTGCTTGGTCATTCAAATCCTTTTGATGGAGAAAGAATCTCAAGCTATTGTGGTCGGTTTTTACCACAAACCTTCCACAAATCAAGTATTGCCTAAACTTAATTAAGGCATGCATGATGGCAAGCATTTCTCTATCATAAATAGAAAACTTCTTCTCATGATCTTTCAATTTCCGACTTTCAAAAGCAATGGGGTGCTGATTTTGCATCAAAACAACACCTATACCCTCACCGGAAGCATCACATTCAAGCACAAATGGTTTAGAAAAATCTGGAACAGCAAGAACCGGACAAGAGCACATCACCTTTTTCAATTCTTCAAAAGCTACATGGGCTGATTTGGACCAGCTGAAAGCATCTTTCTTTGTTAGAGAAGTCAAAGGGGCTGCAATTTGTGAGAATCCCTTCACAAACTTCCAGTAGTATGAGCACAAACCCAAGAATCCTTTCAAGTGAGTAATGTTGGTTGGTGTTGGCCAATTCATGATTGCTTGAATCTTGCTTTGATCCACATGAACCCCATGTGCATTGATAACATGCCCCAAGTATAAAATCTCATCCATACCAAACTCACATTTAGACTTTTTTGCATACAATGACTGTTGCTCCAAAATTTCCAGCACTATATCCAAGTGTTGGAGGTGCTCCTCCCATGATTTACTATAAATCAGAATATCATCAAAGAAAACCAACACAAATTTCCTTAATTGCTTACCAAAAATGTGGTTCATGCATGATTGGAAGGTGGCCGGGGCATTGGTCAATCCAAATGGCATGACAAGGAACTCGAAATGCCCAAAGTGACACCTAAAAGTGGTCTTGTGCACATCTTCTTCTCTAACTCTTATTTGATGATATCCGGATCTCAAATCAATTTTGGAGAAGTAGATTGCTCCATGTAGTTCATCTATGAGCTCATCAATCCTTGGAATGGGATACTTGTTCTTAATTGTTTTCTTATTGAGCACACGGTAGTCCACACACATTCTTAGAGTACCATCTTTTTCTTGACCAGCACCATGGAAGAAGCATAGGGGCTGGAACTAGGCCTTATCAATCCCATTTCCAACAATTCTTTGATAGTTTTCTCAATTTCTTCTTTGTAAATCCGTGGGTGACGGTAGGGTGGTTATTACCGGTTTGGTACCCAGTTCTAACTCAATAACATGTTGGAATCCCCTATCCGGTGGCAGCCCATGTGGTAACTCATTGAAAACTTTAGCATGCCTATCAAGTATGGGCTGAATATCATCATGAAAAGTAGATTGAATGGAAATAGAAGAGTTAGCTCTTACCAAACAATGGGCAGCCCAAGCAACCTGCCCCTTTTTGAAAGTTCTTTCCATACTCTTCGTTGTCACAACTTGTGGAGTTCCACCTTTCATTCCATGCAACACTACTTCTTTGCCTTCTACTTTAAATTTCAGCTCCATGTTTTGATAATTTTGAGAAAACTCTCCTAGAGAATGTAACCATTGCACACCCAATACCAAATCAGATTCACCAATACTAATAACATAGAAATCATCTCTTACCATGTGCCCTCCCAAAGTGAGTGTGAGTTGAGGTATCCTCTTTGTGCAAGGAAGTATGAAACCATCCGCAACCGTGACATTGAAACCCTTGAAATTTTCAGCCTTCAACTTCAATTTCTTTATCAAGCTCTCATCTACAAAATTATGTGTGGCTCCACTATCAATCAAGACGGTTACCTTTTGTCCTTGAAGATCACCCTTTACACGAAATGGGTGATATCTAGGTGCCCCAGACAATGTAGCAAGAGTACCTTCTAGCTTCTTTGGGTCTTCTTCCTCCACAACATCATTATGCCTAGCTTCATCAACAATGTTATCTTCATCTTCACAATCAGAAATTACTTCAATATAATGAACTTTACCTTTGCCCAAACAACGATGTCCCGAGTCCATGGATCCTTGCATGAAAAGCACAAATTCTTCCTTCGTAGCTCGTTTCTAGCCTCCTTATCATGGCTGGTTTTAGGCAGATCCGTGTGAGTATTAGGCACCTTTTGGAGAGGTCTCTTTGGCTGGTCCAAAGGGATGCTTCTTGGCTGCTTGGTGGGTTGTCCCCACTAGAATTCACTCTTGGAAGAATGCTGCTCACTGCAGATTTTGGGGCAACACCTTCAAGATCAAGAGCCTTCATAATTGCCTCTTGTAGAGACAATGGATCAAAGGCATGAACCAAACCCTTGAGGGGTTCGATCAAACCCTCCACAAAAAGCATTATAAGTCTTCTTTCGAACACATCCGTGATCATGACGGAAAGTCTTTGAAATTCAGTCACATACTCATCTACGGTGCCTTGTTGTCTCAAATGTGCAAGCTCATGGAAATGCACCTCCGAATCCACTCTATCAAATCGATCAATGGTCTTTGGCAAAACTCATCATAGGCATGTATCTCTCTATGCTCTTGTGTCACAAGCTCATGGAATCACCATTCATGAGCAATTCCTTAAAGATGAAGTGTGGCAAATTTAATAAAGCATCCCTCTCATCATAGGCTTCAAAGATGAATATGTATTCAACTTTTGAATCCAAGCCCTAACGGTACCCTTAGTTGATCCATCAAATGTAGAAAAAGTCATCTTACCCAATACATTTTGGACCTCTCTTTGTGGCATGTGATGTCTAGGCTTGGGCCTAGGTCTTCCTCTATTCACTCCTATGAATTCTGCAAGTGAAATAGCCTCACGAATCTCCCTTGGTAAGGCCATGTATTCCTCATAACTCGTAGCAATATTCCGTCCACCCGTAGGCCTTGCTTCTTCTTTGGAATAACCTCCTCTCTAGGAAGGAAAGTGGGCTTCAAAATCGATCCTCGGGCTGATCCCATAGGTCGCTTGGCATTATTAGCTCCAGTTGAGCTACCTTCACCACTTTGAACCCTAGGTTCAATGATCCTCTGGAGAGATAGGGAAAGAAAATCCGTGGTGTCTGGAAGTCTTTTTTGGCCGGCAATTAATTTATCCACTTTAGCTTCTTGTGAATCATGTTTAGCCATGCTTCCTTCCTCCCTTGGTTGGTTTTCCTTGTCCGCTTTCTTCCTTCTTTGATAATGGATGAAACCCTTGTTGCCTTCCATAAAACCCTTAGTCTTTTGAAGATCCGAGCTCTGATACCACTGAAATGTCCCTTTCAAGGGATTAGACCAATAACCAAGGAATTTAGACAAAACACCAAATGATTCAAATCTGATTTTTATAGTAGACTGAAATTAAAAAGTCAGCAAACTGAACTCTTCAAATAGCGGTATAAAATATATGCCAAACACCAAATATACTTCAAATAAACTTGCCACTAATTAGAGATCTTTTATGCATCCAATAGAACTAAGAACAATGATAAATCGAAACATCACACTCGTTGGAAATTAATAAATGTCCAAAGTGAAGAGCAGCCACAAGAAAATTATAGATTATGGGTCCGAAACCCCAAAATCATTAAAATGCAGATTCCAGCTTTAGAAAATATGCCAAATCAGATTATGAACTGAAAATGCAAATATATGTTCACTAAACCCTCAAACCCTACACCAAGGTAGGTCGCTCCACATGTAGGAAGCCAATAACAATCTGAAAATGAATGTTCTCTCCTCAAATCTGCCTTAAACTTCAATACCAAGCAATAATGAAGGGTTTTCGTCCTTCACCAAACCACTAGAAGGGTTTTCGTCCTTCTAGGAAAGCCACACAAGAGGGTTTTCATCCTCAAGTGGAAGAACAAGGAGCAACAAGCTCTCAATGCTCAAGATAAGGAAAATGCACCAAAACTAGATATCAAATGATGTCTTAAGACTCATTTTATATTCTTCCATTGGCGCCAAAGCTTAAAAAGGTAAGGCTGACCCCCAAGAGATGTTCTTTTCCTTCATTCACTTCCATTAATATAGCCATTGTTGAAGTTCAACCAAATTTTGAAAGTGGTGAAAAATTCACAGATGAAGAATACATATTTTAAAGAAGCCCAACACTTTGAAGACATGAAGGGATCTAGTATAGATGAAGCTTAGTATGGATGGTTGTCCAATAATTTGGGAGTTTGGGGAGGCGGAATCCAAGAACTCGGGAATTTAGTTTGGGAGCTACACCTTTACAAAGGTTACAAAGCAACTTGATGGAGTTTTTCTTTGTCAAAGAGTTGTTTTCAAAGAGACAGCTTTTGAAGAATCCATGGTTTTGTTTGGTTTTGTCATTTTTGTATGCTTTTGCTTTCTGTTGTGTAAGCATTAATAGAAGATATTAGAATATAAGGATTATCTGTTATAATTAAGTCACTATTAGTTCGTATTAAATAATGTTCTGTTGTTACCACTTCAACAATTTTGTAAATATCATTTGCATGATAAAATGACGGACACAATCTATGATGTGGGTATTCCGATTTCTCTTCATTATTTATTTGTTCACTTCTAACAGCTTAAGATCTTACAAAAATGTTTGTGCTTTTCTAATTGCGTAGAGACTGTTGTTCCTCAATAATTCCTAGATTTGAGATATCCATTGCCCATCCCTATTGTCTTTCTTATTCTTTTGTCCTCCATCAAGTGCTAGGATTTCTTGCCCATTAAATTCCACTCGAAGGGAATCTAGCAGGATAATTTCTTTGTTTGCCTTATTTCTAGTGCTCTTGAGTCTAGGGATTGTGCCTTTGGTATCTCTGCAAACCCATGAGTTTTTCTTGTAGTTTTCATAATCTAACTTTATCTCCTCATTTATCAATGTTCCATCGCGCTCATTGAATTGTCATTGTTTCCTTGGACACTAGGAGGAGGGATTGGGGACTCTTCGAAAATGATACTATCAATACTCGCATTGCTTCCTTTAGTTTCTATGTTTCCTCCTCTTTGTTCTCACAAAATTTCCTATGGTTTCTCCATTGAAATTCCTTTTGGTGCCCCAGCTTATGTCTCTTTAAGTCTCTATTGCCAGACCCATTTATTCCTTTTGATAACAGGCATAAGAGGCTTCAAACTTATTTCTATTCAGATATTGATTACAGCTACTCACTTATGCCCTATGTTTTGGCACTTATAGCCCGTGAATGGTAAACATTCATAGTCTAATGCCTACTTCCAAGTTCCTGTGGAGGTATACAATCTGACCGCTTGAAGAATAGGTTTTGCCAAATTGACATTCTAGCACGAGCTGATAATTTCCTATCCTTGGTGGCCTGACCAATTGGCTCTCCTATACATTTGGTTATTTTCTTAAAGATCCCTTCATCCCAGAATTCCAGTGGAAGTTTGTAAAGTCTTATCCATAAAGGAGTCTTTGAAATCAGTTCTTTTGAAGGATTTAAAAGAGGGGTCCATAATTTCATACATAATCCAAAATCATGAGAAACGACGAGCCCCCATAGAAGATTCGCTCCCTGTTCCCAGCAGATTGGAAGGTAAGTTGAAAAACTCCTCATGTAAGAAAACGGATATCTGGTCGTGGGAAGTCCTAATTCTGTCCAATCCATCTTTTGAGTTCTTCTCTGGCAGGTGATGCTCCGATAAATTTGCATATTAAAGCAGGCTGTGACAAATCCTCGCAAACACCTTCAAAATCAAGATCTGAAATCTTGATGTGAGGGATCTCTTCTGCGACTTTTTGCAATAATTTCTTTAATTAGTGAATTTCCACAAAATGATCTTGATTCTTTTGCTTGGCTGAAATATCCTTACTTTTTCCAATCTTCTCATCACGGACCTCTCTAGGATCCTCCAAAAGTGCCTCCTTTATCAAAGAGGTGGGAAGCATGTCCTGATCTTGAAGATTTGTTTGGATTTTTTTACTTGGCTTTTTGTCATTCCCAGCCTTTACAATAGCCCTGAACCTCTGCTTCCTTCGGACTTCTTCCCCCAATGGCAGGCTTTCGTGCATGAAAATAACGTTTGATCACTTGTCCTTCAAAACTATCACTCCCTCCTCTTCTTTTATGCTTGCTCATCTTTGCATTATATTAATATTCTGAACTGAAATTAGTAATTAGTTTTGACTCGTGCAGTAACTGATGCAAATGCCTCAAAAAATGTGATTAATTGTGATGTCAAAAGAAACAGTTAGATATAGTATCGGGTATGTGACCATACAACAAATATAAATTCGTAAAAATGTAAACATATAGAACACATATTGGTTTATTATATCAAACAAATATTATTGTTTATATCATACTAACAACATTACGATTTGCAAATTTTAGGACAAACTAGCAACTTTACATTTGACAAATGAAAACTTAGGTAAGAAAAATATTTCATCATTTGCATAGTAACATACAATAATAAAAATTAGTTTCTTATATATGTACTCAGCCTATTGGCAAACCACAATCACCTTTAGGTGATGTTGCTAGCTTTTATTGCTTCTTACCAATGTGTAAATATTCATATAACTCTTAATATACCTTCTCATATTCCATTTATGGCTGCAATTCTTAACAAAACAGAACGTGAGAAGAGACGATGAATCTTGGGAGTTTGAGAAGACAAAAGGTTTGCACGACTAGTGGAACAAAGAGCTGGGAAAGAAAGGGTACTTGAGGCAGCCAAGAAATTACCCCTTCTAGATGAAGCTAGTGCAGACCCCTTTCATCGTGAGCAGACTGCAAAATTCTTTGAGACTTATACTGAGGCCCCTCGGGTGTTGCGAAGTCCTCATTTGGGAAGTGAGTCTAGCTTCTTGGATGAGTAGAGGAATTGTTATCGAGGAAATATGAGACAACTTGAATAATTGTTCATTGGTGAAGAGGAGGAAGTAGTGACTCCCATTAGATCTGCAGTTACAGGTGTGGTGGATGACAATCAAGAATTGGATATTTTTGGGTGCAGATAATTATGCCATTGCAGCTCTGTATGTGATAGTTGCTTAAAAGTAGTCATTGTTGCCTAGGTCTTTGTACTCAACTTTGTGGTAATCTCCTTGTACATACCAACTTACGAAGAGTTACTTGGTCAGTGTTTGCTGATATTTCCCAAGGTTGACGTCAACTGAAAAAAACTCCTTTGTAGTCTAGACTAGAGGCTGAAAATGTAATATTGATATCAAAACAAAATTCGCCAATCAGGAAACAACCTCTTAGAGACCATAACATTTCCAGCAAAGAGTTTTTAGAGAAATGAAAAAGTAATGGTTATTGAATATAATTAAGCTTTCCTAGTCAAAAATTTATCTTATTTTTAGAAAAGCAAGAATTAATACATTAGTTTAACTTTAAACAAATTAGAAATAGTTCAAATGTCACTATTGTAAGGAAGTTCAAAACCCCTTTCACATCCTAAAAATTATTTGGACCCGTTCTACCCAAGGGTGATAAGATGTGGTTATATGGTTTAGTGAGTTAATATTTATATATATATATATATATATATATTTAATTGGTGATGTGGTGATGTATATAAGAGCTCCTCACAAATTGGTTTTAATGGGAATAGTGGCTGAAATGTAATTTACTCTTTGAAATTATATTACCATATAGAATAAAATATATTTACACTTGGCCTAAGTACATTAAATTTACTGATGTTGCTATTTATATAAATATAAGTAAATTATCAATTATTTTGGCATTTTACACAATCCCACAATTTATTGAGGATAAAAAGGCTCGATTTATATTGAGAATAAAAAGGCTTGGATACCAAATGAAATGTATCAAATTTCCCTAATCTACATTAGTTAAAAAAAAATCATCAACTTCACCGAATAAATAAATAAATTTCTAATCTATAGTGCTAAAAAAAGATCCGATAAAGTAGGTTGTGGTTAACTCAATAACCAAGTTAAACCACCAAACCCTAGTTCCTTAAAAAGAGGTTGAGTTTAGTCCATGGTTTGAATTTCCAAACTTATTGTTAAATCTAAAATTACATTATGTATATAAGTAAATTAAATTGTTTTTATATCAACCAATTAAATTTTGTTGTGCATATCTAAATTCTATCACCTTCTATTTTATATTAAAATTTTACATATTTCATCAATGTAAATAATAAAATAAAATAAAACATTCACATGTATATTTATTTAAATAAGACCAAGGTTTATCTCGTTTTTATTAATTCTCAACAGGATTACATAGTTTCGAGAGAGAACTTATCTTAGCCAAGTGACAAGAAATTTGATAAAAAAAATTCAATGCAAATTCCATAATGGACACTAGACTATGGCCGCACTATTGAGAGGAAATGTTATACACCCAGTGTATTTTCTTGTTGCCCGGCCAAGAACCATCCGAGGTGTACACCGTACTCTTGGTTAGGACACCTCGGTGCCCCTCTCTCTTGCCCACTGCCTGTCTGCACCTTTGTCAACCTTGGAATTAAATCTTGGATCCAAATACATAGGCTTTCTCAAACTCCCTTGTAATTGTTTTCTCTCCAATCATAATTTATTCCCCCCCTTTTCTTCTCTTCCATATGCTTTTTTATAATATTTCATGGGTAGTTATGAACCAACACAATGGTTCCACACCTTTTCACTTTAATTAATCATCTTTAATCAAATGCTCGGGTTATTCACTCCCACATTTATTTTTTTCAATAGTTTATTATAATACCTTTGTTATAAAGAATCTCAACTCAAACTTTTATTATTTAAATAAATCAACAAGCCTTTAAGTAATTAAATCCTTGGGGATTTAGTCACATAACAAGCAGTAAGAGGGTTTTGGGGATGGCTGCAAGCTGAATTCAATTTCCTTTTATTTCCCCTCTCTTGGAAAGGGTCTTTTTAGGGGATTCTTGGATGGTTAGGGACAGCTGCAAGGGTTTATGGCATACAACTAGGTTGGCAGCAATCAGTTTTCTTTGGAGGACAAGATGCCAAGCCATCTTTCAGGAGGATACCTCCCCTCTCAGTATGGGGAAGTTGAAGCTTTTCAAACAAGAGTTGGCTTTGATTGTACAAGTTAAGTTTGAGTGGTTTCAAAGAGATGTGAACTCTTTGCGCATTGGGACACAGGCTTAGGTGCTTTCTTTCCTTGCCTATGTAGGGAGAGATTCTTCTTGTTAGCATTATGCTCAGCTGATGTAACTATTTGTTCCTGGAGTAATATAAGATGCATTATTTCGAAAAACAAAACAAAAACAATATCTTCCTCAAATATATGATGCATACTAGCTCACCATAACATAGCATTATAAGAGCCTAAATTTGTCCTCTATGTTTGAAGGTAAATGATTTGGGCCATAAGTTTTCTAGAGAAAATATTCACAAATGATTTGGGCCGTAAGTTTTCTTTCTTCCTTGAATATATGATGTATACTGGCTCACCATAATGTAGCTTTATAAGAGCCGAAATTTGTCGTCCATGTTTGAAGGTAAATGATTCTGCTAAGCAATCACATATTTAGTGTCAAGTCCGTCAGTCTTTTTATTTTCTTATGTGATTTTGTATATATTTGTATTGGGAAGCTATATATTAATGGCCATAACAATGCCTGTATTTACCACATAGTTGCAGTTCAGGGCGGGATTCCCAAGACTCAGTACTTGCAAATGGAAGACTATGTTTCACAAGAAAATGTCATTTGGGTTGACACGGCTGATGGTTTGACCAATGCTTCACAACATTTTTCTACAACTGAGATTGTTGGAATAGACTGTGAATGGAGACCCAATCTATTGGCAGGAGAGAAGATGAATAAGGTATCATTTGATTGTTGTCAATAGATCACCATCTTCCCCTTTTGCAAGAATGTGAGGTATGTTCCTCATTTTGATAGGTTCTTTGTGGGAAGTTGAATATGATTTGTGCATGTATACATTTTCTTTGTTTTTACATTTTCCATAAATTGTTAATTTTCAAGTACATGTTGCAGACAGAAACAATAGGCATAGCTGCAATGTTGACTTGGCATACTAAAGGTAAAGAACTGCCATTTAATCTGTGCCAATACAATTCTACCTTGTTTTGTAATACTTGAAATTCATGGAGATCTACTGGACCACTAGCCTGGGTTCAAAACATACTTGACCATTAGTATATATACTCATCTCCTGGGTGCTGGACATTTTGAGATAAGGTCTGCAATTATTTATCTTGCTAACAAGTCGTTTTTAATTTTTTCTTCAGAAGTTATTCTGGACTCTGTACTCTAACTGTCCTCTGAATCTTGCGTCTGCAACTTTAATTTCAAACAAATGTGATAGCCTTTCAGGTCACTTTCCTCTGATAGCGTCGTTACCATATGCATTGGTCTCTGACTTCTTGTACACTTCAAATTGAAGACATCTACAAACCTGAGACGTGGCTTTTAGTACAGATTTGTCAGTTTAAGAGCACATGTAAATAGATATGCTGAGCTCAAGGTGCCCTGTTTCTTATGTGAGGCTTGGCAATTTTTCTTTGTGAATTTTGTTGTTTGATAAAACAGATTTCTGCAGCATTACAATTGTTCTTGATCCTGGACAACGATGATTTCCATCATGCATATTATTCATAATTCCAATTGTGAGCACTGACCCAGATGGTATGAAATAACTCCTCAATCTATGGCACGTATTCATCCATTCTAACCTCTGGTTTCATGCAGTAAATTTTACAAAATGTCCTTTGTTTCCATCCTTTGCTCATCTGCCAATTTCATTCTAATATATTCTGCTGCATTCTAACTTGTTTCAAAAGTTGTTTCCATCTCTTTGTTTCTAATTGCAAATTCAAAACTCAAAAGCAAGAGCTTAAGTTTAGCTTCCTGTGTTTAAAGTTGCAAAATTTGCAAACGTTAACCCCTTAAACAATATGAGGTGATATTTTCACCCAAGATGCGGATCCCTTCTCTCGGAATCTGCAGTGATAATCTCTTATTTTTCTTTGAAGTTTGGAGGCATTTTTACTAAGGTGTTTAAGGGCATTTTTTTGTCCCTTTGAGGGCTTTTACCTCTAAAAATTGGCGGAAGTTATTCTTAGGCATCTGGAGCATTTTTCTGAGGCATTCAAGGAATTTTTAGCTGTGGAAATCCGGACATTTGTTCTAAAGGTCCACATGGTTGGAAGACTGGAGCCTGAAAAGTGCCCCTTCTGAATGAAGTAATTGTAGGCCCCTTCCAATTTGTGATGTCTGCAGAAGTTGTTGCGAATAGTGGAATGGTATTTAAGCCCTGCTTTGGCAAAGAGAAATTCGCATTTGAGAAGCAAGGCAAGTTTCCGCATTTGGAAGGGTTGAAGAATAGTTTATCATTGTAGAGAAGATAACGGTTTCTCCCATTCAGATTCTTGTTTAGAGAGAGGTGGATGATGATTTATATGTACAGCCTGAGGTCGTGGAAGAAATAGGAGACCAACCTACGAGAATTGCTCACGGTTCATAGGAGAGCATTGCCCAATCATGTATGACGGTGCTTGGTAGGGGACTCTAGCCTGGGAGTGTCAAGTTCCTTTTGGCTACACTTCAAGCAGTGCTTCTAAGGGGACTCTAAATGCAAGTGTGCGACACTAGTCTGCTGGTGATGGAGAATCTCATAGGTGGACGGACATCAAGACAAGAAAGGAAGGAGTCCTCAAATTATCACCACATGAGTTTCAACATGAGGATGTGAAGAGTAAACTGACAAAGAGTGATGGATTTGCCTCCTTCCAAGAGGCAAAATTTTCCAAATTTCTACGGCGACAAAAAGCTAAACCCTTGTCTAACATTACAAAACTTGTGACATCATTTGGACAATCGATGGCCAAACTGTCAAAGCATATTGGTTTTGTGCATTTTTCGGCAATCCTCAAAGGGGTAGCCATTGATTGTTACGCAAAGCATTCAACTCCAATATCCCATTTTGATGTGTGGGAAAACCGAAGAAAGCATTCCAAGTGGAGCTCAAATTATTTCGGACGACAATGAGACCGTTTTAGAAATTTACCGTAGCAAGCAAGAAAGAGCAAATCAATCCTCTCATATAATAAATGCCTAAAGTATTTGTTCAAAAATTGGAGAAGTACCCAACCTCCGGTCTGAAAAAGTGGTGGTTCATTAAGGGAATTTCTTCAAAGTCGAAGAAGATGAAATTTGTGCCACCAATGGATCAAGAAGCGTATGACCACATAGTGGACATTGACAATGATGAAAAATGTGTGTCTAGGGTCGAGTAATGAGTGACTCAAATGATAACAATATAAAAGGGAAACCATCCTCGATGGAAGCACTTTGCAATGATATGATGTAGATGTTGAAAGACATCAAGAAGGTCTAGTGTGCAACCATTAGCACAAAAGGGCACGCTAGTGCCAATTTCCCAAATATTGTCTTCAACAACATTTGCCAAGTGACAGATTATTTAGACAAGAATTTCTCATTTAATATGAAAAAAAAGGCACACATGTCCCATTGTCATTGAGCGAAATTACAATTCGAATCCAAAAAGAGCTGACAATGGAGGATACAAGAACCTTGAGACAAGAGAGTAATTATAACTAATGATAGAACAATCAAGGTGACAACAACAATAAGCCGCAATATGACTAGAAAGACAAATCAATCAGGCAATGTAGAAGTACTACATGTGGGGTCACTTTGGACATAATTGTTCAATCAAGCAAAATAACAAGAATGGAAGATTGCTATACCGATGGTAGAGACTAGAAAATCATGATGATGACAATTTCCCAAAGTGGTATGAAACAAGCACAATCTTGTTAATATCAAAGAATTGATGGCGGTGATCAAAGCAACGACAAAATTTTTTTAGTATTGTGACCCAATAATAGAGAAGTAGAGGCTTGTACATGATTGAACAAAATTGCCTTTTGGAAGAAGAGGCAAAATTCAAGAAGCCTTGAGAGACATCAACATCGGAACCATTTAACCATGACTTCATACTCTTGCCATCAATCAAAGAGAGATAGTGAAACATGTGTTGTAGACATTGGTGCTCGTTAGGGTGACTAACTTAAACCAAAGCATTCCTATTCTACATGATATCATTCCACCCCTACCTTGTTGATTTAGAAGACATTGATGGCTTAACGAGTAGGCGGTCGACCCCCATGGTCTTGATGATCAAGAAATGAGAGAAGTCTATAGAAGTTCATGTGGAGATATTGGGGAAACACTTACTAAGGTGATCATCCATGGATATTTGAGTGTGAATGTCATCCCAAAGAAGGCTTGGTAGAGACTTTGTAGACCCGTTCTATTGTCAACAATGTTTAGAATGCTTGGAGTGGATTATTATGACTGACATCTTTGGGTATGTTGGACATGTAAAAAGCTATGTTAGTGGGTACAACCCTAGAGGTACCATACCGGTACATGTATGCAGACGGTATTGCCGTGACATACCCAAGACATCCAAGGATGTACTTAGACGTGCTGTGTATGTCCGGCCATACTCGGCGCATACCCAAGGGAAAAATGGTAGGTTTTTTTTTCATTCTTTTGTCAAAAAGGTCAAATCCGGATTTTTAAACCTTAAGATAATCTCCCAAACCCAAAAAGACACTCCTAAACTCCTTTTAAACAACACATTAACCTCACATTACATACTTACCTCTCATTGCATATTTTCTCTCTCACCTTCATATTTTCTGAATATTCAATTGCTCAATGCTGATTACAAGTGCCAAATAGTTAAGGAGCTTGTAGTAAGTGCCAAAGAGTTCAAAGAGCTTGCAACAAAGACGTTTGGTGATTTAAGGAAGTGTTTTGTGGTATTTAAAAGTTTTTTTAAATTTGTTTTTAAGTTTTTTAATTTGAATTTTGTAGCTTGTTTTCAATATTTTTGTTATTGTTTTAACTTTGATTTTGAACATTCTTTCAACACTTAATTGTTTTTTTAAATACATTATGTAGCTATAAGGATTTGCTAGAATGGTTGCAAGTTCTAGTTCTGTGGGCCAAGGTATTAAAGGTATCCCCTTCAAATACAATCCATGCTGACCCCTTTGGAAGTATGTCACACCGATAGAATAACTACCAGGTGGAGGGGCCATTGTTTGGATTTTCTTAGAATTTAAAATGCAATTTAAGAGCTTGTATAATTGGGTGAAATACCATTTGTGTGGGGTTGTTGGACAAGGAATCGAGCACATAGAGGGCTCGATGGAAAGGGGTTGCCATGTGCAAAGACCCTTACATACATCAAAGAGCAAGAAGATGTGGATGTAGAAACTGCCCTAAAATACAAACATCCTATGAGAAAGAAAGGAAGATTGGGTAGCAAGCCACTTGTTTCTTCACATGTCAATGTTATGGCCCCGAATTGCCCGTTTTTGTCTACACCCATCGCAATGGGGAAGAGGATTCACTCCTTACTCACAAAGAACAAAAGATGTAGGCCCATTGGAAAGAGCATTCTAGAATGAAAGTAGAGACATAACCGACCAAGGTATTGCATATTTTATTTATGCATGTGGTGTCCCTTTTAATGTTGTTAGATCACCTTACTTGCAGGATATGGTGAGATGTATTAATGAAGCCCCTAAAGGGTACACTAGCACAAGGTATGAAAAGCTGTGCACCACCCATAGTTACTAGGTTCGGCCGGATTTGTATGTTCCGGTTCAACGTATTTTTGAATTTTTGCATTAATTTTTTTTTCCTTTTTTGGCATGTTTTTCCTTTTGGCGAAAATTTCACAAAGAAAAAAATTTTTTTGCCATTTTTGGAAAGGGTCCGGGATATATGTAGCAAAGAAAACTTGCATGTGCCATAACTTTCATTATGTGGCTCCGTTTTAGGTGTCGTTTCTCTAAAAGTGCATATTTTCTCGAGCTCTACGCATTAATGACAATATTTTTCTTATTTTCATAAAATCCATTTTTGCACCTTTTTGGACCAAGCAACTTCTTGCAATCTTTTGAAAGAATCATTATGATGATGATGATTATGGTAGATGGATGCTTTTTTGTATGATTTGTCTATATATAATGATATAAGTATACAATAATATAAATTTATAATAATATAAGTATATATATTCCGAACCGGATTTTTCCGTATTTTTTCGAGAACTCCGAATTTTCGGATTTTTTTGCCCTTCCGAATTTAATCGGATTTCCGAACCGTAATATGGCACCACCTTATCATCAAAAGAAGGAAAACAAGTCAAGAGGCATTGCAGCCCACCAAGAATCAATGGGTTGAAATAGGGGTGTCCACGTTTCCGATGGATGGAAAGATGCAACAAATAGGCCATTGATCAATGTGGTTGCAATTTGCCCTTATTGACAATGTTTCTAAGGGCTATTGACTATATAAGGGGGCAGTGAAGGATGCCCAATTTATTGGTAACATCCTCATAGACTCCATTGAGGCGGTGGGGCCTCAAAACATTGTCCAAGTCAGAACGAACAAACAATGCAAAAATTGTAGTGTTGTGGGGTTGTTGGTCGAGGCAAGATATGGGCACATATTTTGGATACCTTGTGTCATTCATTCCCTCAACTTAATGTTACAAAAATTGTTTGGTCTAACAAGTCGACGAGGAGGCGAGTGAGATCCAAATGTTCGCCCAACCACCACATGTCCTAAACCATCTTCTGGAGATTCTCAACATTCGTAATCGTTAAAAGGTAACAATCTTTTTATTGTTTTATAATTTATTTTAAATAAATTCATTAAATCAATTTTGTAAGTTTGTAATTTGTAGAATTTTATTTTTTTATTGTTTTACTTGCCTTAATTTTGTTTGTTTTAATTTCTTATTAAGTTGTTGAGATTTGATTTGCCTCACACACGCTCGTCGTGAGACTTGTGAAGGTGTGAGAGGCATTACAACATGGTTATTAGCGACATTTGGGGTGTATGGAGGCCAAACAAGTGAACCTGTTGATCCGCGATGACGGGTGGTGGAATTGTGTGGATTAATTGTTCAATTTTACCAAGCCCATCACGAGTATGCTCAGTTTGTTGATATGAATCATCCATGTTTGGGTGAGATTTATGATGGAATCGACTCAATGATTGAGTCGATTAAGTCCATCATAAATGCCAAAGAGCAAGATCCTACAAAGAGTTTCTTCAAGGAAGTGCAGTTGCATCTCATTGATAGATGGAACAAAATGACAACCCATCATCTTCTTGTGTTTTCCTTGACTCCAAATACTATAGCGCGGAGATCCTTTCTTTTCCTAGGAGAGTCCCACCATATAGGGATGTTGAGGTTAGTGAGGGGTATAAGGCGGCATTCACTAGATTTTTCCCAAATCTAGAAGTAGAAGACTTGGTTAGAGTAGAGTTTTTTTGAATTTCATATCTTTTAGGGATCACTCCATTAGTGCTCTTTGTGACAAATACAGGATGGACGCTTATTTGTGGTGGTACCTCTAGGGGCAAGCATACACCCACCTCATGCCACTTGCACGAAAAGTTTTATCACATGGAAGATTTTAATTTTGTAACTCTCTTTCTTTAAGTTTTTGAGTTTTTAATTTTATAAATTTTAATTTTGCATTGACTTTGTGGCTTGCCTCAATATGTTGCAAGTTCTTCTTCAACTGAGCGGAACTAGGGTACATACTCCTTTATCTAGTTAGTTAACCACAACAAATTGGGAGTGAAAAACGCAAAGGATTTGGTCTTTGTGCATTCTAATACTCACCTACTATCACACTAGAAGGATGAATACATGTAAGGGGCAACCAAGTGTTGGGATATAGACCTAGAGACTTTGGACTTAGATGGTTCCATTGGCAAGCTTTCATTGCTAGACTGGAGCAAGAGGGTACTTTGCACAACCTGCATGGTGGAGCTAGCCGGAGCGACACTGTTGATGTTTGTGGTCCTACTCCTCATGTTTGTGGTTCTAATGAACCACATGATGGTGATGATGCTCTCGTTGAAGACATTGGAGGAGAGCCATTTGATTATGATTATAATTAGTATGTTGATTTATCTTGATTTTTGTGTATACATTGTAACATTTGAACAATGTACTTGTTCTAAGTTCGATCAATGAATATCATGACAAAATGCATTGAATTATCAGTATGTTTTGTGGCTATTTCACTTATTTTGTTTACTCTATGCATGTATATGGTTAATTTTGTTTATTATATGTATGCATATGTTTAATTTTCTTTATTTGGCTATATTTTTAAATATTTTTAACATTTTATATATATTTTGTATGACCGCACCCAAGTGCTGTACTTGCCCCCAAAAAATTGTCGTACCAGCATACCACATCCTCGTACTGCACTCCGAACCATACCGTGTATTGGCTACCTAGGTAAAAAGAAGGGATTTCCAACCAATTCTTTATCATTGGTTTTGTGGCCATTTTCATTGTGTATACCGACCAGCTTGTGATGCCTTTCTTCTTGATGATGGTTCTGATTCGCCAATGTGAACAGTAAGTAAACAATGATTTCATAGTATTCTAGGCGAAGGACAGAAAATATATTATTTTTCAAGACTGATAGTCAATGAAGAACCAACCTTGTCAGATTCAAACGGAAAAATCGAGCAAAGAGCCATAAATATGACAAGAGATGGGGTTCTTGAACCCCGAGAGTGTTTCAAAGATAAAGCCAAGTTGAACAATGAACTCTTGCACCAGAAGATGAAGGACTACGAGATCTTTTAACCTAGTTGTCTCATCCTCGACATCAAATTTGATCTGCTTGGTGATGCTTCAATGATAAATCAAGACTTGTTTTTACCACTCTGGACATCTCCACTTCTGCACACTTGTCATTTCCTCTGTGCTATACAAAGCATCAGGTTGAGGATGTCAAAGTCTTTGAAATCCTACACAAGTTTTTCAATAAGTAAGAGATACGGTACCAAAGATGTGTGACTCGCTGACTATTAAAGTAATTTGGGTATAAAGGAAACCTGCAGGTGACAAGCATGGATGATGATTGCAATCCAGTTTTAAAGGCTGCATATTTCAAGATATGTTTGGGTTTTAAGGATATATTTGCATGGACCTAAAAGATTTGAAAGGCTGATGCTCGAGCTTTGTGTTCATAGAATTCCTTTGGTCTCGGACGTGCAAGCAGTACAAAGAAGACTATACAAAATGAATGCTAAACATGAAGAACAAGTGTAAGCGGAGATAGAGAAGATGCTGAATGTAGGAGTAATTTTTCAAAGTACAAGTGAATGGGTTTTGTCCATTGTGATTAGTCTTTAGTAGCCTATTGAGTTGCTCATTTTTTTGACTTCAAAATACTAAATGATGTTACTATTAAGGACCTGTTCCTGATTCCTTTCACCAACTCCATATTGGAAGAAGCAGTAGGGAATGAGATTTACTCTTTTCTAGATGACTTCTGTGACTGCAACAAGATTAGCATCTCAGAATGAGACAAATGAAGAGCTCCTTCGTAGTAGAGAACAGGATTTATGCATAAAACAAATTGTCTTTTGACTGTGTAATATATCTGCAACCTTCTAGTGAATCATCTTGCAAATATTTGAGAAGTTAACGATGGGGAATTTTAAAGTCTGTCTCTATGATTGGTCCATCTATGGTCTCAAGGGGTCACACTTGAAAGTTTTGGCTGAGTGCATGTTATCAGGCCAGGAATGGACTGCCAACTTGGTGATGTAAAGAGGCCAAGTTGGCCCCTAATGCAATAAAATGTTCTTTTATGGTGCACATGGCAAGTTGCTGGATCACATTCTTTTGCATCTACGATAGCACAACATCCACAATCAATATCTTATCACTGTGTATTTTGTGCTCTGGGATAGTTGGTGGCAAAGCTCGTGGAGCTATTCCTAGTCATATGTCATGCTTGGAACTTATTATAAGGAGATAGGATTTTTGCTTTTAACAAACTGATTATATATGTAAACACCTCTTTTGTCCAATGATGGCTATATGTTCCATAGAAGATGGAAGGCTCAAACATTCCAAGAGGTCAGGCATCTTTGACTACTGTAGGAGATGAAGGTATTGGTATTCCAACAGGGCCAAACGTCTCTAACTACTGAAGGAGATGGAGGCATTGTTATTCCAACAGGGCCAGGCATCTCTGATGACTGTGGAGATCAAATTATTAGTATTCTACCAAGTTTCAAAAATGCAAGGATTGTACCTCTTCTCTAATGCTATACATTGCGAAGACATAGAAATGACATTGATACTCAATTTTTAACCATTCATTATGGATATGACATATCAAAGGAATAGTTGAGAAGGTATTGACTAGAGGATGTACATGTACATGTACATGTACTCGTACATGTACATATACATATATACATGTATTTGTATGTGTACATATATACATTTCTGGAATTCAAATGAAGACATAATAATGGTTGACAAATGCAATGCAGATAAACAAGAGATAATTTTTGATCTACTTAAAAGAATTTTGACTCAACAATCTTCTGTAGCATTTTTTTGAAAGAAAATAACTATATTCACACAAAAATAAGTAATTAAGAAATTGTAGTGTAGACTAATTAATTAATGCCTATGAAACAACAATGAATATGACAGAATATTAGATATACCAAGAACAATTCTCTGATGGATGATTCAACTCCCATATGTCGTGCATGTATTTATGCATGTCATGAAAAATATCAAACAAACATTGTGGCTTGACTCCAAAAACATCACATTTAATAAGTCTGACAATAATTAGTTACCGACAAATTTAATCCATGAATTTTTTATTTTATTGCAAAACTTCCTTTTTCCATCTGTGTGCTAGGGTTGAAGAGATGTATACTCTTTAATGTTAACTAAGTTTTAAGGTTGAGAGAGTTATATTAATTAAAGTTTTTATGGTGAACTTGCCTAATCTAATATTTTAAACATAATCAATTACTGCAACAGTTTTACTCCGTGGCATTCAAAGGGCTACCTTTTTGTGATGGGATCCACATGCTTGGAACTTAATTTTCAGCTATAAAAAGTTAGTTAATGTCATCATTGGAAAAGCTTCAAAGTTTATACAGCCATTGACCTATCTACATGACTTTCAAGATCTAAATTTGGTTATATTTAGGTAAAATACCGTAGAACTATGATATTGATCATGATCCTCTGTGTATACATTTATTCTTATCAATTAGTTTTACTTATTTATTTATTTTCATATATCCCTGATGGCAGAAGCAATCGCAGAGAAAAAAATCTGTAATTTATTGAAAAGCAATTAGAAGAGTAATGATTGTGTTCTAAATCTTTGTAGCAAACTAATAGCTATTGTAATTTTAGCAGAACACTAAAATATATGGTGGTAAAAGTTTGAAACTACAATCTTACAGGTTTCCATTATGCAAATCGCTACGGGAAAAAAGTTTACATCATTGATTTGATAAAACTACACATTGAAAAGCGGGACGAATTGGACAACTGCCTCAGATATATTTTTCATTCTTCTAACATCTTGAAGTTAGGTATGAAACTTATCCTTGTTTTCGCATTTACTTTTCTTTAGTGAAGATCGATCTCAGTACTCCTTACTGGAAGAGTGTGTGTTTCATTCTTAACAAGACAAGATAAAAATTAATTTTTAATTTTCTGGCTGAAACTCTTGAAGGTTATGCTTTGCATAATGATTTGGGGCAGCTTTTGCAGTCATATGGTGATATGGCATGTTTTCATTACTGTGAACCTATTTTGGACCTGCAAGTATTTGGTAGCCACTCTAAAGGAGGCCTCTCTGGCCTTGCAAAGGTGATTGTCTTCAAAATTATACTATGTCCACTCCAATTTATTATATTCAGATATTTTGAATTTGCAAATTTTATAAATGCAGATTATCTACATCCTCGCTTTCAGTTATATGGTGACTATTCATTTTTAGCTTAAAGAATTACATACACTTTGTAATTATTATCTCCATTTAACTAGACTGTTGATTCAATAATAGTATCAAAATGCAGGATAGTTCATTATGTTTGATCCTCAAGTTTGTTTAGATAATTTTTGCAATGATTTTGAAAGGAGTGTATTTTTTTGTGTAATTTTAAATTTCTATTTATTGGATAATATATAATGGTCTTAGACTCTTAATAGTTATGGTTCAGTTGGTGTATATGAGTTAGACAGTAGTTGTAAGTTAGTTGACAATTAGGAGTTGACAGTTCCAAAATCAGTTGTTGAAGAACACTTTATATGTAATTCAGTCTTGAATGTCAATGCATGAAGCATTGCTCTCTCGTTTTCTTTTTTAATTTAAGGGTAAATATACTGAACCATTTCTATTCCCACTCCATATAGCAGTTATGCTTTTCTATAGACATATAGAGGAAAGAAGAGACTACAATAAGGTGCAGTGAACTACACAATTGGATTGAGAAATCAAGGGTCCTCTCTAATATATGGAGCACTCCTTAAAAAGGAGGGGTGAGCATAGATATATAGGATATCTGGGCACTCTACCCCATATAGATAAATGGAATCCTAGGTTAGCGTTCAGGTTCGCATACAACTGGGCCGAAGGCCATTAATCATAGAAATTTGAGTCGGAGCCTGTGTGCCTTTGGAGAGACTTGAACCTGTGTCTTTCCTATAATAGCAAGACCGTCAACCAATTGAGTTACTCACCTTTGACAAGCATTGCTCCTTTTACTCTTTATATTCTCTTTCTATTTCATTCTTCCTTCATGGTACCAGAACTGATATAAATCCAAGGAGTAATTTGGGGACAACACTCTAAATGAGGTTTTAGAAGTATTATATGTCTTTGTGGAACTAATATTAAACTATATTCGAAATAAAAATATAATAGAATTGAAACATAAGTTTTTAATTAATTTGTGCATTCTATACATGGCATAGTCTTGAGGGAGATGTATGCTTGATTATCTTCTACTATCTGATAATATCTGATGCCACAGATATGGTTACATATATTACAGTCTACAGAGCCGTGAAAGCTAAAGAACCGTTGTGGAAGTTGGAACGGCTACACTTCTATGTGTGACTTTTCACATTCCAATAGTTGAGCTTATTGACATAAAAATTTAATGGTCAAAACATGGCCCGTGGGGTGCTGCAACGCACCCACAAGGGGAACCCTTCAAGGCATATTGGGGTTCCACCCTTTAGAATGGAAAAGAACAGTGTTGTTTTGTAGCTGGTGTGAAACAAGGAGCTTTGCAACAAAGAGATTGTCATGGTTCAACTTCAAAGTATAAGGTTCACAAAATGGAGGAGCTTCACAACAACAGAATAGTTTTGCAATGAAGAAATGACCTTACTAAAGGAATTGCATCACAACGAAGAAATGAGTTTCACAAAGGAGGACATGCTTTACAACAAAGAAATTTGCGATAGGTTTGCAAAAGGCTCGTGAATCTCTCCGGAGTCCCGAAAAGCATAGTTATCAAATCTGGCTCGATTTGCACAAAATCTGTGGCTGCATCTGCATTTTTCAGGTGGCCTGGATAAATTTCATCCTGGTTGGTCCTGTTATTTTCCAAAAAAAAAATTTGAAGTTTTTTTGCAATAAGAAATACACCCTTTTATATCATTTAATATTAAATATATTAACATTTTATATTACATCATTAATGTTTTTCTGTTTTTATCAATTTTTGTATATTTATAAACTACGTTGCATGGATACGCCCAAGACCCCCTCGAATCCCCTCTGATACGTATCGGAAATGGATACGATACGGATACGCCTCGATACGCACGGGATATGTACACGTATCCGTGATGTATCCCGACGTATCCCGCACGTATCCTGCAGTAAATACATCTTTTTAAGTTTTATTTCATTTTTTTTTAATTTTTGACTTTTCTACTCCCTAAAACCGAACCCTAAACACTAAATGAATAAAATAATACACCCTCTCCCCCACAAAAAGTTATAAAAAGCACCCACCCCTCTCATTTGAAATCACACAAACAATTTTGACATGATATTCATATATCATATGTATGGCAGCCACATGATCAATAAAAATGCAAAGTCTCAAGTATATTGAATGTTTTGAACATTGATTCAAGTTTTGTATTACTATTTCAGTTTTTTATGGACTAAAAATGAGTAAAATGAGTAGATGTACATAAAAAAAAATTATATATATATATATATATATATATATATAATTTTTTAATATATATGTACGGACGTATCCAAGACGTATCGTATCCAAGGGTTTTTAAAATTGACGTATCCGCATATCGTATCCGTATCCAAACCGATACTCGTATCCGTATCCCGCAACATAGTTTATAAATTATGCTGATATATAATATGTTGTGTATATTCTGCATCGAATTTTTCCGAGCTTTTTCAAGAGTTCCCAGATTTTCAGATTTTTTTGCCCTCCCAAATAGATCCAGATTCCTGAACTTGGTAACTATGCTGAAAAGATGCGACCAGGCCTTGGAGAGGTGGGCATCCATCTCCAAGGTACTTGTGCTGCTCGGATCAAGAACCCAAGGAAATGGGTCTATGGCGTTAAGGTCGAAGGTTGAATGAAGTAGTTCAAGTGGTTTGATAAATGAGTAGGTTTAAATTACATGGCTAGTAGCATGTTTGATTTAGTAATGTTTTTGTGGGTTTGCTGAAAGCCGCAAACTTGGATTCGAAATTATCTTTGTAATATTGTGTAGACGTATACCTAGACATCTCTGCTGTTGATGTTTGGATTTTGATGTAAAATGTTAATGCTTTTAAATACAATCCTTTTAAAAATTATCAGAAAGAATAAGTCATAGTCCAAGTGATATCTTAGGAGACACAGACAATTTATGACAGAGCCAAGGATTTAATGATCTGTAAAGAAGAAAGAGAGAGATCCAAGACAAGAGAGAGGTTGTTTGAAATCAAAGAGCAAAGACAGATGGTGGAAACATTATGATATAACAGCAGTCTGTATGAAGGTGCAAATTCTGTTCAGAATCAGAGTAATGTTCAGGATCGGATTTATCTGTGTAATATGAAGAGCAAGCAGTCAATCCAACATTTTCAGTAGTCTAAATGGTGAGGAAGAAAGAGAGAGACCCTGGACAAGAGAGAGGTTTTTTGAAATCAAAGATCAAAGATAGATGGTGGAAACATTATGTTATAACAGCAGTCTGTATGAAGCTGCAAATTCTGTTCAGAATCAGAGTAATGTTCAGGATCAGATTTATTTGTGAAGAAGAACTAGGTAGCCAGTACGCGGTATGGTATGTGTACGAGTACAAGGATACGGCACGCTGATATGACAATTTTTTTGGGGGACGGGTATGGTACTTGGGTACAGCCGTATAATACATATAGAATATGTTAATATTATAAAAAATAACCAAATAAGCAAAATTCCAGCCTTACACATGCATAGAGTAAACAAATTATTAAATAAGTGAAATAGCCACAAAAGTTAAAACGTATTGATAATTCAATGCATTTTGTCATGATATTCATTGTTCGAACTTATAAGCAATACATTGTTCAAATGTTACAATGTAAACACAAAAATGAAGATACATCAACATTCTAATAGTCTAATTATAATCATAATCAAATGGCTCTGCCTCTTCTCCAATGTCTTCAACGAGAGCATCACCACCATCACGTGGTTCATTAGAACCACAAGCATCAGGAGTACAACCAGAACCATCAGCAATGCCGCTCCTGCTAGCCCCACTTTGCAGGTCACGCAAAGTACTCTCTAGGTCTAGGTCTAGCAATGAAAGTTGGGCAATGAAAGCATCCAAGTTTGGAGTCTTTGGGTCTATATCCCAAGTCTTTGTTAGCCCTTGCTTGTACTCATTCTTCTTATGTGGTAGAAGGCACAAGTTAGAATGCACGAAGACCAAATCCTCCGTCTTTTTGCTCCCAACTTGCAGGTCACGCAAAGTACTCTCTAGGTCCAGTCTAGCAATGAAAGTTGGGCAATGGAAGCATCCAAGTTTGGAGTCTTTGGGTCTATATCCCAACACTTTGTTGGCCCTTGCTTGTACTCATCCTTCTTATGTGATAGAAGGCGCAAGTTAGAATGCACGAAGACCAAATCCTCCGCCTTTTTGCTCCCAACTTGTTGCGGTTAACCAAGTGGATAAATGAGTATGTACCCCAATTCCTCTTAGCTGAAGAAGAACTTGCAACCTATTGAGGCAAGCCACAAAGTCAATGCAAAATTAAAATTTTAAATTTATAAAAGTAAAAAGAAAGTTAAGAAATAAAAAAATTAAATCTTACATTTGATAAATTTTTTATCGTAAGTGGCATAGGTAGGTGTATGCTTGTCCATGGAGATACCACCACGAATAAGTATCCATCTTGTATTTGTCACGAAGAGCGCTAATGGAGTGATCCCCGGAGGATATGAAATTCATGAACTCGCTCTAACCATGTCTTCTACTTCTAGATCTCGGGAAGATTCTAGCACATGCCGCCGTATACCCCTCACTAACTTCAACATCCCTATATGGTGGGAACCTCCTAGGCAAAGAATGGATTTTCGCACTATAGTATTTTGGAATCAAGGAAAAAGCAAGAAGACGTAATAGATTAGTTATTTTGTTCCACCTTTAATGAGATGTGACTGCACTTCCTTGAAAAAGTCTCTGTAGGATCTTTCTCTTTGGCATTTATGATGGTCTTAATTGACTCAATCATTGAGTCAATTCTATCATAAATCTCACCCATACATGGATGATCCATATCAACAAATCTCAACATACTCACGATGGGCTTGGTAAAATTGAGCAAGTACTCCACATGATCCCACCACGCGTCATCAAGGATCAACAATTTCACATTTCTAGCCCTCTCACTATTTGCTTGCCTCCATACACACCACAGGTCACTAATAACCATGCCACTCAATGCCGCTCACACCTTCACAAGTTGTCTCAAGACAAGCGTGTGCTAGGCAAATCGAGTCTCAACAACTTAATAAGAAATCAAAGCAAATAAAATAAAGACAAGTAAATTTAAAACATTCAAAAATCAAAATTCTACAAATTCCAAACTTATAAAATTAATTTAATGAATTTATAAAACTAAAATTTAAAACTAATAATTATTTGAAAAAAAGAATGTTATAGATTACCTTTAATAGCTGCAATGTCGAGAATCTACGAAAGATGGCTTGGGACATGTGGTGGTTGCTAACGAACATTTGAATCTCACTTGCCTCCTCATAGACTTGTTTAATCCAAGCAATTTTTGTGCTCAATTTTTGTAACATTAAGTTGAGGGAATGAACCACACAAGGTGTCCAGAATATGTGTCCATACCTTGCCTCAACCAACAACCTTGTAGCTCTATAATTTTTTGCATTGTCTGTTACAACTTGGACAACGTTTTGAGGCCCCACCGCCTCAATAGACTCTATGAGGATGTCAAGAACGAATTGGGCATCCTTCATCTACCCCTCACAATCAATAGCCCTCATAAACATTGCCCCTTTAGGACACACTACAACCACATTGATCAATGGCCTATTTGTTGTATTTTTGTATCCATCAGAAATGATGGACACCCCTATTTCGAGCCATTGATTCTTGATGGGCAGCAATGCCTCTTCAACTTTCTTTCTTTCTTTTGACAATAAGGTGGTGCACACATTTTCATACACTGGGCTAATGTACCCTCTAGGGGCCTCATTAATACAACTCACCATGTCTTGCCAGTATGGTGATATAACAACATTAAATGGGACACCACATGCATAAATAAAATGCCCAATACCTTGGTCAGCTATGTCCTTGCTTTCATTCTAGAATGCCCTTTCCAATGGGCCTATATCTTTTGTTCTTTTGTGAGAAAGAGGTGAATCCTCTTCCCCTTCGGTTGTAATAGGTGTAGACAAAAATGGGTGATTTGGGGCCACAACCTCAACAGAAGGAGAAACAGGTGGCTTGCTATTTGATCTTCCTTTTTTGCCATAGGATGCTTGGATTTTAGGGCAATTGTTGCATTTGCTTCCTCTTGCTCTTTGATGTATGCAAGGGTCTTTGCACGTGGCAACCCCTTTCCATCCAACCCTCCACATGTTCTAATTCCGTGGCCAATAGCCCCACACAAATGGGCTTTCACCCGACTGTAGGAGCTCTTAAATTGCATATTACATTGTGAGCAAACCCAAATAACCCTCCACTTGGTATTTGTTCTAGCTGTGTGACATGCCTCCAAAGGGGGAAGTATGGATCGAATTTGTAAGGGAGACCTTTAATACCTTGACCCACAAAACTAGAACTCGCAGCCATTTTAACTGCACAATGCATTTTTAAAAATGAAAACAATTTAGTGTTGAGAGAATGTTTAAAATTAAATGAAATCAAATGTTGAAAAATGAAGCTTAAAACAATAACAAAAAAATTACAAAATATTAAATACAATTATACAAACTAAAATACTTTAAAAAATCACAAAATACTTACCTCAAATCACCAAACACCTTTGTTGCAAGCTCCTTGAACTCCTTGGCACTTATTGCAAGCTCCTTGAACTATATGGCACTTGAAATCAACCCTAAGCAATTGAAATTAGAGAAAAAATGATGGTGAGAGTCAAGTATGCAAATAAGAGGAAAGTGCCATATTCGCATACAATAAAGCAACATGATTGATTATAGAGGGTAGATATGAGCACATTTTTTGGACCCCTCGTGCTCTCCACTTCCTTAATTTGATGCTCCAAAAGATTGGGAAAATCCATGGATTGAGCAAATTTACACTGAGGCAAATGACATTCAAATGTTTATCACAAACCATCATATGTCACAGGCCATATTCAGGAGATTCTTAAGGTTGGAGTTGTTGAATGTTGTAGAAACAAGATTTGCCTCTCACACGCTTGTTTTGAGACAACTTGTGAGGGTGAGAGAGGCTTTAAGCAGTATGGTGATCAACAATGTTTGGACAATGTGGAGGCAGTCAAATATAGAGAAAGCTTCATCCTTCATTCCATAAGATCGGATTGCAGAGGAAAGAGGAAAAGAAGATTTCAGATTCAAAACAATTTTCCACTCGATCTAAACTTCAAGATTTTCTTATAAAAGTGGAAAATTCGAGCAATGGCAAATCAACTCCAGGTTCAACAGTGTTTAAGTGGCTCAGCGACAAGATTCCAAGGTTTCGGATCAGTTTCCATGTTTGCCAAATTGACTCCATACCCAATGGATGCTTTAGGCTACTGATCAGCCATCTAGTAGGCAGATGGCCCTTGTGAGTCGCCAAAAATGTTACCTATTTTTGCATCATTGCAAACATTGAGCAACTCGAGATAAATGTGAACTTGGCAGTTGGATAGGTTTTAGTAATGAATATGAATAAAACAGGTGATTTCATGATCTTGGGCACTTCATAATCATTTTGAACTACTCCCCTTCTTCTAGGTTTCAAATTTCTATACTTAGCCAAATTTCAGTGAAAAAAGGTCAAAATGGGAGAAATTGGTTTGAAGGGACTTCACTTCATATTTCTCTAACTACTTGGTTTAAAGAAAAATCTATAAAAATTGGAGAAATGTGAAAAAGTATGTTTTTAGTGTGATGCAAAGTGTCATGGCGCAGTGCAGTAGGAACAAGGTCATGGGAACTTGCAAAACAATAAAACCCGCAATGCATGAGTTGGAGGCCGGGGAAAGTATGAATTGCGGAGATTGCAGGAGTTTCTGTGCCCTAACGACCCACAAGGCACGAGTACCCCACTTTTATACATCCGATCCCTATAGTTTAAAAGTAAAAATAAAAATATGTATAAGGGAGGGAAATTATTTTTTAATGATCTGTGACTCTGCGTTTTTTTTACCCAGAGCCCGAGTTTTCCCAAAATGGGCAAAACGACACCTCCAAGTCCGCATGGTCATGAATTTTGACCAAAAGCTCCATTTTTCTAAAAATTTATATCACTGGAAACGTATTTTCAAGCCCTACAACATGGAGTCCCCGATTTCAATTTTGATGGAGACAGATAAAGAAAATGGCAAAGTACAATTCCAAGTTACCCAATTGCAAAATTTAATGTCAGATCGTCATTTTTTCTTCTTCCAACAGCAAAGTACATTGGGAACGGGTTTTCGAGGCACCCATGCCTTTTTCGTGAGCAATTAATGAATTTTTTGGTGGGTAAAGGGGGTATTAATCTCTTTCTTCATCACTTCTATATATCAGAATTCTCATTTTTGAGAGCGGGAATATTGCAAAAATTTAATGTCAGATCGCCATTTTCTTCTTCCAACAGCAAAGTACATCGGGAACGGGTTTTCAGAGGCACCCATGCCTTTTTCGTGAGCAATTAATGAATTTTGTTGGTGGGTAAAGGGGGTATTTCGAGTTTCTCTTCTCTCATCACTTCTATATATCAGAACTTCTCATTTTGAGAGCGGGAATATTCATTGTAATGGAACTCAGTAAAAATGGTCGCAGTAACACTTGTGAGTCAGCAGCCTCATGTTTGGACATCTTGCATGGTGATCCTTGCCTCTTCTCCTCTCTTGTAATGGATTGTGCATTCATGAAGCAATAAAATATTTGTTTTGTGGCTCTCTTCTACCCTTTCTCTGTTTTATTGCATTTTTCTTGCCTTCCATTACATCTGCAAGTGTTTTGTGCATCTCTTACTCTCCTTGCAGGTTTTCAAGTGTGTTGTGCTCCATGGGATTGGTGTTTTGAATGATGTTTTGAACTGTGGCACTCAAGTCTGCCCTCTTCTTACTCATTCTCTCCCATTTCCACTCACCGAGAGTGTCTCCACCCCTCTTTCTGGTGCATCTCTAGTTTAGGTTTTTGTTTTATGCATCTCCTTCTCACCCTAGTCCCTTGGAGTTTTAGAGTAGAGCTAGATAGTTGCATTTCAATTCCTAGGAGTAGTTTAGCATTAGGAATAGGTAAAGGAAGTTGGCCTTCTCCGGAGGTTTGTCTCTGGGCCGCAGATCCCACAACTAAGAGACAGTCCCATGTTGCCTCATAATTCATGATCCTCAATGATCATATCTAGGGTGCAATTTTGAGCTCCAACAATATCTCTATCCACTCAGCCTAAACGAAACAAGTTGGCATCTAAAAAAGCTGAGGATTTGGTATATGTGCATTCCAATTTGCGCCTCTTGTCACACAAGTCTGAAGAGTATGTTAGAGGGCCTCACAAACTTTGGGATCTTCTTCCAGAGACCATAGACTTGGATGCCTCTGCAGCCACTCTTGCCCAACTTTCAATATTTGATGGCGAAGATGACATTCAAGGGAGTTCACAAGGAGTGGAGAGTGTGGAGCTCATGAGAGTGGAGCTAGCACAAGTGGCACGCAAGAACTTGATTTTGAGGAAAATCTAGATGATATATTCTAGATTTGTTTGTAATATGTATTCATGTTGACATGATATTCCTATATCATATGTATGGCAGCCACATGATGAATGAAATGTAAAATCTTAAGTATATTGTATGTTTTGAAAATTTGAACATTGATCCTAGTATATTTTTCAAGTTTTGTTTGTATTCATGTTGACATGATATTTGTATATCATATGTATGGCAGCCACATGATCAATGAAAATGTGAAGTCTTAAGTATATTGAATGTTTTGAACATTGATTCAAGTTTTGTATTACTATTTCAGTTTTTTATGGACTAAAAAATGAGTAAAATGTGTGTGTGTGTGTGTGTATATATTTTTTAATTTTTTAATATATATGTACGGACGTATCCAAGACGTATCGTACCCAAGGGTTTTTTAAAATTGACGTATCCGCGTATTGTACCTGTACCCGATTCGTATCCGGCAACGTAGATCAAAAGTATTCTTCTTCTTGTTATCAGCAGTTGAAGTCTGGCATTCTCTTTATCAGAATTGTAGAAGTTGGAAACCTAAAGAAAAATAATAGACCTTAGTACTTTGTTTGTCATAGAGCCCCAAAAGTTTAATGGTCAAAATTTAACATTTGGAAAAGTAGGATGACTGCCACATTTGACTACAAATTTGATTGATGTTCAGAAAGACAGCTCACTGAGGGGAAGGAGGGTTTGATGATTTTGAAGAAGTTCAAGATCTCCAAATTAAACATGGAGAGGTCTTGATGCTCTTGAAACTCTCAGTGATGGTGCAATGTTGCCTGAAGTTTCTGGGTCAAACGTTAAATCAGACATCTGGAGTAGGTTGAAAGAAAAATACTAGACGTCCAATAGAGGAAGGGCCTTCTATTTGAAGAACCTCTTCTTCTCTCTCAAATTGGAAGAGTACAGACTTGCAACATTGTATGACCTGAGCAGACAGCTGATGTCTTTACATAACCACTTGGATCAGACAAGTTTTCCAAGTTTAGAGATAAGCTTTATGTTGTACTATGTATGACCATTCAGGGAAGGTATTAGAATATATGGAATTATCATAAGTTGTAACAGTTATGGTTTAGTTGGTAGCTATGAGTTGGTTGGTCTTTACAAGTTAGCTGACAGTTCCCAAATCAGTTGATGAAGAACACTTAATATGTAATGCAGTCTTGAACGTTAATGCATGAAGCATTGCTTCTGTCTATGCACTCGTCTTCTATGTTATTCTTCCTTTACTATTGTCCTAATACAGAGAAATTTGAAATTTCTGATTTAAATGTTTGTGCACTTATGATCTTATTTCTAAAAAGACCGCATTGGGGGTTATTTGAATAAAGCATCACGGATGACTGACTGGGAGAATCGTCCCTTGAGCCCTAACCAGGTATGTAAATTTATTTCACTTGCCTGCTGGACATTTTAAAAATAAAGAGTCTCCATAGATAAGTGGATTTGACATTCTTATCTATTTTGTCTTAGCTGCGTTATGCAGCCCTTGATGCAGCTGTCTTGATTTCTATATTCCATTTGATGTCGCATCAACTTTCTCCCCTTGGAGAGGGGGATAAGGTCCCCTCTGATTGGAAATCACATGTTGTAAGATTCAAAGAACTCTCATTCTATGCAAAGCTCTCTGTATTGGCATTGAACTTTCTTTCAGTGTCCTTCATTTTGAATTTTAGCATGCCAACAGTGCTATTTTAGATGGCATGGAATCCTGATTATGAAATTCATCTTGGTATTGGCTATTTCAGAAATGCTTCAAAACCAACTCAAGTCACAAGCAGCGCCCGCAAGCGAAGATCATAAATACCAATCAATTTCTTCAGAGGCAAATGAAATGGATGCTAAGATGGTATGCATTGAATTTTCCTTTTAGCTCAGCCTTCTCTTAATTAGAAGTTAGCTAAAAATGATCGTATATTGCCTTAGTCATACAAAACAGAAAAATTTGAATATTTTGTTGCCAATAACTCGTTTGGGCATAATTTGTTTCTTGCCTAAACACTCATTCAGTTTGCATGCTATGCAGGTTTCCTCAATAGATTTGGTTGACAAAGATGAACTTACAGGCCCAGACCCAGAATCCAATATTATGGATGCTTTTTTACCTGAAGCAAATATGCATGCAAGTAGCAATATAGATGTGGCATACACATTAGAAGAGGAGCTAGTAAGTACTGGTTTGTAAGAAGCCATAATTAGTATAGTTAAGACATGTTGTACTGTCTGAAGTTGATAGCTTTGATTATAATCTTATGTCTCCTTCATCTTATGGCCATGATTTTGACTAAACAAAATGAGGAGAGCTCTCAGTACATCCATGGCTCACGTGGTTGGTTCTTAATTACACCATGTGAGCATAGAATTACAATGTTGTGGATGCTTTTGTGCCTGAAGGAGATATGCATGCAAATTGCAATATAGATGTGGTATGCAAATTAGAAGAGGAGCCAGTAAATATTGGTTTGTAAGAAAGCCATGATGAGTATAGTTGAGGCATTCTGTGCTGTCTGAAATTAATATCTTTAATTATAATTGTGTCCCTCATCTTCTATGCATGGTCCTGAGAAAACAAAATGAGGATTGCTTTATGTACATGTATGACACGTGATTGGATCTTGATTACATTGTGAGTACAGAAATCAAATTCAATTTGTATTTTTGTTTTTGTTGAAGCTAGCAACATCAAGAAATAACAGAATATATTAAATGATGCAAGATTGAAAATAATACCCAGAGCTACAAAATATTTTCATCACTGAAATGTGAAATGTTTTAAAAATAGACTTTAGACTGTATTGGGTTCATTTGTAGTTTGGAATAGAATATTTTAACTTTGTCAAACAATGATTATATTTATTTTGTGCTTTTGGGTTCGCAGTTTGATAATAAAAGGTCCATTTTTGCTATACAAGAATGTTTGCAATAAACAATTAGACATTCTTAAAAGGGGTGCCCATAAGTGAATATGTTATGATTGAAAATAACTCTGTATTGTTAAGAAAGCTTTTAACTAAGTTAACCATGCTTGTGAAACTTCTTTGTCATTGTCAATGAATAGCTCAGTTCTATGATTTTGCACTTTTCTCCTTATCTTCGAAAACCATGACTAGGTCTACACAAGTTGCGAACTCTTGGGGTTGCCAATGCCTGGACTTTTGAAGGGCGAACTACAAAATTATGCTCAGACTCATCTACTTCCTCTTCCTACATACCGTGTGTCACAGATAATTGGACCAGGAAACAAGATGTTGTTTTACTGTACTTTGACTGTTGGAAGCATGGAGTTTTGTGGACGTCCGTGTTTCTCAAAAAGGGAAGCAGAAATTTCAGCAGCTATACATGCAATTACACACCTTTTCAAAGGTAAATTTCCGTTCCTTTTTAGTGCCAATATACTGTTGGAGAACTATATTTTCTACATCTTCATGTCCGGTATTCTTCTTCTTTTATTTTACAGGGGATGATTGCAGTGAAAGGAATATTTGAAGTAGAGAGCTTATTAGTTAACTTCTATTTGGAGATCCTGCAGTGGCTGGCAGTGTGGATTTGATCCAAATAGGTTATTTTCTGAAATGTTGGAAACAATTGGCTCCAAAAGTTGCATACGAATCAAATTGTGCAATTGTTGGATTCTTTTAGATATCTTGATAATTCCCACCTTTACCAGGCATAAGTAATGTACGGAGCTACGTGCTTTTCAATGTGATATGCATCCCAGGAATATTGTCCTGTATGAGGATTCCTTGTTGATACTCCTTGTTGCAATGATCTAGTAAATAGCATTTGGCATCAATCAAAATTGGAAATATCCTAAAACAAAACTGGTATTAAAAAAGTCCCTTAATTTTAATGTGATTAAAGGTTTTTTAATATTAATATTGTTTTTAAGATTTCCCGTGATAGGCCAAGGTCATTTCCTGGGTGACTTTGATGGATTGGATACCCCCTAGTTGTCGCTGCTTCGCTAAAGGAAGGTTTTGATATAGATATACGCTTACTCATCAAGTGAAAATCAGTTGTTTGTAATCTTCTATTTATTAAGGGCAGAGATGCCGATATCTATGTAATCGTTGGTCTCCCAAACAAAAAAAGATTTCTCCCAACATTTTAACTTTTAAACTTGTAGGATTTGAATTGGGTGTGATGCTGATGCACCTCATGTGGATTCACATGCTAACCAAATGTTAATAAATTACAATACGATACTTTGCATAGGCCACTTGAGCTGTAAAGGGGTGGCCAACTAATAGCTACCTAATTGTTGCACAATTATCTAATGTATTTAACTATCCTTTACCTTTTGCGCCTACCTCTCGTGAAAAATTAGGCAATCTTGCTTAATAGTTCAAGGACCACTTGTATCTCATTTGTTTTGGTTGAAGGTAGAAACAATCTTAATTCGTTGGAGGAAATTATGAATTACCAAAATATTTAAATTGACATTAATATGGGAAACATTAAGTAGACATATTAAAATTGAAAAGACATCACATCAATCAAGTGTACTTCAAATGACATTTTGGCGTTTCGCTCATGAAATATACATCCTATTGATGTTGGGATATCTTATCACCCCGTTGACTTTTCAAGTCATCTTGTCAAGTTTGCCTTAAAATTTATCGCCTTCTTGCAAGTTTTTTGCCCTTTTGCCAAAAGATTATTTTTTTGAGATTTCGCAAAACTTGCTTGAGTACCGAAATTTCCTTTGTATTTCGAATTTTGGGTTTCGGGAAATAATCAGATTTTGCATACAAATTGCTTCTCAAAACCCGAAATACAAAGGAGTTAGACCATTTTGGGAATCGGGGTTAAATTGCAATTTGCATGCAAATTGCAAATGGAGTTCTAAAACTCGACCCCCTAGGTGCTTTTCGTGTTTGGGAACCCGATTGCAACTTTACATGTAAAGTTACAACCAACTTTTGAAACCCGATTTGCGACCATGCAAGACCATTTTGGGGTTTGAATCAGATTTGCAATTTGCAAGTTGACTTTCAAACTTGAAATACAATGAAATGCAGACCATTTCGGGTTTCAAGTTTGATATCGCAGATTACATGTAATTTGTATATAGAGTCTTGAAACCCTAAACACGACAGAGTTGCGAAAGGAGGAGTTGGGTTTTGACGCCGAGTCGGCACATTAAATGCCACCTACCCACACGTGTCACCTACGTGGAAATTAGTTCACCCTTTTCTATTTAAGGTCAATTTTTACATGTCATTTTCACCTAACATTTTGTACGCCGACTTGTTGACACTTCCCCAACTTTCGACCGTACCCCTTGCGTGGCTTTTTTTGCAATTTTCTCTTCGACACATTTGATATTTTGGTAAGTTTTAGATGTTTTATTGTTTTGCAAGGGTTTGGGTTGTCATTTTGGACATTTCTTTATCCATCTTTCCCGACATGATGGGTGTTCTTGTTGGTTTCGTTGTTGGTTTATTTCTAGATTTTTCTTCCTTATATCTTTGGTTTAATGGCCCCTTTTCACTTTTTCCTTCACTTGTGTTTTTGGTGAAGCTTAGGCTTCACAATCTCAATTACTTGTCAAACAAAGGAGTTTTCATCATCGATCATCAAATTGGGGGTTCACGCCGCAAAGCAAGCCATGACTTTTGTTGGAGACCAAATTGAAAGTCGAGGGTTGCAAAACAAGCTCCAACCTTTGCCGCAGCTTCAAATCAAGAGTTCACCGTAGCAAAGCAAGCCATGACTTCCACCTAGACCATCTCAGGTATTGAAGATTGAAAAACAAGTCTCCACTTCCGAATCGAGAATCAAGGCTTGTAAAACAAGGGTTGACTTCCGTGGTAGACCAAGTTAGAACGCTGAGGTTGCAAAGCAAGGCTCAGTGCCGCCCTTGCATTTCGAGAGGTTCCTAGTTGTTTTTCAGGGTCCTACTTCCGCCCTTTGTTTCGAGGACTTCACAAAGTTTTTCAAAGGTTCTTCTTGAAGTAAATGTCTGAATCATCATCCAAGAGAAAAGGAAGGATGAAATATAGTTTCCAAGGGGTGGCTCCCCTTCTAGCATCACATCAGACATTGACAATATCAGAGACACCGATCTCATCCACATCGATTTACCAAAGTTTTGGGGTAGAGTTAGAGCCCCATCCAAGACTGCCTGGATCAAAAGTATTTATGATAGTGGACTTGCCTTGGCTCCCGCTTTTCCACCTTCAATGTAATGCCCTGAATTTGTACTCATAGCTACAACACATTACGATAAAGACTCTCAAATAGTAAAAGATGATGATGGAACAATTGTAATCAGACTGAATACTAACTACTTTGAAGATTTGCTAAAACTTCCTATAGTCTTTATTTTTACACCCAAAAGCTTAAAGCGCCGACACATCACTCAAACAGATCTAAGCGCTCACCCGAAGCGTGCAAAGCTATAATGCCCCTCTTTGTTCTTGTCTTGCCACTTTGTGTTAGCATGCATTAACATATATTCCATAACCATATCAAATAAACAAGTGCAAACATAATTGATTAAGATCACAACCATGATGCATAATAAACTAAACAAGGATCAAGATCAAATTTACCATACAATAACCATGAATAGAAACATCAACAATCAATATCCATCCACAATGATCCATTATATTAACTCATCACAAAACACAGAAGCTGAATACACCATAAGTATCATCACAAAGTCATGTACACAAACATACCAACAACATAACTTTTCATATAATCTCGATCTCGGTATGTCAAAAAATAGTGCAAATCAATACACACACACACATGTATGTATTGATCTGCATTGTTTTGAAAGACTTTCCCTTCACCACCCATGCACTCTCAAAATAGGTGCATGCTCAAAATAGCCATTCGCCGCTACAAAGATACCTAAAGAAACATGCAAGCTTCACCTAATAATAGATTATCTATAATTAACTTCAGTTCTAATCCTATTATTAGCTCAAACTCTGCATGACTCTTGATCTTCCACTTGTTCCCAAAATAGCCTTCATATCCTTGAAGTCTTCATGTCTTTATCCAATGCATGCTCTACACTCCAACCTATCTTTAACCCGTAACATGCAAAAACGGCTAAGTCTTGAACTCTGTCTTTCGGGCGCGAAACCTCAAGGCCCTTGTTCAACCAACATTTGTGACCTACTTACACCCATCTTCCGTGCCACTATCATATGCGCCTTTGATCCTTAGGCATCATTTCACAAGCCCAACATCACCCCACACTAATATCATTATCGCCCCCGACAATGGGCACTCATACCTTATCTCTCCAAAGAATAAGAATGAAGAAGTAAAGAATGACTATACATTATAAAATCAAAGGATGTAAGAATACTTCAACAATTTAGGCACTTTTCTTCTGCAAGCAACAAAAGTTTAAGGTAATTGTTCTTGATGTCTACTTCTAACTCATTCCAACCACTGAGTCCCTTCTTCACCTTTTTTGGGATCTCCCCAAGCACAACTTGCATTTCATCCATTGTCATATCACCGCCCTTTGCTCTTCAACACTATCGAGAACATTCATCAAACCCCGAACACCATGTTGTCCATCACGTCCATTCTTCGTGTTGTCAATTTCCCAATTTCCTTTATGCTCTCATTATGAGGATCTTGGGCTGCTTTGAGCACATGGCACTTTTCTGCAAGTAATGTTAGCTTCTCCTCATGTCCTAGAGTTTCATTTTATTCACATGCAAGGACCTCATTCTCTTCTATCAATGTCCTTGTTTTAATTATATGCTCTAGATCTTCACATACCTTCAAAGCCAAGTCTGTGCACTTTGATTCATCCTTGATGGTCTGTAGTAAAGCATCATACTCAACTATTATTGTGCGTGCTAATTCTTTTCCTCTCTTTCTCCGATGCAACTTGATTCTTCCTCCTCGGTCAGCCATCTCCAAGGTCTCCTCCTTAGTTTCTACCTACACTGCTGACTGCTTCTTAATCAAAAAGTGGACACAGTCCTGTAAGAAGTGCAAGGATGATTGATATGTCTTCTCGGTCTGTTCATCAATATTTGGATGTGCATCTATAATGTCTTTCCCTAGGTCCGCCGCAAAATCAAAATCTCCTTTCTTTTCTCCTTGTCCTTTTCCGACCCCTCATTCAACTTCTCTACTTGTTCCTTCAAACTCTTATTATCTTCCATTCAACCTTAGCGTAGTTGCCTTGTCTACATTCATGCGCGCACTTAGCTATCATCTTATTCAAGGCATTACTTTCCTATTCATAAATAAATGTTGTTGGCCTAATCTGTCAAAGTGCACGACTTGTGCTTTCTTCTTCATCTTCCTCCTTATACATGTGTCCTCCTTCACATCAAACTCAGGCTCATCCATGTGAGTCTTGTATGCTCCATGATAATTTCTTTTCGCGTGCGCATGTTTTCTACTTCTAGATCCATAACTCCCACCCATATAATTTCTCAGGCTCCAGAGTACTCTGAAACTTGGCGTGAATGATTTTAGAGTGGTTGTCAATGTACCCAAGTGCAGGCATCTTGTACATCTCTCCATCCTTATTCCTTTCAAAATGATGACCCTTAGGAATGTGCACTTCAAAGCCTCCACCGCCACAATATGCGTAGGCTCCACCTATCTTTTTTCTTTTCTTCTCGCACTCTTCATATGCCTCTATATCATGTTGCATCTCTTTGTAATGAGGCTCCCTCTACATCCACATTAAGAACATGAGTCTCCTTAATGATATGTGTGCTTTCATCTGAATTCTCCTCCTCACTCTCCTTAGTGGGCACATACTTGCGCTTCTTCTTCTCTAATTCAGGCTTAAGAGGAGAGGTTCTAGGTGATCTCCTCGGCGGCCGTGAAAGGTCTCTGCGCTGCACTTGTGTTCTAGTTCTCCTTATTACCCTCCTAAAACCCTCATCTTCGTGCCCTCACCTTTCTCCATCTCCACCGTGCCCATCTCCTCTCTCACTTCTCCACCTTCTTCTTGTCTAGAGGGTGTTACCTTGTGTGTTCTCTTTTCCCCTATAGTCGGTTGCCTCCTCGAGCCATGATCAAGATGCCACCTGTCTTCCTTAGTTATTCCTCCTCAATCTCTTCCTCATATGTGAGAGGAGGATTAGGCTCATCATCCTACAAGGTCCCCATAGTGTGCTTCCCCTAGGTAGTTTAGAACTTTGAACTCATTTTCAATATACTTCCCATCAACTAATTTGGGTTTAAGGTAAATGTATACCTTAACCGTGCCAAGCTTCCCAACTTCCAAACTCATTGAGTTGATATTTACATCATCAAAATCAATTTTTATATATACGCAGACTTACCTAGATACATATGTCTTCCAATGGAGCATATGATATCAAGTCCACCTTGTCTGCATCAAACCTTAATCTACGTGCATTTGAAAATCTATTTACCGAAGCTTGGAAGTAGCATGTGGTGAAGGCATAGGGAAGCTTACACCAAGGTCTCCACTTCCCATCCTTCATACCAAATCTACCAATGCGTAAATGTTGGAATACTACAAATTGGGTCTGCTTCTCCAACACAACAAGTAGGTCCTTTGGAATTCTCCACTTATGCTCAAAATCCTCACGCATGCACCTATACCATAGTTCCAGCCTCTGTTTATATGGGCCACTCATCGATCCATCACAAGTATATTTAGCAAATCTAACTGCAAGTGACCTTTTCTCCTCGGAAACTACCAATTTTTTTCCTTCACCCATCGGGCACCCCAATCTCCACAAACACAAGTGATAGAAAAATAACACCAAAGTTATCTTGTCTCCTTGGTGCGCTTCTTCAATGATAGTTTCAACAATGAAAGCAGATAAATTGTACACAACTCCCTCATACATCTTCTTAGCAATATGGAGCCACTTCTTATTTACCTAGCTCCAATGCTCCTAGTTATTTAACTTGGTGAGGAGGTGCGCAGTCAACCCGAATCACATGGTGATCTTCTAGCTTTTCAATATCCATAGTGTGCCCTCCCTTTGCATATGATAATACAACAGAATTCACTTCTATGGCCTCATCATCATTGAGGTCACTTTGCCAATCTCAATGCCCGAGTTTCTCAAACCTATAAAACTTCCCAATCAAGGGCGTGGTGAGTCGTATCTCCGCCTTGTGAAATAGAAAAATTCCTCGTGGACTCGGGACATCAACCATTAATATAATTTTTCTAGTTTTCCAAAATATGATAGCTCATACAATAATTGTAATGACTCTAACATTCTTCAACTTCTGTCCTGCATCATCGTAGATAACCATATCATTTTCTGTCCGCAAATCTATTTTTGTTACTAGGGCCTTATCCTAAATCATCCTTGTTATTTTTATTACGGTGATTATAGTCACTCACTTTGCTTCGTCTGACATGTGACTCCTAATCTAATCCCATTATGATGCCTTTAAGATATGCATTTCCGAAACCGAGTCTCAAGGGTCCTCCACTTTATTTCGATTTCCTTCTTCTTTTTGCCTTGTTTAGTTTCTCTAGGTGCTCTCTTGGGTGCCATTGCGATGATTTAAAACACTTCTTACACTCTTTTCGATCCTATGATTTAAAAACTACATGCTCTATATATAACTTTGTTCCTCAAACCCTAGCTTCACAAATCTATTTCCCACACACATTTACCTCACTCAAACACCATTTTTATGGAGCTCTATCAACGGATGTGCATAGATACCACTAGTTTGATGTATGTAAATCTCTTTCATGCACTTTTCAATCATCTTCAACTCGCTCTCTATAGCTCGAATACTTCAACATGCAAGGTGAAAATGACATCGCAAGCCTTCCTTATATAAATTTTCAACTTTTCCCGCATTAATTGCTCCTCATCTACCACCGTACTCAACATTAATCACACCTTTTTGCTTTTTTTCACATTTCGTTGATTTTTCGTGCCTCTATCATAACCTTAACCCTTCTCGGTGTCCACTACTTCTTGGCCACATGTAAACCTCCTTACGTGTGCTTCCATGCACCGAAGTACCTAATCACCTTTGTGCCTTATACCAAGTAGTTTCCCATGTTGCTGCGTACCTCACGTTACATTGTGTATTAATCCATCCTCACATGGTCTTGAATCTGAGAACATTTCCTCTAAGTACCTACAATCCGAGCACCTATAACATCTTTCTTTTCCTACCAATATTTGAAAAGATGTTCATATTCCAACTCATATGTGTACCTATATAACACTTGATATGCTCCACCCACACTAAAAGTATGTGCGGTCCTGTGCACATGAATCCACTAGATAGTAATCAGCTACTGGTGGGGAAACACGCTTATTACAACAAAACACTGAACTAAATTAACAAAGCATAAAAACAATTAAAGGAAACACATTAACGAACTTGATTTAAAGGGAAATCTACTCTAAGTGGAAATATTGCCTTATTACAAACACCAAGAAAACTTATTTATAGTAGGGCTTCAATCTACTCCCATTGAAGTAACCGGGTAATAAAGTGTCATCCAACACACCAGTAATGAGACAAACACTGATTCAAGTATATTTGTTACAACAAATGGTCCCAAATAATGAACTTTGAATTTCCTGTGGTGGTGTGAAAATTTTGAATCATATAAAAGAACCATTTTCCCACTTCAAATGCTTTATTCCCGATATGTCTATCATGTCATGCCTTTTGTCTCGGCCTTTTTTTGTCTTCGGCTCCACCGAGAAATTTTACGCCTCTCATCTAACTACATCAGTTTTTCTATGCGCTCTTCAACAAAATTTTCATCATTAGTCCTCCTCCACGCGAGTAATACATAGAGATGGTAACATAAATTCAACAGAATACAACCTCCATGCCAAACACCAACTGAAAGGGTGTGGCCTTATTCAACCTTTTGTAAGTAGTCTTGTATGCCCAAAGTACAATGATACTTTATCATCCCAGTATTTCCTTCCAACATCACATATTTTTGTCAATGTTTGTCCCAGAATCTTGTTGAAAGCCTCAACAGTACCATTGGCCTGTGGGTGATAGGGTGTTGTCTTGTGGTGTGCCACCATAAACTCCAAAATAATTCATGATGGTCTCATTTAAGAAATGAGTGCCCCTATCACTTATTAAACTCAATGGACATCCATACTGCTGATAATGTTCTCCGATAAAATCTTGTTGTGCAATGTAGTTGTTAGGTGTAATGCTTCCTCCCAATTGCTTATTTTACCCAAGTTATAATGTAGTGTCCATGCCATTCCTACATGCGGGTGGGGAAATAAGACCTACAAAGTCAATCATCCATTTCTCAAAAGGTTCAAGCACTTGTAATAGGCCTTAAAGGCATCTCATCTCTGGTTCTAGGATTCCCAAGGTGTTGAAAATGATCACACGCCTTGACATACTCTTTGACATCTTTATACAAAGTTTCCCACCATAGCCCAACCATCAAAATCTTGCACGTGATGGCATATCCTGTATAATGACCTCCTGTAATTCCACCATGAGCTTCTTCCATTATTTCCTCGTGCTCATGTTTTAGTACACACAGTGACGTAAAATTCATCATGACCAAGTTTGTACAAATCTCCACCTATCATTGGTAAGGTGTGCACGTATATTGCAAGTTGCTTCTTCTCTAATGTCTTCATTCCATCAGGTGCCTTTCCAGTGCGCAAAATGACCACATTATATTCCAACTATATTGGCACATGGATCAAATAAACAACTAGTTGGCATCTGACATTGTGTCCTTAATGCTTTGCGCATCCTCACTAGAATTAATTCTTGACAAATGATTAGGCCCTAAGTTACTTTTCCTTGTTTGACAACCACTGTAAACTAAAACTCCTGAAATAGTAATATCCACCTGTAAATGTGCCCTTACAAAACATGTTTGTTGACCAAATATTTAAGTGCCATATGATTTGTATAAAAGATAAATGGTGTCTCCTATAAGTATAGTCTGAACTTGTGCAACGCGTAGATCATGGACAAAGCCTCGTGCTCAGTAGTTATATAATTCTACTCGATGGTGTCAACTTCTTGCTTGCAAAACAAATAGGGTGGTCTATAATTCCTTCTCTTGGTTGTGCTAACATGACACCAATCGCCATCCCAAAAGCATCCACATGAACATGAAATGGTTTGTCCCATGAAGGAAAGCACAAAATAGGTGCAATGGTCACCTTTCCTTTAGTGTTTTCAAATGCATGTTGTTTGCACGCGTCATACCCAAGAAATTTTCCTTAGCCTTCAATAATTCCTCCAGGGGCGCAACAATCTTTGCATATCCTTTAATGAATTTCATGTAAACACCCGTATGTCTAATAAATTTGTGCACTTTCTTTGATTATTAGGTTCTTTCAAACCCAAGATCACATCGACCTTGGTGGGTCCACCAACAATCCTTCCTTACAAATAATATGCCCCAACAAAGTGCCAAAAGGTGTTGCAAAGATGCACTTCTTAATATTTAGAGAGATGCTCAACTGTCTACACCTCTCAAACATAAGTCTTAAATTCTCACAATGGTCCTTAACCAAACCATACACTGTCCAATCATATAAGATACACATGTAAAAATTTATGAATGAAAAGTCCCAAAGGCTTACACAAAAATGGCGAGAACAACATGCGACACATTTTAAAGTCCAAAGGGCATCACTATGTATGCAAAATTCCCATTAGTGGTGAAAAGTTTTCTTTTCCTAATGATCTTCCTTTGTTATGTGCACTTGATGATATCTACGAAAACCATATGTAAAAGAGTAGATCTCATGCCCAACAACTCCTTCAAGGATCTCTTTGTGAATGGGTGGGAAAAGGATCAATAACACATGAAGCATTTAACTCTATAATCCACACAAATCCTTATCCTCCCATCCATTTTAATTCTGATAACCACGTGACTTACCCATTCAAATCCCTCAATGGGATAAATTATACAAGACTTGAGCATTTTATCAATTTCTTCTTTCACCTTGATGCACATATTAGGATTCATCCTGTAAGGCCTCTTCCTAATCGGGTGCATGCCTTCTTTAAGTTTGATTCTCATCTCACCTAAAGAAGGTATGTACTCCTTTTAATTCATGAGCCCCCCAAAAATAGGTCCTGAAAGTCACAAGAGTTCAATGATCTTAACCACTTCCTTCTCCGACCAATAGTCACCAATAATCGCTTCTTTAGGTTATGCATCTGTTCCAATGTTAACCTTATTTATTTTCATAGGCTCATGATACGTGCACGCCTTTTCATCTGATTTCCATCACCTCGCAAGTGCCTTCAGTGTGGTTAACATCTAGGTTGTTTTCCTCATCATCCTCACCATCAATCATGCATACCAATTTACCCTTTTCTTATTCTTCCTAGGAGCGTAGACCATTTCTTTTTTCTTCGCCTCTCTTCAAGGTCAAGGAACGCCTCTAAATCCAACTCTTCAAATATATCTAATAAGAGTTTCTCATCCTTCACGTTATCTCCCAAAGTAAGGAACTTCATAATCTGCAGTGCTTCATTGACCAATGGCTTAGTAGAAAAATAATCAAAAGTATGAATCATACCTGAGGTCATCTCCTATCAATTAACCGTTGCTCTTGTTAACTCTACATGAACATATCATGTGTGTGCAACCGCTTAGGGTGGCATGGAACTTATGCACCCAGAGTGATGGTGGAAAGTCCTCCTACCCCTCCATCCAAAGTCTCTCATAATCTTGAACGTGGTGCGAAAGAAGGGACTTTCCATGAAATTCACATATATGTGAAGGTACATAGCTCCTTAGAAACCTAGTAGAAAAGGTGATTCTCACTTCTTTCCATTCCAATAGGTTGTCTATATGTGTAGTCCACCAATGTGATGTTGTCCACCATGCAGGGTATAAACTAACATATTTATTTTATCACCTTCATCCTTCCATTGGGCTTCCATGGTGCGTAAAAATACATTAGGGTTTCCTTCACCAATATACCGAGGTACCTGGTTATGACTCAAACGCCTAACCATGCACGACCTGATCATATGAGTAAATGTGTTCTTGATCTCTCACCCAACTACTTCATACGTTCCATGCACCTAGTTGTCATAAGAAATAATTGTGGTATCACTAACTAAATGAGCATCATCCCACTATATCACTCCTTCCTTATATGGCTCAATTACCTCAAGGGTCTCTGATTGTGTGTGCATATATCATGTTCAAGTATTCTTCACTCAAAGGCTCAACATACGGAGCAATTTGCATCTGTCAATGGTATAATAATGCACTCTTCTTTGTTCTCAAAGCTAATGTACCCCTTGTTAAAGCACAAATATGCATTATTTGCATAACACCAGGGGTGCCCAAGTAACACATTAGGAAACTATCTGCTTCAGCAGTGAACTCCAACACTTCAAAGTCCCCAAAGAAACTTGGCTCCCTAAATTATAATAGTCGCATCCTTGAGTACTCCAAGAGGCATCACCTAGTTATGTTTTCCATATATAAAATATTTGAAGAGGGATGCAATGGTGGTCTTCCCATATGGTTCCATGTATCCAACATAATTACATTAACATCCGCACCTGTATCTATTAAAATATTAATCAAAATCCATCCATTAATAACTGCATTAAGAGTAATTTCCTTATCATATTCATGATTACGTGGGGGCAAATTCGCATGAAGGATCTACCTCTCACACTCCGGACCAATGCATGGTATTTTCTCTCTTAACCACTCTCCTAACAAGGGGATGATGTTCTCTTGACATAACATTTGACATAATTCCTTCAAGTCATCCATGTCCTCTGTGGAATTTCAACATTTTTTCGCCCATTCCATCGCGCGCACATGTTCCTTCAAGCCCTAAATTTCTCCTTGTAAATCCCTGATAATGTCCATAGTCTCCATGTAAACTTGTTTATGATGTTTAACATCATGGTACTTGGCATTAATCACTTATTACTTTGTTATAGTCAAATTATAATTTGGAGGTTCACACGCACACACAACCTCATCACGTGTAGTGACTAACACAAGTTGTAATTAGAATTCATTCCAACCTTTGACATCCATTGATCTCCATTTGCACATTGAATCTTAATCATCCAAACGCTCTTGTCTTGCTTGTGTTGCTTAACTCATATGCTCATATAAGTCTTGACATTCTTCAAACTTGTGTTATTTTCCACACCATGAGAAAACCACATTTGAGGGCACTCGCATTGATAATGATCATGTGATCCACATGTAAAACAAGTTCCTCTAAGAAATCCTCCTCTTCCACTATTGCGACCTCGAATCCTTTATATCCTCCATGAAAGCTCTATTTCTGTTATCCCCATTACTATGCCATTCATTATGTTGTTTTCCTTGTTCCTTAGATCCACTTACTACACTAGTCTAGCGCACACTAGTCTCAATGGACCTCATGAATATGATCAATCACTCTGCAGTTAACAGTTTCATGAGTATGGGTTTTACAAATCTTATAATACATAGACACATTATTTCGGATCACGTGCTGCAAAGAGAGGACATCTACTCACATCATGATCCAAATGAAAAATCTCATAGTCCAACAACATGGTGCACACCAACTTATGAGGTATCTATCCTTAGTGTTTCCTTCACCTTGCAATATGATACACCATATCCCACTACACATCTCATGAGATGAATTAGCAAAGAGCTTCTCCAATTTTTTTCCAATGCTGTAATCTACACTTCAAGAAACAAGCTTACTCCAGTGTCCACACTCCCAATTTCCTCAACACGTAGAGCTACCTCCAAAGCATCGCATGGATCTTCAAAGGTCTTATGAGATAACGGCCTTCCGAATAAAGTCAACAAGCTCTCCCAACAAACCACTATGCATGATGACTAGGATGTATATCATAAGACAAATTTGACAACAAAGTCTTAAAACACATGGCATACTTCCAAACGATTTGAATACAGCCCCGCTTAATGTCCTTAAGCACACTGATAATTTTTTGTTTGAACTCATGGATATGGAACTCGGCTAAAAACATAGAGTGCAAATCATCATAATCCACTACAATCTAGTGTGGGTCATACTTTCTCTACCAATTATGTGCATGTGCCCTTGAAGAGTAGTAACAAACTAACTCACCTTCCTATCTAAAGCAGTGATTCCTTTAGCGTGCCATAGAAGCTCACACTTGTGCACATGCTTTACAACATATTCAATACCCCTATATTATGGAAAGTGAAGAGACATCTCATAAAACACATACTATGCCTGATGAGGGTGAGGACCTTATCCACCAGATCTAAAATTATAACCCCCACCAATATTTCCTCAACCACTAGAACCACCTGATCCATTTGATCTCGAGTCTCTTGATCCTCCTGAACCATCTCTCGTAGCAGGAAAAGGACCAGTGGATGTACTACCTTGTGTCCCAACAGTAGTACTAAACTAAACCCCAACAGTCTATGAAGTTGTAGTACTTATAGATGTGTTCCCAAGGTTCCGTGTTCCCACACTTTTTCCAAGAGGACACGCCTAAAATATCCCTCCAATCGGTCCTCCAAACAACAAAGATGTTGTCACCTGTGATGCCATAAACATATGTGTGGTCTAATATACTTCTATATTCAAAGGAAAATGAGATCTACCTGAAGCTACTGGATTACATATACTCACATGTTTATCAATAGTTACTTTTGGAACTCAAACACCAAATGCAAGGGGGGCCAGGTCAAGAGGTGGATCAAATGCGCACCCGAGGTCCTCAATTTTTCCTCATCGATGCGCTCGGAGGAATTCCAAATGGTTTTCCTAAGTGGGGAGAGCCGATGCTCGGTTCCACGTATTCCACGTGAGCTTTAAATCCTTCATGAGACATCATCCTCACAACTCCATAGACTCCTCAATATCATGCTTCTTCAACAATTCCCTTCTCTTGTGGTTCATTATACCTAATCCACCTCTCTTCTCTTTCCATTATTGCCACTAGGTTCACCATCTATCACTACACCTACTCCCCGCCTTGCGTGCACGGTGGTTAGTTTAGCTATCCATAGGGACGCGCTCCAAACTCAAAACATTAATCTTAATTTCCAAAGGAATAACACAAAGGTAAGATCCTCTGGGCCCATGTAAGAATTCAAACTCAATAACTTCTAGACAAGAATACATAGAAATAAAGTATTCCAAAGTATAACTCTGCACAACACCAACCCACCAATGATCTACAACACACGTCCAATGTTCATTACATCAAAAAATCTCGATACTCTTAACGTCTAAAACCTTGGTCTTGTGACTCCACATCTTCTTTGATGCATACACGGACAACCACTCGTATAAATTTATAGGAAAGCAACAAAAGAACGTCTCATAGAGCTCATGATATAAATGATCTTCCACCCGCAGGCATATTGAAATCAGGTCGAGACCTATATCTTCACGTAAATACTCCTGTTTTTCAATCAACCAATATTCAATGGCCACAAGAGTCAATTGATACGCCATCATCATGGAAAAAAAATTGAAAAGAGGTCCCGATAACGAAATCAAAATGTAGTCTTTATTTTTACACCCAAAAGCCTAGGTGACCTTTGGGACATCACTCGAGATAGATATGAGTGATCACCCAAAGCGTGCAAAGCTACCATGTCCCTCTTTGTTACTGTCTTGTCATGGTGTTAGCATGCATGAACATATATTCCACAACCATATCAAGTAAACAAGTGCAAACATAATTGATTAAGTTCATAACCATGATGTATAATAAACCAAACAAGGATCAAGATCAAAGATTTACCATACAATAACTATGAATCGAAACATCAATAGTCAATATTCATCCACAATGACCCATTATAGTAACTCATCAAAAACATAGAAGTTGAATACACCATAAGTATCATCACAAAGTCATGTGCACAAACATACGAAGCATAACTCTATTACAATCCAAATCCCGTCTCTCAAAGCATAACTACATACATACATACATAAATCCATACATACTCTCAAGCATACATGAAAATACATACATACATACATACATACATACATACATACATACATACATACATACATACATACATACATACATACATACATACATACATATATATATATATATATATATATATATATATAGGGGTGGGACTTTCCCTTCACCACCCATGCACTCTCAAAATAGGCTACATGCTCAAAATAGCCATGCACCACTACAAAGATACCTAAAGAAGCATGCAAGATTCACCTAATAATAGATTATCTATAGTTAACTTCAGTTCTAATCCTATTATTAGCCCAGACTCTACATGACTCTTGATTTTCCACTTGTTCCCAAAATAGGCTTTGCATATCCTTGAAGTTTTCGTGTTTTTATCCAAAGCGTGCTCAAAACTTGAACCTATCTTTATCCCGTAACATGCGAAACGGCTAAGTCTCAAACTTTGTCTTTTAGGGCACGAAACTTTAGAGCGCAGTGCAGCCGATCTTCGTGCCTCCTTACACGCTTCCATCTTCCACGCCATTATCATATGCACCTTTGATCCTTATGCATCATTTCACAAAGCCCAACACTTTCCGATGTCGAAGGATATACCTAGATTTCTCCTAGTTTTTCTCTCCAACACCGGCGGGATAATTCAAACACTTGTGCCAAAAGACTTAATAAGAGTTATCTATCGAAGACTAAGTCTTTAGTAACTAGATTTCCAAAAACCATCCCCCGTTCAGATTTCATACAAGAGGTGAATGAAATAATTACATTTTTGAGAAGAGTTAAAGGGCTTCCATCTTCAAAAGATTTCCAAGAATGGATGTACTTGTACATAGCCACTATGAATAAAAACTCGATCTCATTCGATGGGCGGTACACATCAGCAACCCATACATACTCGGATGTTAGAGGTAAAAACTACGGGGAAATTTTTATATGACTTCTTATCTTGTGTATCTTTCACGAGGGAATGAGAAATTATCTAGGATTGTCACTGTTGGAGTAAGAAATGCATCACAAATTTATGAATTCTACCCCGAACTAACAATGAAGGGAGGGTTGAGCCACTTCAGGAGAGTAAATGATGAATTTTTCTTCGCTCTCATATGTATCTTTGATAAATAAATCTATAATCCAATAATAGCGGAAAGTGCTTGGAATGTAGTAAGGACTTGGTGATGCATTTTCCTACAATTCCCAACTTTTACCTATCTCAGAGTGTCAACAATTTTAGTGGTCCCCAAAAATTTCTGAGGTTTCCCACAGATAAGTGGGTACTAATGGAGTTAGTTGGACAATTGATGCACCTCTACAAAATTTGACAAAGCATACATAAGGAAGAAATCCATTCCTAATATCCTTGGGTCAATACACTTGCACATCCTCATATAAAGCAAAGAATGTCAAGGGTGAGATGCAGAAAATGACATGAAGACCTATCATCCACAAGTTAGCTTTGATTATTGGGGTGTGGTCGGTGTATTTGGACCAACTGGTGTCCACATACCACAATTGGAGGATATTTGGATAAATTACAAATATGAAAGTGCGATACGAGAAAGGGACTATCACATATTGACTCTTAACGATGTAGCGAGATATGGAATCGTGAGATGTAGCCAAAGGCATCATGGATGATGGAGAGGTTTTAGATCCTGTTTATGATCAAACAAACATAAAGGATCAACCACTGCCATGGATCAATTGGTCACTTCATGAGTGCACTAGTTCTAGAGAGCGTGTAACTCATATTCTCAATCGACCCCCAATGGTTGATATCAGTGGGAATCACACCAAAAGTGTCGAACATGCCCCTATTGCAATAACACATGTAAAAAATCGATGGGCCACCTCACTTCTTCAAAAAAGGAAAACCCACTTTCAAGCCTCGCAAAATCATAATTGTATATAGGGGGTCTGGTTCTTCTTCTAAGGTTCCTTCCTTAGAGGTCATTTACCTAAGTGTTTCCCCATCCACCACTCAAGTGTTGCAATCACCTCCTCCACCTCACCTTCTTTCTTCCCCATTGTTATCTCCTCCATCTGCTCTAAATTTCACTCTTCCTTTTCCCACATCTTCTATTTCTTCTCCCCTGTTTCCCCTACTCCCGTTTTCACCACTTCATCTCTTACCATGGCTCAAGTATTTTCCTCTCTTCCCTCTCTCTCATATGGGGATGCTTAGCTCTATGATCCCCTCTTGGGACTCCTCTTCCTCAATAGTCTTTTCCCACTTCCTCTCCTGTCACTCTTTTGTTCCATTCATGCCTCGCACCATCCTTAGCACTCCTTCCCCACTAGTAGTGAAGGGATCATTTACGTCCTTGGAAAGAGGTTTAAAGTGTCAAATATTATCTACTCCTCAGAGAAGGGATCTTCGATGAGTCTTTGAAATTTTTTGAGTATAATGAGGCCATGGAGTTACGTGTCCTGGATCTTTGTAGGAGACAATGTCAAATTTGACTGAAGGGAGAAATGAGGGAATCGACAAAATTGATGATATTTTTGATGAGTTTGATAAGATTCGTTGCGGCTTCCATGATGGGGATCTTCACGTCTTTGCTAGCAGAAAAACTTGTGAATTTCAAGAGCCTAGTCAAGGAAGATACTAGAGTAACATAGTATTTTGGCCTTAAATCCATTAACAAGGTGGTATCGTATAAGAACTTCTTGAGCCAACTCCGGAAAAATATGAATCGAGTCAAGAAGTTGCCTAGAAAATTGAACAAACCAGTTGAATTTATCGAGGTCCTGAATCGCTATGTGTGCTTTGACATTGTTGGGTTTTAAATGGTACTTTAACAAACCATAGTCAAGGGACAACAAGTCCCTCCTCTTTAATGGGAGAGGTTCCCTTATTGAAAGCAAGCAACAAAACTTATATACAAATGTACAACTTTCAAAGTGTGGATTCCTGATACTTTGAAACGTTTTATGCCCAAAGATCATCAATACGAAAGAATAGAAGAACTAAGGAGATGAGAGAGGAAGAACATAACAATACTTTCAGGAAATATAGATAGCAGAGTATAACCTTATACGTATTGATAAAAGGAGATGCAAAATGGAATCATTCATGTTTATAATCAGATATAATTTCACAGACACAAAGTTCCCAAAATCATATTAACAAGAACACAAAGTTTCTTATCATGCAAAGATGGATGATTCGCAAATTTGAACAAGGAAAGGAGGAATAGTAGAGGAAGAAAGGGAAAACTTCTGTATTGATTACTTTCAAATCTATTACATCTACAGAGTACCAGGATCCAACAACAAACAATGGCATAGAGAACCCGCTAAATAACTTCCAAAAACGGTTACATTCGGTTACAAAAATGATGAAACTGATTCAAGAAACCGATGTCTGAACTTCTCTAATGCCTCGGCCGTTTCCATGCTTGGTGGTAAAAACAGATGCATCATATCACAACCGTTAACCCGCTTTGAACTGAAACATGGCCACGTGTCCCTTTACGAGTATATTCTGTATTTTTGTGTTGTGGCTAAGTTCCTTTGTTTAGCGAAGGCTTTATGTCTGACCCAGGACACGTGGAGGCTTCCCACTCATTTGGAGACTTTGTTTGGACTTGACCTTTGGAGGTGCGCTGATTGGACACGTGGAGAGCTGGTGCACATTTGGGACCTACTTTTGGATTCGCCCCCTGAAAGAGCACCGAAGGGACACGTGGGGCTTTCCATTGGTTCTCCTTTCCTTAGCCGATTCAATAGCCGGTTCCCCTTTTGACTTGTGGGACCCTAGACACGTGGAGAGCTGGCGCTTGTTTGGGGAACCACCTTTGGCTTCGACCCTTGAAGGTGCGTCGATGAGACACGTGGCGCCGTCCGTTGGCCTTAGAATTTTCAATGACCGATTTAACTTTTTGAGGCTCTGACCACGTGGAGGGTTGGCACTCATTTGGGGTTTGTCCCTTGGGTCTCACTTCTGAAGTTGTGCCGATGAGGCATGTGGAGGCTTCCATCAGACCCTCTTATAATTAGTCAAGTAAACGAGACGACTTTGTCCCTTTTTCGGACCTTGGACACGTGGAGGGATGGCGTAAGTTTGGGGTCTCTCTTTGGGCTGCACCTTTTGAATTTATACCGACGAGGCACATGGCGCCTTCTGTGGGTCCGTTGCTTTGCCCGAGTCGACTGGCGTGCTAAGTCCGAAAACTTCGAGCCATTTCTTCAATCTTCTCCTACGCGCTCTGATCTCCTTGGCCGACCTTTCCCCTTCATTGTTGGATTTGGAATGTGGGCTCACATGACTGAACCACCCCTTCCAATTTTCTTCTGTTCAGGGTCGTGTTTGACCAATTTTGTCGGGGGTGAAATTGGGATAACAAGCACCGACTCAAATTTTTGAAACTTGACTTGAAAAATGAGGGGAATTTTGAGGGTGACAACAGACATGATGATAAGGAATTGCAAGAAATCATTGAACGATTTCTTGACTATAGGCATAAGCAAGTTGGAGAAGAGACAAAAGAAACCAACACAGATCGAGGCAAAGGGTGACGTCAGCCCTAGATGAGCTTGGCTTCCATTTTCACACAATATCCACCACAGTCCACCATTTGAGTTGCAAGTTTGACTCGATCAAATTTGTACAACCACTTGGTTATTTTTGTGGGAGACTGTTTCACAATGTAAATACATCCTATTTTTAGTATGTAACAATTAAGAAGAGTGGCTATAATTTCTCAACCTTCTTAATCTATAAATAAGAGGATGCATTATGAAGGGGAATTTTGATCATTTGTATAAGGAGGATCTACCATTTTGAGTACTTTTATACAAGCTTAAGCCTCAATATTATATATAGAATCGATACTTAGCCTTCATTCGCTTTAATGTGTTGTGTATTTCGATGGTTCATTTTTATACTTTGAATGTTTCTTTTCTAGTATTTGATGATCTAATTTACCTTCACATGAAGTTGTCTATTCTTTAGCAAAATTGTAAGTTGTGATTAATGAGACTTACTTGTGATAGTTATGGAATAAAGTAAATCCCTTATATTATTATTAAGTTTTACCTCATTTAAAGTATTTTGTTAAGGAAACATAATTGAAAGTTATGCACATCATTATTCTTTCGTTCTCATAAAAGCTGATATTTTGTTCTTTAAACTATTGGTGACAAGGAAAATTTTAAGGGTCCCTCGGAAAAAAAGCCTTAGAAAATATTTGGCGGATTTTGGAAAAACCACTTTCGCATTGATGGTGAATCACCGCAAAAGTCGGTTCATGTGGAAGGTAATTTTCCAACATCATTTTGGGAAGTTAGGTTGGGAAGAAGGAACAAATTTTGGCATGCTAGCGGTCGGTAGTATTTTTCATGCTACTTGGTCGACAACATACAAGATGCTACTGACCGGTAGCATAAAGTATGCTACCAACCGACACTATCCGGTAGCATCTTTTGGATCGATTTATCGGCCGTTAGCAACCAGAATGCTACGGCCGGTAACATCCAACATGTTCTTTGCGTCAAGATAGCATATTGGATGCTACCGACCGTAGCATATTGGATGCTACCGGCCGGTAGCATTCTAGATGCTACCAATCGATAGAATACTAGATGCTTCAGACCGGTAGCATCCAATATGCTATTGGTCGGTGGCATACTACATGTTGCTTGCCTCTGTAGCATCCAAAGATGCTACCGGCGAGAATATGCACACTACTCGATCGAAACATACATAATGCTACCGACCGATAGCATTTTGCATACTTGCCACTAGGAGCATTATGTTTGTTATCGGTAGCATGTATTATGCTACTTGGCCGGTAGCATATTACATGCTCTTGACCAGATCATTTTACATGCCAACCGGTAGCATATTGCATGCTTCGAGCGGTAAGCATGCAAGTACATTGGGAATGTTGTCGGGCGCGGTGTGTGGTGGTATAAACACCTATAAATACACACACAATAGTCATTTTCACTTCACACAAACTAGAATACACAACAGACGAGGAAAAATATTAGCAAACAAGGCGATCCGCAACTGTAAAATCCAAATTCCAAAGGAAGAAACTAAAAATGGTATCTAGCAAATAGAATAAAGGATTTAATAACCTACTTCAATTTCTGAAAATGCCATGAAGAAAGACAATTTCCCAACTACCCCAGAGCCCAAAAAATATGTGAAATTTTTCATTCAAGAGCCCGATGTTTCCTCAACTGTATAAACTTCATGAAGATCCTCGCATTTTCCCAATGGATTGAAGCCGCTAGTTTCATAGGGCTTGTGTATATGCCCCAATTTCAGATAGACTAGAAACTACTCAACAATATTCTACCCACCTATGACACTTCCACTTTCACCTTTAATTATCAACTTCCATCTCATGTACATTTATTTGGGACGTCTCCTGAGGACATTGAGTGTCTGACAGACTACCACACAAGGATGTGGATCCTATCACGACGAAGGTTGTTTTATCAGATGATGATTCCAAGTATTTGGAGTCTCACTTTCAATTATCCATTGATACAATTGCATTTTTTTATTTCACGTAAGTTTATTTTTAATTTTACAACATTCTGATTTTGATTATTTTCAATTTTACATATTTTCATTGTGATTTTTAATTGAGTATTAATAATTTTTGTCACCTTGCATTTACAACTTCCCAAAACCATTCAAAAAGGGGAATTCAACTCAAATATTTCAGTCACCCTTTTCTACTAGCCGTGGTGTACTTCTTCCATCCCAAAATTATTTTATAAGGTCGTTATACAAATATTCCGTGGTGGGCTTCGACTTACATCATTCTCACCCTAAGTGGGTAAAAATATTACTAGTGTAGTTTCTTATCCTCTAGGATAAGAGCTGATTTGGCTAACATTCATTTGAATGAGAATGTTACTATCAATTCAAAAAAATTATTCTTGGATTATATTATAAATCTGTATAATTTAGGTGGCACAACTCCTCCCACAACAATGCATACAAAGCTATCGACTTTGTCGTTAACAGTTGAAGAGCAAGAGGTGAGTCATAATTCTTGATTATTTGGTTTTGAATTATCATTCTTTATTTTTATAATATTTATCTATTATGTTTTACATTAATAAGAAGTTTAACTATTGAATTACAAATGAAGATAGTCATTGTGGTTGTATCACGAATGGAAGTTTCCATCGGAGGTCATTTCCCACCAAGTTCGGGAGATCTGATTATTTTGAGACGATCATAAAAGAGAGGAAACACCTCTACACTCTGTTAAATGAATGAGGGTTCCATAAATTGTCAAACTGATACATCCACCATTCCACGTGAGTTAATAGGTATTTTAATTTATGATGTATATGTGTTTCAATTTGTTTGATACTAAAAGTAATTAATTATTTTAAACTTGTAGTCTTATATATGTTTCAATATTTCTTGGAACTTTTATTCCTTTTTCTGCAGAAACCTCCAGTAGCACAAGATTATATCATTGGGCTCATGGTAGCCCAATTAAAAATGTATATGAATTTGATCAATCACAGGATGTAGAAATATCATCGGTACCTCAAGGCCATGTTGTGGCTCCAGGTATGAATCTCATTTTTGTATTTTTTTGCTTATATTTTTTAAAACCAAAATTCAACAAGCTCATAAATCGTTAACTCTTAATTATGTTTTAGATCACACCTACCAGTTCAAATCCCAAAATTTCAGTCTACTTCTTTACAACAACCACATCAACTACAACAGGCCTCATTTGCATCTCAACTAGAATCCTTTCAACAAAGTAATTTTTATAATATTATACGAATAACATTATTTCTTTTATTTCATTCCTATTATGTTTGTCTTTTGAATTTTGTCATGTTATTTACAAAATTACAATTGATTGTTGCAATGCCTCCACATCCAATTAAAAATTCATCTTCTCCTATAAAGAGGAAGATGCCACCTCCGCCACCTCTATCACAAAAATCAGGACCAGGATCGTGGCAAGAGTAATCCATTTATTTCTCCAGCTTTCAAAACAAGCAGGGGGCACCCTTAATTTTTCTACTGAGTTTCCGATGTTTACGTTGGGAAATGTTACTAGTGCACGAGGTGTTTCGGTTTTAAACAAAATTGATTTGAATGAGGAATATGTTGGGATTGAAAGCAGACTTTAGGCCCATGAAACTTTCAATCCCAAGATATGATTCATAAGGGGCAATACAACTTTCTCTAATAAAGTGGATAGATCAAAAACACACCTGCTCTGAGAATTGTGAAGTACATGTTGATGTTTTATTAAGGATGATGAACAATTAAAAAAAACTAACTTTGAAATAAATTTAAAATCAATTATATATGTTTCAAAGCTTGATATTTTGTTGAATCAAGTTGTGTTTTGTATCTTTTGAAAATAATTATGATGATGAAGTGCTTGACATAATGTTGAATATAATTGAGAATTTAAATGCAAAAGCACAAGCCTACCACAATATGTGGTCGAGAGACAAGGGCCTTGTAGTTATTGCAAATGTGGAATAAGATAAGGCATTGGTAAGTCTTACTAAATTTTCAAGTATTGTTTAATTTTTTTGAAACTTTATTAATTATTTTCTCTTTTGAAATGTAGTCAAAGTATGAAAATTTGAAGAATGAGGCTACAAGTGCTTGACGTGCATTTAAAAGTACCAAGAAAAGTTTAAATGCAACAATTGAATTGAAGCAGAAGCTTGTTATCTTAAATAAGCAGAATAATACCTTAAGGAGGATAATAAAGGAGCATGGACTGGATCTAGAAATATTGTTGAAGAAAAAATAGAACAAGATATAACATTATTATCTGTTGGTGATGCAACAAATCCAGAATGAGAAATTATTTCAAATATTGAAGCTGCAACGAAGGATCTTGTTCAGTCGAGTGTAGTGAAAGAAAGTTTTATTACACAGGAGACAAAAACAAAAACAAAAGAATCTTCTTAAGGATAAAGCTGCAAAAAAAAATTGTGAAATTGTATTTGTTGTTTTAAAATCTTGTTGTAAAACTGTTTCATATTCAAAGTTTAAATATATATACTATTTAATCAAAATATTGAGTTTCAAATTTCAATCGATGTGGCGTTTTACTTTAGTTATATTTGTGCATAAGTTCTTCAAATTGATTTAATGTGATTATTATTCTCAATTGTGTCTTGGTATAACTATTACATAATACATTATTGATTATTAAAAAATCAAATTATCTGAAAATATTGGCAAATAAAAATTATATGGTGTTGTTTTTGTACTATATTCATGCGTAAGTTCTACCTAAAATGGAATGATATTATTTGCATTTTAAATACAACAAAAAAATAAGAATAACATTTCTGCATTAAAACTCTAAACAATTTGCAACATTGAAAATATTATTCAATAATGAACACGCGTATAACAAAAATTACAATATACATACTTATAATATGATATGAAATTTTCTTTCTAGAATTAAAATGTACATTCATTCTTCTTTACTCAATATCAGCTAGCTCAAACTGAAACATATCTTTAAAAAAATGGTTCCCAACAACGTTGTTATCTAATCTTTTGCTGCGATTTTTAGTCACAATTTCATTTTTATCCACAGTCCTTGTATTAGAATTACTGAACCCTCTCCTATGTGGAAGAGAATTCGATACTACCATTACCCATTCATAAGGAAATATATCCACATCATATCATGAAACATATAATCTCAAGAAAGTCTCAAGATTTTTATCTAGTCTATTTCGATATTTTGATTTTATAAATGTTAGTGCATTGAAAACTCTTTCGTCTTCAACTAATCCCAATATCATTGTTTGACATAATTCATACAATCGAAAATATTCACTAATACTTTCACAAAGGATGGTACTAGGATACAAATTTTTCCATAGAAGTGTAATTGCTCCTTTTTCTATTGGCTCACTTCAGTAATTCAAATTATTCTCATTACCTGGCCAAAATCAGTTGATTGCAATGCAAGTGATTCCTTTTGAAGAACACCATTAATATGAAATCCATTACATTCAATTGATTGTCCAAAATGCTTAATGATAGTACCCATGTGTCTTTTAAATGAATCACTACAACTCGCCTCCTACAAGATTCCAAAAGTTAGGATTGACCACTCCCATGGCCTCAAGAATCTCACCTTTTTAAAACGATCTCTGATCTCATTGGATAAGCATTGTGAAATTTTCTACAATTTTTTTCTTGTTTCAAATATAAGAGCATCATATAAATTATGTGTAATATGTACTTCTTCAAGCTCTGATCCAACAATATCCACTCATTTTTCGAATGTGTGCATTTGAATCTCCTTCCATTAACAAAGATACAAAGATGACCACATATATTGAATCTAAAGTAGTTGTTAGATCCTTTAAATTTTTCATAGTTTTCCAATTATTAAATACATGTCCTTGAAAGCATTCATCAGAGTTGTATAACATATCTAGAGTCTGACACACCCTTTTCCTAAACCTAATGAAGTCCGCTATATAGATGGATCTTTCTTGAGCAAGCTTTGTTATGCAATTCATTTCATGTAACATTGGAAGAATCCCGGAAAGTGTAAATAATGTTTCCAAATCTATTAGACGGTAAAGCAAAGCTTTTCCTTGTCAACTTGCCTATGGTTCTTAAATATGAAACCAACTAATGATGGATATTCCTCAAAAACTCTACATGTAGGCTCATACATAGAAATCCATCTTATATCAACATATTTAAGAATTTTCTTACCATCTGTGACCCCAAATGAAAACTTTTGAAACTCTAGAAATATTTTTGGACTACTTGACATATAAGCATGTAGTTCACAAATAAGCTCTTTAAAATTTTCAACACATTCAAATGTGCTTACTATCATGTATGCAAGATTCATCCGTGAGCCATGCAATGAATATGAATCATATAAGGAGAAACAAATGTTTGGAGACGCACACATAGACCATTTCTATAACCCGCATCATTGATGCACCATCAACACCAACACAAATAAGCTTTATAGCTATAGAATAATTATCCATTCATGTTATGTCCTTCAAATTAGATATAACCAATTTGAAAATTTTTTCAACATTGCAATTTTCTTGAATTTTATGAATAGATAAGATGAGGTGTCCTTATGTGGTTTTGGAAATTATATACATGCATAAAAACCCAAGAAATGTTGTCAACAATTGTAACCTAATCAATGGAAAGGGAGCTAAAACTTGCATTCTTTATGTTTTCTTTCAAATCTTCTTGTTTAATCATCACCATAATTCTTGCCATCTCCCAACACTTTGCTCTCGACCAATGTGAATGTGGAAGGTTTTGAAACCCATTGAACTTGAACAATATCTTATATTCTGAAAAAGATGAAATTGGTCCACCCCTTTTAAGAATAAAGAATATGGTTGAAAATTAGGTAGTTTTTGCCTTGATTTTCATTTGTAGCTATTCCAAAATATGCATTAATGGTTCCTCCTTTCTTTTGAAATTTTGATATTGTTTCATCTTATTGTCATACTCCTTATATCTTACATTCATGCACTCTTTTGCAGTTTTCCATCTATGAGCTTTCATTATTTTTCCATTATTTTCAATGATTATGTAATATACTTTGCCACAATGTTTCTCTATAGTGTCCAATTTAAGTTGCATTCTATGTTCTTTACCCAATTTCCAACCACAAATAGTACATCTACATTATTTGGGAGTATCACTACCATTATTTGGCTATATAGGTTCAATGAATGGGTATTTTGCTACCCAATCTACCTGAAAAGACCTTCCTATTGTCTAGGATGTTTTCTTCTTTCTCAAAGATTTATTTTTGAAGGGTCTTGTCATTATCATCTTCTACTAGAATATTTTCATTTGAACATTCATCTATTAAATGCATTTGGAAATTAGGACAATCTTCTAGCTTTGACATGTTTGGGTCAATTATATCTTCATCTAATGAAATAATTGTTTCTTTAGGGTTTATGTTTTGGTTTATTGTTTCATGTTGAATACAATTAACAGTAGGAGTTTTTGTAATCAAAAAATGAAAAATGTTTTGACTATTACAAAGATATTAAAAAATTAAACTGAAATGAAAAAAAGAGGGAAAAGGTTATGATAATCTATTACAACTTACTAGTACCCGTGTTAATGTTTCCAATGGATGCATGTTGGGTCTACATTTTTTTTATGTTGGCTAAATTTTTTTAATATGCTTCATTTTCTTTTGAGTTTATCTCGCCTTTTGTAGAATGTTCAAAGAATCCATTGTACCTATCCATGAGAAATTTTAAAATAGATCAGTTTAATCAAAATCTAAACAATATTTTAAAATTTGTAAACGCAACCAAATTCAAAATGAAAATTATGCTACCGATCGGGAGCACACTGCGCATGCTACCGACAAGTAACATTTGGCATACTAACGACCAACAACATACGCATGATATCTTCTTGGTGACATCGTGGCGATAGGCTACGATCGATGATATGCAAGCGATATGTTCCATTATTAGCATACGACATGCTATCATCTAGTAACACATCTTGTATGCTGGTCGGTCGGTAGCATCTTGAATGCTACTAGCCGTAGCATATTGTATGCTATTGGCTGATTGCATGCGAGATACCAAACAATACACAAATTGTTAGTAGCTCACTGAAGATAATACCGCGGTAGCATACTAGATATGATAATGATAGGTTGCATATTATATGCTTATATCGGCCGGTTGCATACTTTTATATGCTACTAAGATTAGCATTATGTATCCTACCGGCCGTTAGCATGGAGTATGCAACCGACAGTAGAAAATTTATGCACTTAAAATGCTACAGAAAAAATTAAAGTACCTTGAAATCATAAAGGAAATATCGATGAGTGGGACCGGTCATTGGGTCGATGATGATCTTTAAAGTAGAAAGGAGTTACGAGGTGAGTAATATTTGATAATCACAATTTTATAGAAGGGGATTCGGGAAGTTAGATGTTTGGAACTATGAATAATGAATTATAAATACTTAAATAGTATATATATGAGGTAAATTTGGCATATTTTAATTTCGTGCTAAGGGTGATTTGAATGATAACAATCAGCTATTGGTGTAAACACCTTGGTGAACCGACCCCTAAAATTAACTAGTACCCAGAAAATTTTGGCAACTCGGTCCTTATTCCTACCGAAAAATTCACCAATTTCAAATTTTGAAAATTGGAATATTCGTGAATTAACGAATATTCACCACTAAAATTTTCCATGATTGGTGCATCTCCATTTTCATTATTTTTAGTTATCTCCCTCCACTTTTCTCTAAAGAGTTGGATAATATAGTTTGTTTTCAACATTGTAGGTTTTGTAGCCTAATTTTCTATTAGATGCACATAGTTTAGAAGGAAATCGACCTTCTCTAGAGGTTCATCCAAAGGAACAAGGTCCCACACCTTGGGGATGTTCCCATGTTACACCGAATCATCTAACGATTCAATGGGTACACGATCAAAGTCACAACAATTTTTAGCACACTCGGTGGGACCAGAAAGCTAAGAGTTGGTACTTCTCTTAGCGTTTCCATTAATCAAAGGTATCTTGCAACTCCATCTCTCTAAGTTTCTGGATCCAAAGTACATGTGCTTATATGAAGGATTCAAACAAGCGTCTCTTCACAGAAAGGAAACCAGTGAACTAATGAACTCTCTTTGTCTCCTCTAAGGAGAAGAAAAAAAGAGGTTTCATCATCTTCTTGCAAAGTGCAGTCAACACCTCTATTTGGAAGATTCCCTCTACCAAGGAGAGATCAACCATTCATCATAATGATAGTAAGGAATGACGTTTTTCACACATGGTAGAAAGTCCTCTAGTGATCGCTTAATGTGATGTTATACCCGTAATAGCTCCTAAAAGTTTTTCCTTATTTACCAGTGAAGGCAATGCCACTCCTTTAGAATACATTCAAGATGATGCTAACGTCTTTTCGATCCACAACATCATGGAAGATATTGTGGTGGTCGGGCTTCTTACCACTTCCTTGAAGAGGAAAGCACTCAATGGTTTCGGTTCTACAACCCGACATTATACATAACTCGGTATGAATTAGGAGAAAAGCTCTATAAACAATTTGAAGACAAGAGCGATCATCTGTCTCTCATGGAGCAGTTGACTATCACAAAAGAGCTCCTCAAGAGTTCATGAGAGATTTCAATTTTTCGGTTCCAAAATACATGGAATGGGATTCCACCACTAATCAAGCCTTCCCCCAATAACACATTCTTGTATTACTTATGAGCTTTGAACAATGATGTTGTGGTTATGATCCCATAAAAGTATGGAACAAATATATCGTAATCCTATGATATTGACATATGAGCTAAGAATTTTCTAATCCAGGTAGGAAAATAAGCTCCAAGGCCACCAATGCCTTTGTTTCCTTATTTTTCCACTATTCACCAGCCATTGCTCCTCTCCTTTGAGTGTCCAACCAATACCTCCCTCTAATGAGATCTATGAGGTCAAATCTTTGCTTCAGATTTTTGGCAATGATTTGGTTGCTCTCAAAAGGAAACAGTCTCAATATAACCATCCTTACCAACCTCTGAATCAACCATATCAGCCTAATCGCCAGTCTTTCCAAAGTAATGCCCAGATTCAAAATCAGATTGCTAATGTCAAACACCGAATACCAAGAACCCCCTTACACCCAACTCTTCTAGAGCTATTGTTCCTGTGCAAAATAATATTGTTCAAGATTATGAGTGGTGTTATCCATGCTTCTAACCAAACAAGGAACATGTGTCCTAATGGAGTGCTTAGCCAAACACTCATGTTACAAAGCATATCCACAATCACGGAGCAACAAGCATAAGCTTCTCCCGAGAAGATGCAAGTCAACTACAAATGTAAGGGGAATCAACCTTGTTGAATTAGAAAGAAGAGGTTTTTGTGGATTTAATGTGGAAAGCGCAGCGGTAGCATCTAATACGTGATTAAAAATGAAATAGAATGGGAACCACCCAAGGTTAATCAAGCATCTACTTCCAAACATCATCCGTAGGAAGAAATAAGCAAAGATGTAGTAGGTAAATCATCAAGGGCCCATAGAGAAAAGAAAATCAACCCAACACTACAATTCTAAACATGACTTCAAAGGGGATGTAGTAAAAATGAAAACTCCGTCTAAGGTAGGGAGTATTCCTTTCAACATTATTGAACAAATGAAGAAGGCGAACCTCAATGTCACTAAGTGGGAGGATTTTTCCATTCCTTCACAGAGAAATATGTTGCAAGAAGCTTAAAAAGTTTTGGTATACCGAGCGAACCAATGAAGCACATGTCATCTACTTGTTGATGTAAAGCCTAAGAAAATTTGTTGATGTAATATACAATGGTGACCGGGGGAGTTGTTCAACTAGATGGGCTGTTATTCAAACCATTGGGATGAGTAAGGATTTGAATCTTATCATTCATGAATGCCCAAGTTTATCAATTACTCAAGACATATCTATTATTGATCTTTCTCCCTTCTTCGCCATATGCCTCTTTAGATATTTCACCACCAAGATGGGTGGGTATCTGTCTACTAAGCGGTCACACATGCTCCTTGGAACCGGTATGGGTCTAAGGTGACTATAAGGGCTTATCCAATATGTAAAGATCATGTCGAGCCCTATACCCCTAGTGCCATCAACATGAATTGCACCTTTCACAATCGGGAAGAAGAGAATGAAGATCATGAATTGGCCACTCATGTTGAAAAAATCATGACATATTACTTCATCTTTGGGGAGTTGAACTTTAGTTTGATCCATATGCCCAAGAATTGGAATAGACAGGATTAGGAACTTATTGCATCCATGAGGAAGGAGCTACGATACCCAATCTTTTTAAATCCCAATATGATCTTGAAGGATTATAAAAACTATTCTTCGATGGATCGAGAATTAGAAATGGTGTTGGTGTCAATGTCATCTTTGATTTCCCTGCAAGATAAGAAATACTTCTCATCTTTCTGACTTCAGTTCACTTACACTAATAATTTATCCGAATACGAAGAACTCGTACATGGAATTCAACTGGATCAAAAAAGAGGAATCAAGGCATTGACTATTTTTGGGGATAGTGAGATTTTTGTGCATCAAGTCGAGCTTGGAGTGTGGCAAAGAACAATCTATTGAGATCCTACAAGAATAAGGTACGGTACTTGATTGAAATACTTTAAATATTTTGGCATTCATGTAGTCCCCAGGAATCAAAATCAAAATGCAAATGGGCTTGCAATAGTGGGATCTCAATATGATATCCCTATCAAAGTTATGAAGGAAGGAAGAGAGTTCTTCAAGCAGGTTGTTAGACCAAAGAGTACCAAATGATGCAAGTAATTGGAAATTTTTTTACAAAGACCAACATATCATTCTCTTTATTCAAGAAGAGGTCGAGTTTTCATCGAAAACCAGTCCGAGGGTAATAAGCTTCCAAAGGGTTTGGTCACTCTCAAATTTATCTTCAATTCAAATGATCAATTTAAAAGAGAAAAAACTAACATGATTATCAAAGAAGATGATTTTGAACAGGTCCAGGTTATAGAAGATAGATTTTTGAAAATTGGAAAGATATGCACACCAGTTGAAAGACAAGATTTTTTCATCCTTTTCCAATAATACAATGATATTTTTTCTTAGAGTTATGAAGATATCAGGGGATTCGATCTAGGCCTCACCCAACACACCATCGAACTTGACCCGAATGTCAAACTAGTCGTAAAAAAAAACCGATCAATCCTAAAATTGAACCACTCATGAGAAAAGAGCTTTCCAAACTCATTGAGGCTAGTATTATTTTCCCAATCAAGCAGTCCCCTCAGGTGACCAATCAGTTCCGAGTTAGGAAAAGAACATGGAAATCAGATTGTACATAGATTTCAGGATCTCAATCGGGATTCCACGAAGGATCACTACCCTCTCCCATCTATGGAATATATTCTCTAAAAAGTGGTGTGAGAAAAAATATTTTCATTGTTCGATGGGTATTCGGGTTATAACCAGTTATTGGTCAACGAATCGGATCAGTTCAAAACGAATTTCACCACAAAGTGGGGCACATTTTCATACAATAATATGTCGTTCGATTTTCCAACACCGATGCCACTTTCCAATTAGTTATGGACATGGCCTTCGAGGGGATTATAAATGATATGATCCTTATTTATCTAGATGATATAACCGTGTATTCCAAGCATGAACAAGGCGACATGGATCATCTAAAAAGGTTTTGATAGATGCAAGGAATTCGAGTTTCATTGAAATTGAAAAATATGTATTTTTTGTCCATGAAGGGAAATTATTAGGACATATCGTCTTGGGGAAGGAATTTCAATTGACTCAAAGATAATATGTGTTATCTTGGAACTTTCTCTTCTAAGCCATAAAAGGGTATCCAAAGTTTCTTGGGAATATCAATTTTGGAAAGAGGTTTATACCTCAATTTACGAATTTGGCCAAGCCACTCACAACTATGCTAAAAAAGAACATACCATTCAGCTAGACTAAATAGGGTAAGAGTGGCTTTGAGGATATCAAAAAGGCCATTTCCTAGGCCCCCATGTTGGTAAATCCCGATTATGAAAAGGACTTCATCTTTTATGCCTTTACAGGATTAGAAAGCATCTTGTTATTCTAACGTAGTAGAATTATGATCGGATGAAGCAACCGATTTCTTTCTTCACTAATCCCTCAAAGATTACAAAGTCAAGTACTCCTTTGTAGAGAAGAAAGTCTTTTTGTTGTTGTAAGGGCATTAAAGAAATCCAAGCACATGTTATCCAACAACATGATCCAATTAATGGTAACACATCCAAAAGTTAAGGATTTCTTGTTGAATAAAGACATAAACAAGAAAATGGATGGATGGATTACAAAGGTCATGGAGTACGATGTTCACATAAAGGTCACTAAGTTGGTCGAGATAAGGGCTTATGTCAACATCTTGCTTCGATGTAGAAGCAAGGGAAGAATATGATGACGCTACACAATTGTCATCTAGAAGAGAGTCACATTCTGTAAATTAGATGTATAACATGAAGATATTTTTGCAATCAGGTGAGTATCCTCCAAATCTAGACAGAAATAAAAGGAGGAGCTTGAGGGCTTTAGTCCATCCCTTGCATTCTCTTAGAAAATGTATTCTTTTGAAGGGATTTAAATGGAGTTATTATCAAGTGTATAAACCCAAATCAAATTGATAAGCGACTGGAAGAATTTCATAATGGGTTATCAGGAGATCATTACTCATCAAGGACAACTGCCATGAAATTCATGAGGGCTGGTTACTACTAGCCCGACCTATTTAGAGATACCCATATATGGGTAAGGAAATGTAAAGAATGTGCCATTTTTACCGAAAAACAAAAGCTAGCCACTCTTTCGCTTCATCTAATCTAAAGTGAGACCAACATTTCGTGCAATGGGGAGTGGATTTTATTGGGATGATAAATTGCCTGTGTAGTGATGGTCATAGATGGGTGCTAACTGCAAGTGACTATTTCACCCGATGGATGGAGGTGGTGTCATTAAAGGAAGGTAATGAGAAATTCATTTTGGAATTTCTTGAAGGTATCATGACAAGATTTGGCGTACCATTTATTGTCATTTCAGATCATGCCAAGGCATTCAAAGGCACGAAGATTAGTGAATGGGATGTGAAAAATGGTGTTTATTTAAAAAAATTATCAAACTATTACCCACAAGGTAATGGTTTGGCCGAGTCCAACAACAAGAATCTAATATGAATTATCAAGAGGATAATGAAAAGTAACCAAGTGAACTTGGCACACACAACTCAATCTTGCTCTTTGGGCATATATGATTACTCAAAAAGGGCTATTGGTAATTCTCCCTTTATGCTAGTGTATGGGAGGGAAGTAAAGCTTCCTTTATCTTTGGAGTTACCATCTCTTGAATTAGCACAAAATTTGGAAATGATGGAAAGGGATCCTATGACATTTTGTTTCACCGAACTTATGGAATTGGAAGAAACACGAAACCAAGCAATAAAGACTCTTGAGTTGCATCAAGCTGAGACAAAAACTTTTGACAAGAAAGCAGCTCACAGGTATTTTCAGGAAGGAGACATATTTCTTTGATGAGATGCGGAAAAGGCCAAGCCAGGAATGCATGTAAATTTTGATTCCCTCAGGAGTGGGACATACTTGATCACCAATTGTAAAGAGGTAAATTCATTTTTCCTATCTAGGCTTGATGGAGAAACACTGCCTATCTCAGTTAATGGGATACACCTTAAAGCTTACTATTGCCTTATTGTAAAAAATTTCCCTTTTTGCTAAAATATTATTTATTCGAGATTTCACAAAATTTTCCTACGTACCAAAATTTCCTTTGTATTTCGATTTAGACTTTGGTAACCAATCTGCATTTTGCATGCAAATTCCTTCCCAAAACCCAAAACCCGAAATACAAAGGGAGTTAGACCATTTTGAGAGGTCAAATATCAATTTGCATGTAAATTGCAAGTTGAGTTCTGAAACTTGACCCACATGTGATTTTCGGGTTTCAGAACTCAATTGCAACGTTACATGTAAAGTTATACTGAAACCCGACTTCTGACCATGAGAGACCATTTCGGGTTTCATAACCCAATTTTCAATTTACATGCAAATTGCAAGTCAACTTATAAAACTCAAAAAACAAAGAAATGAAGACCATTTCGGGTTTCATTTTTAATATCGTAGATTACATGTAATTTGTATATTGAGTCCCAAATCCTGAAACTCGACAGAGTTGCAAAGAGGGAGCCAAGTTCTGATGTTGATTCAACACATTAAATGCCACCTACCCACATGTGTCACCTACGTGGTAATTAATTCACCCTTTTCTATTTAAGGTCGAATTTTTACATGTCATTTTCACCTGACATTTTGTACGGTGACTTCTTTGAAGTTTCCCCAACTTTTAACAGTACCCCTTGCATGGATTTTAGAGTGATTTTAATGATTTTATCTTTGAACCACTTGATATTTTGGTAAGTTCTATATGTTTTATTGTTTTGCAAGTATTTGGGTTGTTATTTTGGTCATTTATCTATCCATCTTTTCTGACATGTTGCGTGTTCTTGTTGATTTCATTTTTGATTTATTTCTAGGGTTTTCTTCCTTATATATTTGCTTTAATGTCCTTATTTCTCTTTTTCCTTCACTTGTGTTTTTGGTGAAGCTTAGGCTTCAAAATCTCAATTACTTGTCAAACAAAGGATTTTTCGTCATCAATCATCAAATCGGGAGTTCACGCATGCAAAGCAAACCACAAGTTCTGCGAGAGACCAAATCATGAGTGAGGGTTGTAAAACAAGCCCCAACCTCGCCACAGTTCAAATTGGGAGTTCACACCTACAAAGCAAGCCATGACCTCTGCGCCAAAACCATTTTGGGTATTGAAGGTTGAAAAACAAGTCTCCACTTCCGAATTGAGAATCGAGGCTTGTAAAACAAGGGTTGACTTCCCATGAGACCAAGTCGGAACTTTGAGGTTGCTGAAAGCGGGCTTAGGTTCCACCCATGCATTTCAAGGTTCTTAGTTGTTTTTCAGGTCCTACTTCCACCCTTAGTTTCAAAGGCCTTCATGGAGGTTTTCATAGGTTTTTCCTGAAGAAAATGTTTGAATCATCATCCAAGGGAAACAGAAGGATGAAATACAAATTCCAAGGGGTGGCTCCCCCTTCTAGCATCACACCATGATAGGTATTTGGAGAGATTATACACATATTTCAATATATTCAGAGAGCCAAACACAAAAATAATTTATTATATCTCAAACTTGATTACATATATGTAGGAATAAGTCTCCTATAAATAAGAAGATGTCCCCATTAACGAGACTCTACAAATCACTCAATAATTCATATTTATGAGGTTTTTTATAACCTCACTAACTTTGTATGAACCTATTTATGGTGGGTATTATAAAATGTAAAGACTCATATTAAAATATACTAATTACCCAAATAATGTGAGCACTATGTTTTTCCTTCAGTGGAATTATGCAGAAACACAATCCGCTCACCGAATAGAAATTGAAAAGAGGGAAAAGTGAAAATGGAACATTGAAACCATGTTCCCCCCCTCAATGTGAACATTTCACTTATTCAACACAGAACATGAACACTAAAATAGAATCACATTGCACATAAGCGAAATCAATCTGAAACTCGGAAAAGAAAACAAACTCACACACACATTGTCACCACGGCTTCGTGTGGCCCTCGTTGGATCGACGAGAGGTCATTTTCCGACCTCCGGCGTTTGTTGCCTCCGTCCTCCAGTGATAGGCTACTAACTCAACCAAATGTGATCATGAAGCTCAAAAAATAACCTCCACAATTTGGACGTCGCGTAAGCAAACATACATCCAATTATTCAACAATAAGACGATTTTTTTATTTTTACAACTTTTGACGACTCGGAAATTCGATGATTATTGACTTGACTTAATGACAAACTTAAATATATTGACAATTGAAGGACTCAACATAAAAATGACTCTAGACTCATTTTAATTGTATTTTGACAAATTTGAAAATATGACTTGTTTACACGTAGACAATACTAAATGACTTAAATATTTGACTCAAAAAATGACTTTATGGCACTTGATACACAATGAGACTATTTTTGACACTTCAAGACATAAAATAATAGAGACTCGAAAACGACAAAACTATTTTAACTAATAACAAACATTTTAAATGACTCGTTTAATAAGCTAATAAATATAGCTTTTCACTATTTGACATCACCATAATATTGACACAAATAATAAACTTTATCACTATAATATTGACACAAATAATAAACTTTAGCAAAATGGACACTTTTTAAATATCCTAAACACTATTAACTAAAACCTTAAACACTATGGACACATTAATGACTTAAACATATTGAAAGACTAAGACAAACACTACATTGGCTGACTGACACTAACCGACTTGACATCAGGAGGCGAGGAATAATGTAGATGGCGGTTGGACAAAATTCAAGCGGTGAACTTCGGAGGGTGAGCAGCGGCGACGCGGGTGGTTGAAGGTATCTACGGGCTCTTGCATCTTCATCCATAAATGTAATTTCAGAAACAACAGGTAAAGAGATAGAATCGATACTGCTCAATCTAGATGAAACTTATGCCCATAACACTTCCCCTTCAGCTCATCTTTTCTGTGGTCGTGCTTGATAATCCCGAACAAGACCGCCCGAAAGAAGGATGTGAAGATTTTGCTCCATTTTTGCAGTGATGTCCTTATGATCATTACGCATCATAGTTAGACGATCTCAATCAAACCGAACAACTGGAATATCAATATCGTCCGGTGGAAAGCCATGGGTGTCGAAGAGGTTTCCTGTGAGACCAGGTCCATTAGGCTCCGCACAAAGCCGAGCTATAATTGCATTCATTTCTTGTTCGAGGCGTGGAACAGCGGAGCTGTACACGGTAGACATACGTGTGAGAGGAAGGGAACCTGCACTGAATGGATAGTGAGCAAGTTGGGGTCGCTTTTGTCTCTGATCAATGTTAGATACATGCAAGGTGAACACATGTACGAATAAATCAGAATTTTGCAGATTTGTATGGACTTGAACGTTGGATGATTTGATTAGAACGCAAGTGTAGATTATACAGTCCACAAGAAGACTATACCATGAAGAGCGTCACAAATGGCATTGTCAGGCCATGCGAGCTATCAAACATCCTCCTTCGAGTTCGACGAGACAAGAATGGAGTGGGACGTGCTAGATGCCAAGGGCAGAGAAAAGGATTTTGATCAAATCAGTGACTGAGATGCCACAATAAACAACCCACTCTTCTAGTTATATACCAGATCCTTCCTAAAGATTAGAACTTGCATGCAAGGTTCAAAACTGGACAAAACGTTCAATGTAGAAGCCAAATGTCGTGAGCCAATATACATGAAAACCACATTGCAAAATGCTATACGCTAATCAGGGAGACTTAAAAGCGTATCTAGATGCAGATATATAAAAAAAGACTTTCATATGCAGGGGCAAAAATAGCAATGGATCTGCCGCTTACAATTCTCAGAATTCCATTGTGTTCTCCATATCGCGGTGATACCATGATAGGTATTTGGAGAGCTTATACACAGATTTCAATATATGTAGAGAGCCAAATACAGAAAAATAATTTATTATATCTCACACTTGATTACATATATGTAGGAATATGTCTCCTATAAATAAGGAGATGTTCCTATTAACGAGACTCCACAAATCACTCAACAATTCCTATTTACGAGGATTGTTATAACCTCACTAACTTTGTACGTACCCATTTATGGTGGGTGTTATAACAATATAACAACTCATATTAAAATATACTAATTACTCAAATAATGTGAGCACTACATAAATAAATTCCTAACACATCAATCATTGACAATATCGAGACATCGATCTCGCCACATCAATTTACGAGTTTTGGGGTAGAGTTAGATCCCCATCCAAGACTACCTAGATCGAAGTATTTATGATAGTGGAATTGCCCTATCTGCCGCTTTTCCACCTTCAATACAATGTCCTGAATTTGTACTCACAACTGCAACACATTATGATAGAGACTCCCGAACATTAAAAGATGTTGATGGAACAATTGTTATCGATGAATATCGACTACTTTGAATATTTTCTAAAACTTCATGATGTCGAAGGATATGCCGCAATTTCTCCCAGTTTTATTCTTCATCACTAGCAGGATAATTCGAGACGCTTGCTCCAAAATACTTAATAAGAGTTGTTTGTCGAAGCCAAAGCCTTCAGTAACTAGATTTCCAAAGACCATCCCTCATTCATATTTCATACAAGAGGTGAACAACATAATTAAATTGTTGAGTAGAGTTATAGGGCTCTCGTCTTCAAAAGATTTCCAAGAATGGATGTACTTGTACATTGCCACTATTCATAAAAACTTTGATCTCATTCGATGGGCGGAACACATAAACGACGCCATACAAAATTAGATGTTAGACTTCCAAACTACATGTAATTTTTATACGACTTCTTATCTTTTGTATATCGGTGTGGGAATTAGAAATTATCCGGGATTGTCACCTTCGGAACAAGAAATGCATCGCAACTTTATGAATTCTAGCCTCAACTAACAATGAAGGGAGGGTCAAGCCTCTTCAGGAGAGTAAACAATGCATTTTTCTTCTCTCTCATATGTATCTTTGATAAATAACTCTATAATCAAAGAATACCAGACAATGCTTAAAATGTAGTAAGGACTTAGGGATGTATTTTCCTACAATTCCCAACCTTTACATATCTCAGAGTGGGAGGATTTTTAGGTGGTACCAATAAATTGCTAAGGTTCCCTACATACAAGTGGGTATTTATGGAGTTAGATGATACCCGCCCCACCTCCACAAAATTCAAATAAATAGGCATAAGGCGGGAATCAAGTTCCCAATAACCTTGGGTCAATACTGATTGCACATGCTCATATAAAACAAAGAATGTTGAGGGTGAGATGCAGAAACGACATTGAAGACCTATCATATGCGAGTTAGCTTTGATTATTGGGGTGTGGTTGGTGGCCTCGGACAACCGATGTCCACATACCACAGTTGGAGGATATTTGGATAAATTGTAGAGATGAAATTACGGTATGGAAAAGGGACTATCACGGGTTGATTCTTGAAGAGGTAGTTAGATATGGAATTGCGAGATGTACCGAAGGCATCCTTGATGATGGAGAGATTTCAAACCCCTGTTTATGATCAAATAAACGTAAAGTATCAACCAATACCATGGATCAATTGGTCACTTTAGGAGTGTACCAGTTCTAGAGAGTGTGCAACACATATTATCAATCGGGGTTGATGTCATTGGGAATCACACCAAAAGCATCAGAGTAAGTCCCTATTGCAACAACACAAGTACAACAATCGGTGGGCCACCCCACTTCTTCAAGAGGAAGGAAACCCACTCCCAAGCCTTGCAAAATCAGAATTGTACATACAAGATGGAACTTTTCCCCGAATATTTCCCATACCGAGAAACGAGCCCTTATCCCTTGTATATCCCGTTATACCCTCCTAGGAGGCACCCTCTATTTTGTGGCTACGACGGGAATCAGTTGCATTGTCTTGATGTGACCGAGTCAGTCCAAGTAATTAAAGAAGTGTATGGAGGCATTTGTAGAGCACACAGAAGCGGGATGGTCCTTGCTAAGAAACTATTGATAGTAGGTTACTACTGGTCTATGATGAAGTAGAATGTTGCAACTTTGTCAAGAGATGTGAACTTTGTCAAAAATATGGAAACTTGATACATGCACCAACACAGGATTTGTAGCCCATCACAACACCCTGGCCGTTTTCAAAATGGGGACTTGATCTCATAGGGAAGCTCACTCCAACTTCCTTAGATGGCCACACTCATATTATCACCGCCACCAAGTACTTCACCAAATGGGTAGAGGATATACCTCTCACTTATGTAACGGTGCACATATCTCCAAGTTCATAATGAACCATCTCATTTTCCATTACGACATCCCCTTTACCATTGTAGCAGAAAATGGTAAATAATTTAAGAACAAGATGGTCAAAGCGTTATGCCAATGCTTCCAAATCCGACTCAAGTGGTCAACCCCCTATTACCCTCAAGGTAATGGACAAGTTGAAGCCACTAATAAGATGGTTAGAAAAACTAGTCGTAATTGGCACCTTTAGATCCATCCTACCCTCTAGGCCTATCAAACCTCCATCCGCACCCCTACTAGTGCTACTCCTTATTCATTAGTCTTTGGCACTGAGGCCATTATACCCTTGGAAGTTGAGCTTCCCTCCCTAAGAATATCTCTCTGGGACTATCTAGACAAAGATGAAGACTACAGGGTAGCTCGGCTAGCGAGTTAGAGCTACTAGATGAGAAGCATATGAGAGCACTCAATCATTTGAAGGTTTATCAGAATTGAGTGTCATGAGGATACAACAAATGGATCATACCTCATCAATTTGAGGTAGGAGATCTCATTTTAAAAGAAAACCAGTTTAACACGGTCAAAGATTGAGAAAAGAAAGGCATATAAATTGGCTCACTCAAATGGTGAGGAATTACAGTAACCAATGAACGCAATACATCTCAAGTGGTTCTATGCTTGAATATGAGGTTCCTCAAAAAAAAAAAAAAAAATAAGAAAAAAATAAAAAAATCAAGAAAAAGTAAAAAGAAAATAGGTCGTCCAAGTGTGAAAACCACACAATTGTGGCACATTGGGCAAGTCCTTGGGTGAAAACTAGCTTCCGACGCTTAAGGAGGATTTTTTGTTCACAAGCAACTCTCACATCGGGACAGATAATAATCACTTTTATCTAGGGATAGTTTTCCTAAAGGTCTAGGGATCGTCTTACACCTGTCTTTTAGGGCCTTGATTTGGCTAATCTATTCTTACACCTATGTGAAGGAATCATATTTATATATTCCATCTAACGTTGGGGGCACTTTCACATTTTCATTGTCTTGCACATAACGTGTGGCATTCTACCCTTGTACATCCCCTCTATCGCTAGGGGCATCCACGCTTCTTCGTTTGTTGTACATAGCTTCGGAAAATCTTTTAAAAAAACACAAAAACATTCAAATATGTTAGAAAAACCTAAACATCTGAAAAATCCCTTTTAGGGAAAAAAACCACAAAAACAATGTGAACAGTAGCCTTGAAAATTATCTTTGAGATAACACCAAAAACATAGAAAACATTTCAAAACTATCCCGCAAAAACAAAGTAGTGGTTTGATTACTTTTAGTTGTCGGTTTGTAGAGTTTTGATTGCATTATATTTCCATGTTGTGTGCTTTAAATTGGATTCATTTGCTTAGTTTAAAGTGTTACTTTAATTTTTTTGTACATAGGCATTTGATTCATTTTATCTTGCATACTTGTATATAATTGTGTTGTGTTAATTAGATTTGATTAAAGTTTTTTTTTTTTGTGTTGTATAGTTTGTTGTCATCATAACATCATATCATCTATCATCTATCATCACATCTATACATCATATACATCTTAAATAAAATGCTGAGCTACATACTCATGATCGTGTTGACTAAGCTATCATCACATAGTATCATCAATGGGGCAAGAGGGTTCGCTAATCACATTATCCCCCCAACCCAATGTCATAAAATAAAACATGGACAATCATAAGTATCACATGAAAACAACATGATATAATCTACTGTTATCTCATACACAACATGTGATAAGTAGAACATGAAACATTTAATAAAAACATGTGATATCATCTATATGTTATATGTTACTCATAGATTAAATAATATGTGATACAATCATAAAGCATCAAAACATAAATCCATAATCATCATAATCATATAACATGTCAAAATCAAATGTCCATGTACAAAGTGTCTCGATACATCTGGATACGAAAGAATGCCATCATGTGCATAGGTCAAAAATGTGCCTTCATCAAGAGGCATAATAAAAAATAATAATACATGTACATCAATAAAAAATGAGCCTTCATATCGAGGCATCTATCCAAAAATACATACATTTGTGTATACATTAAAAATTATTCACGTTTGAATCGATCCCTCATGAGGAATAGGTGTCCTGTGATCTCGAGGAGGACCCATAACTCATGGAACCTACCGCCTCGATTTGTTGCCCTGTCTCATGCCCCTGAGCTTTGCTCAACTGATCTAGGCGATACCGATGGTCTTTGTGATCTTGCAGATCTACTCAACCTGTTGATTATAGCTAGGTGCTCTCTGTCCCTCTCGAACAACCTCATAATACAATTATCTATAATAAGAAGCCCTGCCATTTTTCTTTGCCAAATCCATATGCATACGCAATGTCACTACAACTCCATCAAGTGTGTTAGAATGAGGCTACCTCTACGTAAAAGTCTAGAAATATCAACCTTCCTCACTATCCTCTCAACATGGAGCTGATATCACTCTGCTATGATTTCGTAGCTGATCTCACTCCATCGTAACCTATATTAGTTGGGTGTCCAACTGGTCTCGCTCACCCTGGAGTTGTGCCATGTGCGCCACTACTAAGTCCCTCTCAATAATAATCTTGTCTCTCTCTACAAAGACCTGGTTGGACCGCTATGACATGTAGCTTCAGTACAATGTAGCTAGCTAGCTCCCGTATGTTGTGAGATCTACTCTCATCCCCCACCTCTCGGGACTCGTGGTGGATTCTCCCATTTGTCTCCTCTACCTCCTCCTGGGCTATGTGGTGGTAGAGTAAAAATATGAGCCTTTGTCAAGGCTACTATACATGGGCCTATGGAAGTACTTGGTTGTAGTGGAACATATAACCTCACCTGCATACCCATTTGATCCATTAGGATATGAACATGTACATGTGGTTGTACAAGAACCTTCCTAGGTACTCCCTGTGCTTGCATGTGGCCCTGTCCCCGTCTCTATCCCGATCCTTGTCCTCCTCCATCACCCCCATCATTTCCATCATCTTCATCACTTTCATCCTTGCTCTGGCTATCATGTTGGGCCCCCTACTATCCTCTCCCTCTACAAGGAGGTTGCTTTGGAGGTGACACACTCCTGCATCCCATGTAACCCGTGGAATGGTGAGCCACCTAGGTAGAATTGCAGGTACCATGCAATGGTGAGATGCCTAAGCGAATTGTAGGGTATCATTCCACGTAGACCGATGTACATCTTGGATCTGATCTCTCTTAGAGGATTCCATACTAGCGGAACCATCTGCTCAAAGATATCTCTAGCTCTTTGCGGTCTAATCTGAGGGCCAATATTAAAGTTTTCCTGGCTCTGTCTTACGTACCACATCTGGTGGGCACATCCCATCTTGCCCCAAATTACCAATGTACTTTGTCAATCTTGTAGTACTCCCTGATGTATCTCGTGTCTTCCAAACATAAAGTGCTCAACCATAGCAAAGCTAAGATCCACTCCATCCTCTCGGCCACCGATAATGTCTCGTAAGGCCTCCAAGTGATCATATGTTGTTGAATATCATCTAAATCATGCCGATAAAAGTATGTATTTGTCATATGACCTCAAACATCATCACCAACAAGATCCCAACAAAAAATTTACAGATCATCAGGAGCTCGATCTCGCAATGCTCCTACTGGGGTGACTAATAGCTATATGGTCTCAGGCCCATATCTGTAAAAGGGTCGCTAGAGCCACCGTCTTCTAACGGTAGTAAGAAATCAAATGAAGATCCCAATATAAATGCACAGTATGCACTGACCCTAATAATAACGCTCTCCTCTGAGTAGACCTCGAGATCATGGTAATCAGACCTAAAGGGAATGATGTGCCCATCTTGTCAGTGACCAGAATGCCACTGACAAGAGCCATGAGATAGACTGACATGCAATATAATCTTGGATCCGCAATACATTGATGCATATGAACTCACATACCTCATCGAGGTATCTCATCACGACCAAAAATCTCAATCAAGTTATCGGTAAGGTGTGTCGCACCATCTCATACTCAATCAAGTTATCGAGTAAGTTATGTCGCATACATCTCATACCTAATCAAGAAACCTACAATCGAGACTCGTAGGATCTTCCAAATGTGCTCCAATGTAATCGTCATCTCACCGGTAGGAATCATGAAACACCGACTCTCGTTGTGCCATTTCTTGGCTAAAGTTTTGATAAGGCTATGATCTACGGTGATATGTGGCATCTTTGCCACATAGCTAAGTCCAATCACGTATAAATCAATGTCTAAACAATTCCTCTCGTGTCGAGTGAGAGGTGAGATGATGGCCAAATGGCCATGTCGCTCACGCACCGCAAAACAGTGTGGTTGTGCATCTACAAAATCAAACAACACACTTGTTATATTAACTTTCTATCTAAACATCGGCTAACACTTAGCCTATTCATCACTATGTTATTCTAAGACATTTTGCTATATTCTTCTAATTTCTTCCAAAAACTTATCCTTTTTATTCTAAGTTTTCACAAACACGTCTTTGACGCATGCGCGCCCTTGTTGGAATATGTGTGCACAGAACGCATGTACCTACATTCTAACACATGTGCTTGCATCCAAGTGTATGTGTGCGCAACCCTTTTATCCCACTTCTTCTGATGCATACATGCCCTCCATGACGCATATTCTCACCTTTTGTGTGTGTGCTTGTGCACGCATGCTTGTTCTAGCCCCTTCGATGCATACACGCCCTTTTGACACATGCACATGCACACACACCCAATTTCTAGTGCATATATGTGCCCGATAAAATATGTGCATTCTTAAGGTGCATGCATGTGTTATCGCCCCCTAAATGCTAATAAATGTAATTAAATGACAAAATTGACAAAGATGGATAGGGTAATCACGTAGGGACCATCGCTAGGAATCCACACGTACTCTCAAACAAAGTGTTATATTGCCTCGTACGCCTCTAAAGTCACGTCATCTCTCCTCGTGGTCGAGCAAATGTAAATAGTATATCAAAGCATAGGGTTGGTATCAAATGAATTACTCATGATGATTTTACCGCCCCCGGGAGGAGTATATGTGGTTATTTTAACCTTCGTGATGCATTTTCTCCGTTGTGGTGGCTGAAATGCATGATTTAGCCACCGTGATCATTATAACTTCCTCTATTACCCATTGTGATGATTATTTTTATTAAATAATTATTTTTGACCCGTTTTCTTCTGACTGGGGCATATTTTTTCTACCCGATGACCGTTTATTTGCCCCCTGGGGAATTTCCTATGATTTTAGGTGATCTTCCACTTTCTAAATTCTTCTGATCAATCAAAAATCTAAAAATTGCAAAATCATAATTTCAAAAAAATTATAATTTTTTTCAAAAATCCAAAAAATCGTAAAAACTAAAAAATTGACAAAATTAGTACACATCTCATATGCGGTTGAAATTTTTGTCACATGCATGGTATTCATCTCATATATTTCTTATGTTTTCAAACCAAACAAATCATTGATCATCTAGATCTACAATCATTTACAAATCTAGACTACTTGCTTCTTATACTGTACTGGGCACAATGAGTTTCCTAGTACTATTTTTAGTAGCACAATGCTTTTCATTGGACCCAAGTGTCCTCCATCAATTCCCCTCGTATGTATCCTTTCTTGGGCACCACTTTTAACCCTTTTCATTTATCATGAACATTTGGGAACTGAAGCTCGATAAAAAAACATTTGTGCAACTATCTTGAACATTGTTGGTTTGAGTATGTGTGTTTGTACTTGTTTCCCTGTTAGATTATCTTGTTTACTTCTCGTATTGCATTGCATTTTGTATGTTGCATGGAGTTGGAATTTTAGCAATGGAAAGTTGTTCGCATTTATGGCTTTTCATGTCATTCTACACTTTTGTCATATGCTTATATTTTTAATAAGGACCGATGTTGAAGCTTTCTAGTAATGTGATGAAAACAATATTGTTTTACACGGTACTAGATCGCTAATAGCTCAATATCCCTTCCTTGTTATTTTTTCTTCTATACATGCTTTCTTCTTTTCTTCCTTATTCTGTTGTTTCACTTGGGGCATCTTGTCCCTCCTCATTCTTCTATCTTCTTCCTTCTTCTTTTTGATCGTCGATCGACCTCTTCCATCACCCCATTAACACTCGAGGGGGCATCCTTCACTCTACTAATTTTTCTTCCACTCCTTCAATAATTTGTATTTGTTTGTGCTTGTCTACTTTATTTGAAGTGGTGTAGCTTACACCACCCCAAAGAGGGGAAAATGTAGACACCTATAGTTTGATCAAAGCAACTTTATTATTAAACTTTCACTAACTATTCCATTCCCCTGTTAATTAACTACACTATGCTAGTTAAATAACCCGCCTAACTCTCTCTAAACCCCTAAATCATATTGCTACCCCACTAAATGGATTCCACAAGCCTTTCCCCATTAATTAGGCCACTTAGGGTTAATTAATCCACCTTTGACTTTCTAAAAAGGCACTTACCTTTCTAAAAGTGCATGTCACTTTCCAAATGCATTTTCATTTGCATTTCACCTTTTGGGATTTTGTCCCACATGCACCCAAAACATCCCTTTCTTGAAAAAGAAAACCCATCTCGCTTCTCCCTAATAACACTTCTCCTTCTTTAGGCTAAACTATAGTATTTTTGTTAGGATTTAGAGCATTCTTCATTGTTATTGAGCTATCATTATCTATTGCATTTTCCAACTCAAGCTTGAGTAAATGAGAAGAACCATATGGCCTTGTAGCCATTAATGGTGAGCTCTCACTCTCAAACCCTTGAGCATTAAACAATCAAAACTGATTGTTAGGATCTTCATAGGTTCATATTTTATAGCTTTCAAAGAGTAGAGAGTAATATACATGTTAGTTTGATGTTTTTGTCAAAGTTATAATGCATGCATAGGAGTAGCTCTTGTTTATCTCTTATCTATATGGTTCATAGTTAAGTTGTTAAAGCTTTGGGGTTTCTTTAGTGTTCTAGCCTCATTTCTATATATTTTCAAACTTATACATGTTCACATATAGAAACAATCAATCCAAAAACATATAAGAAAAGATAACTTTCTTATACCTTTATCTATAATATAATGAAGTATTCTTCTTTATAATAGAGCTCTAAGGTTAATGCAAGTGTGTGATATCACCATGAAGACCATTTTTCATATATAGATAGAGCTAACCCCGTCCTCATTCAATAAAGTCACTCCCTTCTTCTAGAACATGGTTCAAAATACTTAGCATAAGTGTGTATTAATCTAGTCTAAAAAAATGGATCTTACATCATGGGAGGACTAAAGCTGTTATTGCAGTCTAAGAGTGATGGTGTAGTTTCTTGGGCCTAATATAAAGCTAAATAATTACAATTATCACAAGGATCAATCAAGAAAAGAAAGAAAGTGACAAGCCTAGACCTAGAAAAGAGAAAATAAGATACAATTGAATTAGAAAGGAACCATCTTTCATCATGATTCAAATAATGGAAGTGGTGACTAGAGTCCTATGATCACGGTTCCTAGCAAGATGAGAGTAAGAAGAATTAAATCTTGGGCATGTTGACTATAGAAGAGAAACTAAGACAAAGATAAAAAAGAATAGAGTTAAAATGATATTAATATGACCTTAAAGTACACTGGAGAGAATACATGAGCTTGTGGGTTTATGAATTCAAGAATATGATATGCAATTGGAAGGATAGTTTGAGTTATGATGTGTACCACATGCACTTATGGGAAGGATTAAAATAAGGGATTCTTCACTGAAAGGAAACCAATGAACTATTGAACTCTCTTTGTCTCCTCCAAGGAAAATAAAAGGAGAGGCTTCATCATCTTTTTACGAGCGCAATCAACACCTTCATTTGGAATATTCCCTTTGCCAAGGAGATATCAACCACCCGTTGTAATGGCAAAGTAAGGAATCATTTATTTCCCACTTTAAATGGTGGAAGTAGTCTGGTACTCGCTCAACGTGATGTTATACCCCAAACAAATCTTAAAAGTCTGTCATTCTTTATCGGTGAAGGAAATGTCACTCTTATAGAACACATTCGGGATGTTGCTAACATCTGTTTGGTCCATAACATCAGAAGATAATGTAATGTGGCAACAGCTTCTTACCACTTTCTGAAGGGAAAATCAATTCAATGGTTTCGTGGTCTACAACCCAACACTATACATAACTGGGATGAATTAGGAGAAAAGATTTGTAAACAATTTGAGGACACGAGCGACCATATTTCTCTCATGGAGTAGTTGACCACTATAAAAAGAGATCCTCGGGATTTCATGGAAGATTTCAATTTATGGTTCCAAAAGACATGGAATAGGATTCCACCATTGATCAAGCCTTCCCAAAATAATGCATTCTTGTATTACTTGTGGGATTTGAACAATGATGTTAAGGTTATGATCCAATCAATGAGTGGAACAACTCTATCGGACTCCTATGATATTGTCATACGAGATGATAATTGTCTTATCCAAGAAGGAATAATAGCTCTAAGGCCACCAATTCCTTTTTTTCTCAAGTTTTCCACTAATCAACTAGCCATTAATCATTTCCCTTCAGTCTCCAACCAATCAGCTCAACCAGTACCTCCCTCCAATGATCTCTATGAGGTAAAATATTTACTTTAGAGTTTTGGCAATGAGTTGGTTGTTCTCAAAAGGTAGTAGTCTCAATATAATTGTCCTTACCAACCTTTGAATCAACCATATTAGGCTAATTGAAAACCTTTCTAGATTAATGCCCAAATTCAAAATCAGATCACTAATGTCAAACCATTTAATACCAAGAACCCCCTTGCTACCAAATTTTCTAGAGGTATTGTTCTTATGTAAAATAATTTTGTTCAAGATTATGAGTGGTGTTATCCATGTTCCCAACCACACAACTAGAACATGTGTCCTAATGGAATGCTTAGCCAAACACTCATGGTCCAAATCATATCCACAACCACGGAGAAAAATCAAAAGCTTCTTCATAGGAATACGCAATTCAACTATAGACGCAAGGGGAGTCAACCTTGTTCAATTGGAAAGAAGAAGATTTTTGTGGATTTAATGTGGAATCTATGGCAAGAGTGTCTAATACGTGATCAAACAAAAGGGAAATATAAGGGGAACAACCCAAGGTTGATCAAACATATACTTCACAACCTCGTCCACGGGGAGAAATAAGAAAATATGTAGTGGGTAAATCATCGGGGCCCATGTCGGTCAAGTTGTGAGAAAAGAAAATCAAACCTTCACTATAATGCCAAATTCCCAACTTCCCAAGGAGAATGTAGCAACACTAAAAACATCATCTAAGGTGGGAATATTTCTTTCAGCATTTTTGAAAAAATGATGAAGACGAACCTCAATGTCACTATGTGAGACGTGCTTGATATTCATTCACAGAGAAATTTTTTCTGATAATATTTGAAACGTTTCTATACACTGAGTGAAACGGTGAAGTAATGTGAAAGCAACGAAACACATGCCATCTACTTCTAATAGTTTGTGCCAACCCGAGGGGAGAAATGTTGCTAAACACGGAAAACCACCGCTCTTCTACATCTCTTTGATTATTGGTAAGCATATGGTGCATAACTATATGATTGAACTGGAGCTAGTAGCTCCATGATGCTCAAGAAAATTGTTGATGTACTCGGTATTCAATATACACCAATGACCGGGGAGTTTTTCAATTAGATGGAAATATTGTTCAAAACATTGGGATGATTAAGGATTTGAATCTTACCATTCATGCATGCCCAATTCTATCAATTACTCAAGACATATATGTTATTGATATTCCTCCCTTCTTCATCCTATGCCTCTCTAGAGATCTCAATGCTAAGATGGGCGGGATTTGTCTACCGATTTGGTCACACATGCTCCTCGAAATAGGTATGGAATAAGGTGACTATAAGGGTGATCCAATTTGTAAAGATCATGTCAATCTCTATACCCCTAGTGCCATCAACATGAATTGCACCTTACACGATCGGAAGAAGACGATGAAGATTTGTAACACCCCGCCCAGGACACGAAACTCGATTAAAGTCGCTAAAAAAATTTGGTAATTTTTTTTTAAGATGAAAGATTAATACTAACACTTGCTTCACCGTTTCCCGTTAATAATTAATTTATATTAATTTAATTTACCCAAAATTAAATAAACACTAGCCTAATAACAACTTAATTATTTTATTCTATTAAGTGTTTACTAGGGTCACAAACTTAAGTCTACCCCCTTTTTACTATAATTAATTTTCCTCCTTTTTATTAATTTTCCCACACACACCACAAAAGTTATTTTCCCTTCCTACTTTAAATCCCATGACTAAAAGAAAAGTGTGTAGGATCACTTATGGACCCTAGGATTGAACAAATCTTGGCCCTTGATCTCCTCTTGCCCTAAAGTTGACCTAACTCAACTTTATCTTCTCTTTCCTTTTCATTTGCTTTTCATTTTGTTGAGGGAAGGTTGGAAGCTTGCTTTCATGAAGTTTTTTTTTCTTTTGAAGAGAAGGATCTCTTTTCTTGTTTTTATGTTATTAATTTTTGTTATTATTTTTATATAGGCTTCAATAAGCTCAGATTTGGTATATCTCTTATAGTTCACATTGTTGTTTTATTATTACTATTATTATTTTAATAAAGGCAAATCTACCTGAATATATATACATACATACATACATACATACACAAAAATAAATAAATGTAATGTGAAAACCCCGGATGATTGAAGAAGTCACGGATTTCATAACCAGGAAGGGGCGGCAGTTTGGAGGGGAGAGTGTGGTGTTGGGGTTTGGCTGCGTGGAGAGGGTGTGGGAAGGAGCTGCGTGGAGGATGGGGACGGTGGTGAGTGTGTAGGTGTGGGGGAGGCGTCGGCCCTCCCCAAATTCCAAAACTTTACTTGATAAATTTTAAGCCTTCACCGAATCTTTTCATGGTCCCCTTTCTTTAATTTCTTTATTTATATTGACTTTAAAACCTTAAAACTTTCTTCACCGAATTCTTTTAGTATTAATTCAATTTGTTTTTTTGTTTACTTTCACACCTCACCATAATTTACTTTCTTATAATTATTATTATATTTTAATTTAAATTTATGTTTAGTGATATATATTACATATATAATATATATTTATGTATATATACTTATAATAATAAATTAATTTATATTTCTTATTATTTAATATTTACTATTATCCTATATATATTATATATACAAGATGGAAATAAATATAATAAAATTTAGAATATTACGAATACAATATATAACTAAAATAGTATATATAAAATGATGAAAAACTTATAAGAACATTTCATAGTTATTTTTTTATATACAATTATATTAAACATATTTTCAATATATTTATATCACATATTAAGAAAGAAAAAAGTTACAAGTTGTAAAATCATGGATTAATATATATATATTGGAACAAATCTAGGTTCAAATAATTTATTTCTTTATGTGAAAAGAAAGCGGTGGCAATGTATTTCAAATAAGAGAAGAAGCTTGTAATATGTCAAAGAAGTTGCTACAAGGAATACATATTTTAAAATTGATTTTAAAATGTAAGCACCCATTAAGTTTTCTCATGAAAAGAAGAGTGCAAAGTAATTTCATCTCTTTGTATAATGCCACTAAACTTTGCAAGAAGAGACCTATTACAAGGCTAACATTATTTCCAATAAACCAACTTTCTTTTCAATATGGACTTCCATCAATTACATATCAAATGGATCATTCATTTTACAACATTTCTTTCCAAGGAGCTTGAGATCACAATCACACCATGATTCCAAAAATATTAAAATACATAAGAGATCAACATACAAGTCTTCTTTCCAAGATTAAAGAAAGGTTACAACTACAATTGTGACACTAGTTTACAAGTGATTCCAAATCACAAGGAGGATACTTTACAAGACAAATAACTTCCCAAATAGCCACATTCATGAGATTACAATGAGATTGGTGTCCACACAAAGGAAGAAGGAGACAATGAGAAACCAAGATGACAAGAGACTCCAAATATCTTCCACTTGAGCGTCAAATTTTGAATGCTTTCAAAGAACCAACACAAGGAGAAAAGCTTGTTTAACCACCCAACCTTTAGGCATCATTACATGTCTTTCCAAGGTTGGAAGACATGCTAGCCTCCCCCAAGCCCATGGGAGAGAGAGCTAGATTCCACAAATTTTGCACAAGATAAAGGGAGACACAACAACATTATATTTTCACAATCAAGACACTCCAAACACTAAGAGAACACCAAATATTGGCAAAGAAAGAAAAGAGGAGAAACCATATTCTCCCTTCAAAATGGGGAAGAGAAGAAGAAATATCCAAGTGCCAAAAGTGTAGTCCAACATTGGATGCACATAAACAATAATCTTCACAACCTCCTTATTCCTCCAAAGTCATCAAACCCTCCTTATTTCTCCACCCATTCACCAAAATCCTTCTTGGGAGGATTTTCAAACCCATTGGGTTTCCTCTCCAAGAATGGGGAAGGGGTTCAAACCATATGAACCACCTTACCCACCTCAAACCATATGAGGGGAGTAAAAGGAACCTACATGGCTTGCCCATCAAGCCATGAGGTTTGAGAGGGAAAATCCCTCTCTCTTCCCCCAAAGAACTCCAACATCCATCAAACCATATGATGGATGGAGCAAAAATAAATACAACAACCATACTTAAGAAACAAACCATACAAGCAACTAAACAAACATTCCAACTATAAGCAAGCTAAGATCTAGCAAAACATCCAACATAAAATGAGCTCAAGAGCCTACCTCCAAGAGCTCTCCAAAACAAGATTTTCCAACTTTCTTCCTCAAGCAATACTAGCTCCAAAATCCTCAAGCACCAAGCCAATGCTCCAAAAAACTGAACCAAAAAAGTTATTTTTCTCCTCCATGAGGGAGAATTTGAAGAGAAGCCAATCAATTTCCTCACCAATGAGGGGGTGACATGTGTCACCCATCTCTTCCCTCCAAGTCAAAGATTCCAAAATAAAAAGAAGAAAAGATAAATTCACTTTTAACACTCCCTTCCCAAAATACCCAAAATGAAAATAAAACAAGATTGTGCAACTTTCTACAAAACACACATACCAATCCATCTTACATGGATGGTGACCAAAGAGAGGCAAAATGGGAGGGAAAATCCCATTATGCCTTGAAATTAAGCCCCCTACCTATTAGGTAGGGTCCAAGGGCCCATTTTCATGCTAAGTGAACTTGTAAACTAAAAAGGGGTCACTTAAAATGCCTAAAATAGCTAAATTTTGGGTTTGGCACATTTGGGCACAAGTGTAGAGGATGTGGGGCCCACCCAAGGGTTCACATATGACCCTAATCTCCTCTAATTAAATACATCATTAACCAAACACAAAACTTAATGCAAGTGGGGGCCATTAAGTCCCCAAAACAAGTTTACCAGCAAAATGAACATCCTAACCAAGATTAATATTACAAGACATATACATTACAAATGAGGGTCACTCATGGCGCCCAAAATATGAAATATAATACTAAGGCCTCATACGATAAACACGGTTAGGACTTAGCCCCGTGGGCCGCTTGTATAAAATTTACATAGCTGCCCTGAAACCCACGTTCTCCTGTGACCTGTCACCTGCACACTCATTGCACACATTAAACGTACATGTCCAACACAAGAGTAAACTAGTTACTCACTAAGCGAATCAATTCAAACATGTAAATTAATGATATCACAACATCAACGTGGAATGCACAATCTCACACAATTTTTCATACGTTAGGTATTGTAATACATAAAAATGTCATATCACCATGCCATCATGTATCCTCATCAGCAAATCGAATACTTTATAAAATCAAGATATGTGACTAAACTAATTATCCAACATATATCAATTAGGCCCAAATCGCATAGAAAAGTGTTAGTATCCACAATCTCAAATAAAATGTGTCAATCTACTAATCTAGTCAAATTGGCGCTACACGCCCCAAATCACCATACATGTCCATGAAGGCAAACCAACATATCATAATGTCCAAAAATATGTCAAAATCCATGTTAAGTCACAACTATGGGTTAAGAATTTAGCAGATAATTGAGGCTAGAAAATGTGGGCACTACAAGATCATGAATCCACTTTGTGCTCCTATCGAAAAATTCCGGACATCTTACTTGATTCTTGGGAGCTGAACTTTATTTTGATTCATATACCCAAGAATTGGAACAAACATGATTGGTAACTTATTACATCCATGAGGAAGGAGCAATGAAAGCCAATCTTCTCAAATCCCAAGATGATCTTGAAGGATTATGACAACTCTTCTTTGATGGATCAAGAAGCTAAAAATGGTGTTGGTGTCGGTGTCATGTTGATTTCCTTGGAAGGTAAGAAATACTTCTCATCTATATAACTTCAGTTTAGTTACACTAATAATGTAGCCGAATACGAGACATTGGTACATGGAATTCAGCTGGCTCAAAAAAGTGGAATCAAGGCATTGAATGTTTTTAGGATACTGAGATTTTTGTGCATCGGGTCGAGATCTCGAGTGTGGAAAATAACAATATGTTCATATCCTACAATAATAAGGTATGGGAATTGATCGAATACTTTGAATATTTTGGCATGCACATAGTCCCAGGAATCAAAATCAAGATGCAAATAAGATTTCAACAGTGGGATCTCAATATGATATCCATGTCAAATTTATGAAGGAAGGAAGAGAGTTCGTCAAGTTGGTTGTAAGACTAGTAGTACCAGATAATGTAAGTAATTGGAAAGTTTTTGAAAAAGACCAATGGATCATTGTCTTTCTTAAAGAAGAGGCCGAGTTTTCATCGAAAAACCAGTCTAAGTTGTAAGAAGCTTATAATGATCAAATCATTCAATTGAAGGGTAATAAGTTGCCAAAGGGTCTGATCACTCTCGAATCTATCTTAAATTCAAATGATCGGTCTAAAAGAGAAAAACTAAAATGATTATTAAAGAAGCTTATTTTGAAACAGTCTAGGTTGCAGAAGATGGATTTTGAAAATTGGAAAGATATGCACACAAGTTGAAAGAGAGCCTTTTGTTATCCTTTGCTAAGAATACAATGATATTTTTTCTTGGAGTTACGAAGATCTCGGGGATCACTTCCGAGGCCTAGCCCAACACACCATCGAACTTGACTTGAATGCCAATCCAAAGTCGGAAAAAGAAAGGACCAGTCAATCTTGAAATTGAACCATTTATAAGAAATGAGTTTTCCAAACTCATCAAGGCTAGTATTATTTTCCCAATCAATCACTCCTCCTGGGTGGCCAATCCAGTTCTAGTTAGGAAAAAGAATGGGTAAATCAAACTGTGAGTAGATTTCAAAGATCTCAATTGGGCTTCCCTTAAGGATCATTGTGTTCTCCCATCTATGGAGAAGTTTCTCCAAATAGTGATGGGAGAATAAATATTTTCATTTCTTGATGGCTATTTGGGTTATAACAGAATCTTTGGTCAAAGAATCGAGATCACTTCAAAACATCTTTCACCACTAAGTGGGCCATATTTTCCTATAATAAGATGTCATTCAGATTGTCTAATACGGAACCAATTTCGAACGGGATATGGACATGGCCTTCAAGGACTTATAAATGCTATGATCCTTGTTAATATAGATGATATAACTGTGTATTCCAAACATGCACAAGACCACATGGATCATCTAATAATAGTTTTTGATAGATGCGAGAGAATTTAGGGTTTCCTTGAACCTGAAAAAAATGTATTTTTGTTGTCTATGAAGGAAAATTGTTAGGAAATATCATCTTGATAGAAGGAATTTAAATTAACCGCGAGATAATACGTACTATCTTGGAACTTTCTCTTCCAATCCATAAAAAGGGTCTCTAAAGTTTCTTGGGGACTATCAAATTTTTAAAGAAATTTATACCTCAATTTTCCACTTTGGCCAAGCCACTCACAGCTATTTATCTTTGAAAAATAACATAACATTCAGCTAGAGTAAAGAGGGTAAAATTATCTTCAAGAATATCAAAAAGGCCATTTCTTAGGCCCCCACATTGATAAATCCTGATTATGAAAAAGAAATTCATATGTTATGCCTTCACGGGATTAGAAAGCATCTTTGATATTCTAACTCAACAGAATGATGATTAGATGGAGCAACCAATTTCTTTCTTCAGCCAACCCCTCAAAGATTATGAACCCAAGCAATCCTTTATAGAGAAGAAAGTTTTTGATATTATATGAGCATTAAAGAAATTCAAACACATGTTATCCAACAACAGGATCCAATCAATGGTATCATATCCAGGAGTTAAATATTTCTTGTTGAATAAGGACATAAACGAGAAAAGGGATGGATGGATTACAAAGTTCATGGAGTATGACGTTAACATAAAGCTCACTAAGTTGGTCGGAGGTAAGGCCCTGTGTCAAGCATATTGCTTCTAATTTAGAAGCAATGGAAGAATGCGATCATGTGTTACATGACTGTCATCTAGAAGAGACTCGTGTTCTTGGAAATTAGATGTCTCACATGAAGATATTTTTGCAATCATGTGAGTATCCTCCAAATCTAGAAAAAAATCAAAGGAAGAGCTTTAAGATTTATTCCATCCCTTACATTCTTATATATAATGTACTCTTTTGAAGGGATTCAAATGGAGTTCTTATCATGTATATAAACCCATATCAAATTGATAATCTTCTAGAAGAATTTCATAATGGGTTATGAGGAGGTCATTACTCTAAGAAAGAAAACTACCACAAAAATAACGAGGGCCGGTTACTACTTGGCCCAACCATTTATAGATACCCATATATGGGAAAGGAAATGTAAAGAATGTGCCCTTTTACGAGAAAATAGAAGTTATCCACTCTTCCTATTCATCCCATCCAAATAGAACAACCTTTCATGTAATGGGGCTTGGATTTTATTGGGATGATAAATCCCTTGTCTATTGATGGTCATAGATGGGTGCTAATTGTAACTAACTATTTCACCTAGTGGACGGAGGTGGTGGAATTGAAGGAAGGCAATGAGAAATTCATTTGGAATTTCTTGAAGGTGCCATGCCAAGATTTGGTGTACCCTTTGTTGTCATTTCAAATAATGCCAAGGCATTCATAGGAAAGAAGATTAATGAATGGGTTGTAAAAATTGGTGTTTATTCAAAAAAATTCATCAAACTATTACCCATGAGGTAATGGTTTGGCCGAGTCCAGAATAAGAATCTGATATGAATTATCAAGAGGAAAATGGTAAGTAACTGGAGAATTTGGCACACGTAACTCAAGATTGCTCTTTGGGCGAAAGGATTACTCAAAAAGGGCTATTAGTAATTCTCCCTTTATGCTAGTGTATGGGAGGAAGTAAAGCTTCCTTTATCTTTGGAGTTACCATATTTGGAACTAGCAAAACATATGGAAATGTGGAGAGTGATCCTATGACAACTATCGAAGATACCCAAAACCAAGTATCGAAGACTCTTGAGCTTCATCATTCCTAGAAAATGGAAAATTTTGACGGGAAAACAACTCATTGATCTTTTCAAGAAGGATACCTAGTTCTTTAATGGGATATGAACAGGGCAAAGCTAGGAATGCATGTAAAATTTAATGCCCTCTAGAGTGGGCCATACTTGATCACCAACTCCAAAGAGGCAAATAAATTTTACCTATCTAGGATCGATGGAGGAGCGCTCCTTATCCCGATTAATGGGATACACCCAAAAGCTTGGTATTGAGGTATTTTCACCTTGTACAGTGATAGCATAGATTCCTTTCCTCCACGTGCTTTTGCACATTTTTCTTTCTTGTTTTTGCTTCCTTGTCTTACTTTGTTTTTGTTTTTATTTTTTTGATAGTCTTTTAGTTATGTATATTCTTGAGGTTTAAGTGAGTCATGTGCCCAATGAATTTCTTAAGGCTATTGAACTAATTATTAACAAGAAAGCATTCCTGGAGGTTGCACAAAAATGTTGAATTTTCAAGTCACTTTGCCAAGTTTGGCTTAAAATTTTATCACCTCCTTGCAATTTTCTTTCCCTTTTTGCCAATTTTTTGTTTTTCAAGATTTCACAAAATTTTCGTAAGTACCAAAATTTCCTTTGTATTTCAGATTTTGGGTTTCGGGAATCAATTTGTATTTTTCATGAAAATTCCTTCCCAAAACCTTAAACCGTAGAATGAAAAGGGAGTTAGACCATTTCAGGAATTGGGGGTTAAATTGCAATTTGCATGAAAATTGCAAGTTGAGTTCCGAAACCCGACCCAGGTGTTTTTTTGGGTTTGAGAACCCGATTGCAACTCAACTTATGAAACACGAATTCTGACCATGCAAAATCATTTTGGGTTCCAAAACCCAAGTTACAATTTACATGCAAATTGCAAGTCAACTTCCGAAACCCAAAATACAAAGAAATGCATACCATTTATAGTTTCAGGTTGATATCGTAGATTACATGTAATTTATATATAGAGTTCGAATCACGAAACCCGATGAATTTATAAAGAGAAAGCCAAGTTAAAGCGCCGAGTCAAAATCAGTAGACACCTAAAATATGCTTACACTTAGCATTTCATCCAATCAATCAATTAACGACACTTCATTAATCAATCTTTCTTCGCTCCATTCTCGGATGCCAATTTACAACACCTTATCGGTCGTATTCCTCGTATAATTATCTTATTTGGCTAATATCTCTCTTATTAGCTAAACATTCCTCTATCGACCATTCAAAACCTCCCTAGTTCTCTCTAGACCACTTCTATTGGCTTCCTAGGCTATTTATCGGTCACAATTGGTTATCCAGCCCCCTCCCAACTTTCAATGAGCCTCTAATCACTTGCTAATCAAGTTTAACTAGCCTAATCCTAGCTCAACTAAGCCTAAAGCATGTTTATCCTAATCTAATCTAAAAGTTTTTTTTGAGCTTTAGTCCCACATGCACCCAAAGTTCAAACTCTTCCATTTGGAAAACTATAAATAGAAGGGTCACCCCTCCCTTTCAAACTTACAACTTCACTCACAAGTCCTTCTCTCTCAAGCACTTTGGAAAGGCATTAGAAATCATTTGTGATAGCTTTAAGCTATAGAACATTTGGATCTTGGCCATACTCCATTGTTGAGAGCTCCCCCATCTTGCATCCATCCACTCCATAATCCAAGTTTTGAGTAATATGGAGAGAACCATTGGCCTTGAAGCCATTAATGGTGAGACTCCATTCTTGAAAGCTTGAGTTTCATATCAAAAATCACACCTTTGATTGCTAAGTTGATCTCTTTAGGTTCAATTTCTTAACTAAGTAATCTAAAGAGTAGAGAGTAGTATACACATTAGTTTTTGATGTTTTTGTCAAAGTTATGATGCATGTATAGGATTAAATCTTGTTTATCTCTTATCTTATGGTGCATGGTTGAGTTTATTCAAGCTTGAGGTTCATTAACCTCATTCCATAGCTTTCCATTGCATACACTTGCACGCCGGGTGGGACATGAAGTTCATCCTCCATTAATGGAGTCTTTTCAAGCTATTTATTTTCAGTTTTCTAACCACTTTCATGTTTTTAAGATAAATAACTTGTTATTTACATGATTTCAGTTTTTAAGTAGGCTAAATCATCATTGATCATGTATATTTTGTGGGTTTGAACTAAAAATAGGCTTCTTTGGCTAACCTTTAACCTGTTTGCTTTTGAAATTTTTAAATTCGATGACTTTTGCAGATTTTACAGGGGGTGCGTGTAGGTGTCATTCTAGGCGGGTCTGCGTTGAAACAGAGCGCACTGTCGCCGATAGGGGCGCATCTACGAACTGCATTCACCACCAATCTTTTGGAGGCCATAACTTTTTCTCCCGAGCTTGAAATGACTCCATTTTTGTTGTGTTGGAAAGGTATTGAAGATAAATACACAATGGAATCATAAAATTAGGATTTTGACTTACAGAAAATTTATGGTTTACATTATTAGGTAAATAGTCATTTTCTAACGTATCTTAAAGTCTAAAAAAATTTCTTGGCCATTCTAACACTTTGAAAGGTTTTGTGACACTAATCAGTTGTTTGTAGGGTTATTTTGGTCTTGTTTTTTTACTAACTTAGTTAAGTGTTTCATTTCTTAGTTGATAGAGGTTTTTCGAAGTGCATATGCTCTTCCCTCGCACCTTCTAGGTGATCTTGGGAACCAAAAACACTTTTCAAAACCCTCTTATTGCTTTCAAAAACACTTACTTTACACTTCCTAATGGATGAAAATTTCAAAATTGGTTAAAGTAAACTTGAAATTTTGGAAAAAAATATGTATTTTTCCATAAACTTGTTTTAGTTGAGTTTTCGTGTTGTGTTCCTTTGTGCCTTTTTGGTGATCTTAGGAATCAAAAAGAAACACACAAAATCTCTTTTGATATCATGATATTTTGTGGAAAACTACTAATCTTGGTATGTAGGACCAAAATCACATGTCAAAGAAGGGCGTCAAAACAAACAAACACAAAACTTCTAATACACGTGTTCTTATAGGTTGCCAAATGGTGTGCCACTTAAAACCACATTTAAGTTAAAAATATAAAAAACACACCATATTCAAAACATTGTATTGCAGGTTTCAGAAAAGGGTACGTCCCTCTCCGCTTAACTGGAACGTAACCCCTTTGGCATAACGCCTTAAGCTATAACAATGGGGGTGGTACCAGGAACCCTAAAGTAGTCCACCATTGTGTAACCTCGTGGATGAAATAGGAAGTGCCTCACTTACCCACTTGACTAGTTTTCCTTGTGAGTTAGCATTACAAAGTTGTCTGTATCATGACCCTGGCAAGAGTACACGATGGATGCAATTAGTTCCCACTGTACTTGAAGGGGCAAAGCCAAGATACTCCCAAATTAGTCAGTGTGACTTTTTGGGTAAATCGTGCCCGCTCTTAGATGACTTTGTAACACCTAGTTGAGAGATCTTATTAAGGAGGCCATTTTGTCTTGAGGCCCACTTTACTAGTCCTTTTTTGCGTCTTGGCCATCATGAAGTGATAACTTGTTTGGATTCAGAACCTTGTTTTTCGAACAAGGCAAAGAATCCACTTAAGTTAGATCTAAGTTCCTTTCATCATGGAAATTAGACGACGTTTCACTTAGCTTAGCTTCTTTCTCTCCTTTAGACGAGGCGAAGCTCTGCCCAAGTGGCGCTTAGTTTATTTTTCATCTTTTGATCTATACCTTTACGTTCTTGTTTCCCATTTGGGACAACAAAAGGCATCTTTCAAGAGTGTTGTCATAGATAGTGTTCACCACTTTTTTTGCCGTTTACACTCATCCATGTTTGCAGCTGAGTTGTTAAATGTCTAAAGTGCGTGGATGCATCCTTATATCTTTGATGACCACTTGATCTTGATTTCAATATCATCATCATAGTTAGGATTGATTCATCATTTGATCTCCCTTTGACATGTTGCCTCATTTGCATTATCTCGACAAAATTAAGATACTTATGTCACATTTTTCGTAAATGTGATCTAAGTGTCTATATTGTGGTGGTACGTCTTTGCACACATTTTAGCACATTCTTACTATACTTTGACTTAGTTTTACTTTAAAAATTGTCCAAATTCTTGAAGAGTTTCTCTTACTTTGTTTGTGTCATTTTGATACCACTTTGGCACTAATATCTCACTTCTTCATGAAGCTTGATTAACGTGTCCAATTGGTGTGGTTATGTGGCTTACATTTGTAAACCTCGCCCTTTAACATTTTGGCCTTGTTGGTTGTTGAACGTGTCATTGTATCCTTTGATTGGGAGTCACATCTACCCTTTGTTAATATTTACGCCTTGTTCATTTCGAGCTTGATGTAAGTATTGACATTGTGTTGATCATCTTTGCATTGAACTATCATTTTGCACATGCATTTGCATAGGGTGTATTTCCTTGTTGATTGGCTTGTGTTTCACACTTGCATGATTGTTCCTTGTGATCATTCATTTGGAAAAATTGTTTTCTAGGACAATCCTTTTTTATCTCATTGAGATTGCATCATCACAATGTCTATTTTCCTTAGACCTTCTTCAGAAAATCATGCATGCATCTCCATACTTACAAAATGTCTAGTTGGATGTCATTATGCTACTTGAATCAACATGTCACTTCCTTCCCTTTGAAGGAGTTCCATCCCACTATCTAGGTCTAGAAATTTGTGTTTAAACGATGCCAACAATGACTAACTATCACACGGTTTCTCACACTTACTACAATACAGAACCTAGGTTTAGCAATTCAAATCAAAAGATTCCCATTACAACTAAACCTCGTTTGGTTCTTCGTGTTAGAGGGCCCATTCGGGTACCATGTTCCCCACCTTCAACTCATATTCGGTGGTATGGTTTGGATGCTTCTGATCCAAATTATTATTCAAGTTCCCCCACTCCTCTTCTTCTGATTCAGATCCAAACTACCATTCGGACTCTAACTCTTCTCATGAAGACTTGGATCCCAACTATTATTCAGATACCCCTAGATCAAATCTTGAATCACGGTCCTCCCTTCCTTTGCAAGACCTTTATTCCAAATCACCTCAACAACATCTTCCTCTTTTCAAGACTCGTGCGACTCCAAGTTCCATTGATTGAACATCTAATTCAGTTCTTGAGTCATGGTCCTCCCTTTCTTCATAGGACCTCCTTCATTAGTCATCTCAACGACCTCTTCCTCTGTCAAAGAGTTCCATGACTCGGGTTACCTCTAGTCAATCATCTAATTTGAATCCTACGTTGCAACTTAACGGATGGCTATGTGATCCTATTTTCTCTCCTACATTGCATCGTCTTCTAGAAAAGTAATCTAGGTCTAGATCCAAATCGTCCATTCATGAGACACTTGCCACCAATCCTACTTCCTCTCTTGAGTCATCTTCTTCTATCAATCAATCGTCCCCGCTTATTGGACTGTTTCTTCTATTCAACCTTCTATGGAAAAAGAACAACAACCTCTACTAATTGATTTCTCTCAGAATGAAGGAACAATTAAACTACACGATGATATCCCTTTAGAGGATTGCAAACAAGGATTCTTTCTAGAACTTGATATACTTGCATATTGGGGAAAATAAGTTTATCCCTTTTTCATAATATAGATGAGGAGCCTAAGGTCATGGAACTTGATTCTTCTTCTATTCCATCTTCACCTTCCTTTGAGCATGATGAGATACCAGGGTCTAGCATTGAGCGATGGCCTATCTTCTCATTACCAAATCATTCATTATCTATCATCATTCCTCAATAAAAATATCACCTTGGGTCATCGCTGAGTACCCCATTATCTTCTTCTATCTTGGAGCCACCCTTAGGTAGTCCTCCATTTTCTACTTGTGGGTCACCTCTTGGTAGCCCATTACCTTCTATTCTTGGGCCATGTCCTAGTAGCCCTTCATCCTCTTCTATCTATGGGATACCTCCGAGTAGTCCCTCCTCATCTATACTTGGGCCATACCCTAACAGCCCTTCGTCATCTTCTTCTATTCTTGGGTCATGTCCTCATAGACCAATTTCTTCCATCTTAGGGCCATATCCTAGTAGCCCTTCGTCATCTTCTATTAGTGGCTCACCTCCTGGTAGTCCATCCTCTTCAATTCTTGGACCATATCCTATTTTTCCATCACATCATCCTTCTACCAATGACCAGGGAAATCCCACCATCATTTCTCTCATTCCTATCATCAATCATAAATGTTCGCTCTCTTCTCCCACTTCTCGAGGTCAAAAAGTCACACGTCAGCTTATAAGAAACCCAAACAATTTCTTAATCAAGCTCAGTCAAAACTTCTAAGAGCTTGAAAGCCACCAACAACTCAAACAATCTCAAGGCGATTCAAGAACGCACATCAACATAACCATCAAGTATGGTGCAAAGTGCATAAACCTATGGATAGGGAACTCAAGATCCCGCATATGAAATCCATGTTTCAGGATAAATTACAGTCATTTGTTGAGTACGAGATCACCACAATCATCGAGATCGGGGATAGCATAACTCTTGATAAGAAATCACGCCTAGTCTCCCTTATCAAGGAAGTTGTAAACATTATTATTGGATCTTACCACGCATAGTGACTCGGTGTTCCCACTTTTCAAAAACTATCAAAAATATAAAAATAAAAACAATGCAAAAATACAAAAACATTGACAAAACATAAAAAACAATTCAAAAAAAAAAAAATTATTGAGAAAACATAAAACAAAAATCAAAGTTATATTTTCTCAAACATTACAATCAGGTATTGCATACACATGGATGTTTCTTTCTTCCCTTCCTTGTTATTTTGCAAGTCTTCCTACCATTTTCACCCCTTGGTGATATTTTGGTTAGCCTATTCGCACGCATTCTGCGACATTTATCTCTATGGTATCTATTTGACCTGGTCTTTCATCACTTTGGTAAATTAAAGAACGACTAACCTTGTAGAGATCCTATCACATTCAACATCTAATAAACTTGTTGTGAAGAACTTTTGGACATATTTGTTGGCACTAGCCAATGTTGTCGTCACATTCATTTCCACCTCCTTTCATCAAGCCATCATTGGTTCTTAACCCCTTCTCAAACAAGAGAGCTGAAATAAGTTTTTAAAGAAAAAGAATCAAAATCAATCAAAAATCAAAAGCTAAAAGCAAAAGAAAATTGATATATAACTCTCTCTTAGGGTATTTCTAATAAACTATATCGGGGATATGACGCCTGATGGTAGTAGAGCAATGTTGCGATTAGAATCAAATACATCTCCGTTGGGGCTATGGACACTGGATGGCGCAAAGCAAAGCAATGTACGACTATCCTTCCACCCTTAATTCACAAATCACCTATCGCCTTTCAAAATCAATCATTCCTACATTGGCTAGGGTGTCTTCACTTCTTGTCTATTAAATCTTCCTTCAAGGGGTAATTAAATTTCCACGTCCACACATTGGATATCTATGAGTAAAGCAGGATTAGTATGTTACCAAGTTTCATTTTTAGACCTTGTTCACACTCTTACTCTAGTCCGTATATTGTTTCACAATTTGTGCCTTTGGCTAAACACTTCTTCATCACGAGGCTTCTAAGCTACATTCATATCATTTGCATCATTCTTCTACTTCGTTGAGAACATCCTGTGTATAAGGTTACTTTTTGCCATGTTTTGAGACACCTTTGTTGCTTTCAAAAAATCCAATATGCTTCTTTCCTTTCTATCATGTGATTTTAGGCCAACTTACGTTGGGGGCATCCTTGCTTCTTCCCAACATTTCATTGGTTTACGTTCATCATCATGTTGAACCTATCCATAATGGCTTTAGGTCTTGCTTCTACTGTGAAGAGTTTGCCGTTGAATAATCCCACCTAATCATTGGGGCATTTTGCATCTTCATCTTTCTTATACACATATGGCCTTATGTCCTTGTACATCCCATCTATTAGTAGGGGCATCCATGCTTCCTCGTCTTCCTATACATAGTTTCAAAAAACTTTAAAAATCATCAAAAACATTAAAATATGTTAGAAAAATAAAAAACATTCAAATATGTTAGAAAAATCAAAACATTCAAATATGTTAGAAAAATCAATCTTTCCATTGAAGAAATTGATCCTTTTCGACAGAACATACAAAACATCACTCTTTGGTTCTCTCCTGAGATTATGTGTAATTCGCGGGTCATCTTGATCTACCTCCATCAACAAAAGCTAGGCTACTTACTTCGTCTATACTCTAGGGCACAACGAGTTGCCTGGTACTATTTCGTAGTGTACATTGCTTGATCATTGGACCGAATTTTCTCCGTTATTCCCCTTATATGTATCCTTGCTTGGGGAACCATCTTCAACCCTTGTCATTAATTCACACAGGCCAGAACTAAATCTTGATAACAAAAACATTAAGTTATGTTTCTTTGTTAGGTTAGCTTATTTACTTTCTCGTATTGCATTGCATTATGTATGTTGCATGGAGTTAGGAATCTTTTAATTTCTCGTATTGCATTTGATTTTGTATGTTGCATGGAGTTTGTGTTTTTGGCAATGTAAATTTGTTTGTATATGGATTTTCATGTCATACTACACTTTTGTTCATTATTTTTAATAAGGACCGATGATGAAGATCACTAGAAATATGATGAAAATTAAAGTTGTTTAAAAGGCACTGGATGGATGTTAGCTCATTCCCCCTTCCTCATACTCCTTTTCTTCTATATCCCCTTTCTTTTCTTATTCTTCACACTATTCTTTCTTATGTTCTCTTTCGTCATCTTTTTGATCATCAATCGAGTTCTTCTATCACCCCATCGACAATCGAGGGGGCATCCTCCATTCTACTCATTTTTTCTTCTATCCCTTCAAAATTTTCTACTTGTTTATGCTTGTCTACTTTCTTTGAAGTGATATCACTTACGCCACCTCAAAGAGGGGCAAATGTAGACACCTAAAATATGCTTACACTTAGCATTTCATCCAATCCAGTTAATTAATGACACTTCGTTAATCAACCCTTCTTCGCTCCATTCTCGGATGCCCATTTACAACACCTTCTTAGTCGTATTCCTCCTATAATCAACTTATTTGGCTAATATCTCTCTTATTAGCTAAATATTCCTCCTTTTGACCATTCAGAACCTCCCTAGTTCTCTCTAGACCACTTCTATTGGCTTCCTAGGCTATCTATCAGTCATAATTGGTTATCCAGACCCCTCCCAACTCTCAATGAGTCTCTAATCACTTTATAATCAAGTTTAAATAGACTAATCCTAGCTCAACTAAGCCTAAAGCATGTTTATCCTAATATAATATAAAAGTTATTTTTGAGCTTTAGTCCCACATGCACCCAAAGTTCAAACTCTTCCATTTAGAAAACTATAAATAGAAGGGTCACCCCTCCCTTTCAAACTTACAACTTCACTCACAAGTCCTTCTCTCTCAAGCACTTTGGAAAGGCATCATTTTTATAGCTTTAAGCTATAGAACATTTAGATATTGGCCATACTCCATTGTTAAGAGCTCCCCCATCTTTCATCCATCCACTCCATAATCCAGGTTTTGAGTAATATGGAGAGAACCATTGGCCTTGAAGCCATTAATGGTGAGACTCCATTCTTGAAAGCTTGAGTTTCATATCACTAATCACATCTTTGATTGCTAAGTTGATCTTTTTAGGTTCAATTTCTTAATTAAGTAATCTAAAGAGTAGAGAGTAGTATACATGTTAGTTTTTTATTTTTTTGTCAAAGTTATGATGCATGTATAGGATTAACTCTTGTTTATCTCTTATCTTATGGTGCATGGTTGAGTTTAGTCAAGCTTGAGGTTCTTTAACCTCATCCCATAGCTTTGCAAACCTTTCCATTGCATACATTTGGCACGGTGGGACATGAAGTCCATCCTCCATTAATGGAGTCTTTTCAAGCTATTTATTTTCTATTTTCTAACCACTTTCATGTTTTTAGGATAAATAGGTTGTTATTTACATGATTTCAGTTTTTAAGTAGGCTAAATCATCATTGATCATGCATATTTTGTGGGTTTGAACTAAAAATAGGCTTCTTTGGCTAAGCTTTAACATGTTTGATTTTCATAATCAACAACTTCAAATATTATCTCTTTTTGCAATGGAAACACAGCTAGTTTGGATAGTGAAGACATATAAAATGAAAAGGTCAAAGTGTTGCGACAATACAAGAGCCATGTTAAAAGGAGGTGTTACATATCGTGGCCATAGAAATGATAAGATGGTGTTAAAAATAGCCTAACACTATTTTTAATGTTATGCTTTAAAAATTAAAATAGTTTCCTTTACGTGTAATTTTATGTGAAAGGGGAGATATGGCTATATTTAAAAAGGTATATATAGGAAATAATTTTCTCCAAAGTGGTAAATTTTTCAAAAGGGGGAATATTTTCCTATCAAGGAAATATTTTTGAAAAATTATAAAGAGCCATTATTTTTGTACTTGGATGCATTATCGATGGAAATCGACATCCAAATGATTTTTGATTAAGGGGGAATACAAAGTGAGGAGATTCATACACCCGAAGAACAAGCTACAAGGCCAACGTGCACACTCGTGCTCCTACATGCGACATTCTTTCCCATGTGCACACTAAGGGGGAATGTTAGGAATAATTAGTGTGCACATTATTATGTGTTAGTTAATGTTTAAATTAGTATTATTATTATGTAAGTGAGTTGAGAAAAAAAATCACATAGGATTTAGGAGAATGATTTTAGGGAAGGTTGCGTGAATGTAGGGTGAGGTAGTTTAGGGAATAAAGGCAGTTGAACCACCCACCTAGATTTAGTGGGAGAGGTTAGAGATCCTCTTCTATATATGTGGTGTGTATTATTGTATGGAATATGTTGATTTCGAATTGTTTAGGCGTATTCTCTTTCTTCGAGATATGGGGCAAAACCCAAAAGCACATTAAATGCCACGTACCAACATGTGTCACCTATGTGGTAATTAATTCACCCATTTCTCTTTAAGGTCAAAATTTTACATATCATTTTCACGACATTTTATACACCGACTGACTGACGCTTGCAATAGTACCCCTTCATGGGTTTTTGAGTGATTTTCTTGATTTTTTCTTCAATCCACTTGATATTTTGGTAAGTTTTAGATGTTTTATTGTTTTGCAAGGATTTGGGTTCTTATTTTGGTCATGTATCTATCCATATTTTCTGGCATGATGGGTGTTCTTGTTGGTTTCATTTTGTGTTTATTTCTAGGGTTTTCTTCCTTATATATTTGGTTTAATGTACCCTTTTCTCTTTTTCCTTCACTTGTGTTTTTGGTGTAGCTTAGGCTTCACAATCTCAATTACTTGTTAAACAAAGGAGTTTTCATCATCAATCATCAAATTGGAAGTTCACACTGCAAAACAAGCCATGACTCTCACCAAAGACCAAATTGGAAATTAAGGGTTACAAAACAAGCCCCAACCTCGGCTACAGTTTAAATCAGGATTTGACGCCTACAAAGCAAGCCATGACCTCTGCCCAGACCATTTCGGGTATATAAGGTTGAAAAACAAGTCTCCACTTCGAATTGGGAATCGAGGCTTGTAAAATAAGGGTTGACTTCTGCGGTAGACCAAGACGGAACTTCAAGGTTGCAAAGCAAGGCTCAAGTTCCACCCATGTATTTCAGAGGTTCCTATCTATTTTTCAGGGTCCTACTTCTGTCCTTAGTTTTAGAGGCCTTCACAGAGTTTTTCAAAGGTTCTTCCCAAATAAAATGTTTGAATCGTCATCAAAGGGAAAAGGAAGGATGAAATATAGTTTCCAAGGGGTGGCTCCTTTCTATCATCACATCGAAATTAACAATCTCGGCCACATCAATTTACCAAATTTTTTGGGTAGAGTTAGATCCCCATCCAAGACTACTTGGATGAAAATTATTATGATAGTGGACTTGCCTTGGTTACCTCTATTCCACCTTCATTGCAATGTCCGAATTTTTACTCGCGGTTGTAAAACACATTATGATAGAAAATCCTTATGAAAGAAAAATATGATGATGGAACAATTATAATAAGACTAAATACCAAATACTTTGAAGATTTTCTAAAAATTCCTAATGTTAAAGGATATGCCTCGATTTCTCCTAGTTCTGCTCTCCATCACTAGTAGGATAATTTGGACGCTTGTGCCAAAATACTTAATAAGAGCTATCTATCCAAGCCTAAGCCTTCAATAACTAGATTTCCAAAGACCATACCTCATTCATATTTCATACAAGAGGTGAACAACATAATTAAATTGTTGAGTAGAGTTATAGGGCTCTCATCTTCAAAAGATTTCCAAGAATTGATGTACTTGTACATTTCCACTATTCGTAAAAATTTTGATCTCATTTGATGGGCGGAACACATCGGTGTATTTATACACGCTGAGATGTTAGAGGTCCAAACTACATGCAATTTTTATATGACTTTTTATCTTGTGTATGACGTTGCAAGAATGAGAAATTATCTAGGATTTTCACCTACTAGAGAAAGAAATACATCACGGACTTATGACTCATATTCTCAATCGGACCCACCAATGGTTGATATCATTGGGAATCACACCAAAAGCGTCAGAGAAGATCCCTATTACAACAACATAGGTACAACAACTAGTGGGCCACCCCACTTCTTCAAAAAGAGGGAAACCCAGTCCCAAACCTTACAAAATCAAAATTGGATACAGAGGGTCCTGGTTCTTCTTTTAATATTCTTTCCTCGAGATCATTGACTTAAGTGTTTCCCCGTCCACTACTCAAACATTGTTGTCACCTCATTTACCTCATATTAATTCTTCAACTCCTCCATCACCTCTACCCATCACTCTTCCTTTTCACACATCTTGCATTTCTTCTCCCCTATTTCCTCTACTCCTATTTTCACCACTTCATCTCATATCATGGATCGGGTATTTTCCTCTCTTCCCTCTCTCTCATCCAGGATGTTTTAGCTCAGGATCCCCTCTTGGGAATTCTCTTCATTAATTGTATTTTCCCACTTCCTCTCCCATAACTCTTCTTATTTCATCAATGTTTGTAACCATCCTTTCCACTCCTTTCCTTCTTGTCACCACTTCATTACCACTTGTGATTACTACAAAACTTACCTCTCATCACCCATACAGTTCACTACTATAACATCATTGCCCATGTCATCCTCTAAAAAATTTTCTTCTTCTTCTTCTATTCCTACATGATTGAATAGAAATCCCCAAGCAGAAGAAGAAGATACCTATTGGAGATGATGTTGATCTTATCATCTTAGATCTGACTCCCTAACGCCAAGAAAAGAGGCCAAGGGTTATTTCTCACCTTTCGGTTGATCAAACAAGGGAAATATTTATTGAAATAACAACTCTAATTGTCAATAAGTCAAAGGAAAATATCACTACAGCAAGTTATCAAATTTCTAAGTTCTCTTTGGGAAAATCCACACATGAAGGTGCCAAACAAGATGTCCAGGTTTCCCTCGGCAACCTTCTAGACAAATTTGATAAATATAAGATCGCCAAGGATGATATGAAGAGCAAGGTAGAATATTTTACAACCATCCTCCATAAAATCACACAGCTAACCCATACATCTACTCTTGCAATATCCACAAGCTTTGACGATACCTATTTCTCTGTAGTTGACAAAATTGGACAACAAAGGTGAGCGGTTAGAGCATGGATTCAATCCACGATCAAAGAGGGAAAACAAGTGATCGATGATGTTATTGTGTTTTATAATAAGCTTGAGCTAGAGAAGGCAATAATTACCAAGTGTATGGTACCTTAAGAGAGGAATGTGATTACATATAACTCACATTGAAGGTCCGGAAAGAGGTTCAAAGTGTCAAATCTGATCTACTCCTCGGAGAAGAGATCATTGGCAAATCTTCAAAATTGTTTGAGTATAATGAGTCCACAGAGTTCCATGTCCAAATGTTGCAAGAGGAAATTTCAAAGTTGAATGAAAGGATAAATGATGGAATCGACGACCTTTATGATATCTCTGGTGAGTTTGATAAGATTTAATGCAGGTTCTAGGATGGGGATCTTATCGTCTTTCGCTAGCAGATTTTTTTTTTGTGAATTTCAAGAGCCTAGTCAAGGAAGATACGGAGTAACACAACCTTTTTACCTTGAATCCATTAACAAGATGGTATTATATCATAACTTCTCGGGCCAACTCTGAAAAAACATGAATTGAGCTAAGAAGTTGCCTAGAAAATTGAATAGAATGGTTGAATCATCAAGGTCCTGAATCATTATACATGCAGAGACCTAATGATAAGGAAGTATAGGAAATAATAAAATGATTTCTTGACTTTAGGAATAAAAAGATGGAGAATAGAAATAAGAAACCAAAACAAATGAGGAAAAGGGTGTCGATAGCCCTAGTGAGCTTGGCTTCCATTTTCACATAATCTCTAGCCACGGTTAGTCGTTTGAGTTGTAAGTTTGATCTAGTGAAAGTTGCACAAACACTTGTCTCTTTTTATGGGAGACTATTTCAAAATTTAAACACATCATATTTTTAGTATGTAACAATTAAGAAGAGTGGTTATAATTACTCAACCTTCTTAATCTATAAATAGGAGGATGCATTATGTAATAGGGGACTTTTGATCATTGTATAAGGATGATCTGCCATTTTGAGTACTTATATGTGTGCTTAAGCCTCTATATTATATACATAACTCGATACTTAGCCTTCATTCATTTTGGCGTGTCGTATATTTGGTGGTTCATTTTTATACTTGTGAATGCTTCTTTCCTAGTATTTGATGATTTATTTTACCTTCACATGAAGCTATCTATTCTTTAGCAAAATTGTAAGTTGTGATTAATGAGACTTACTTGTGATAGTTGTGGAATCAATTAAATCCCTTCTATTATTATTAATTCTTACCTTCATACAAAGTTTTTGTTAATCAAGAACATAAATAAATTATTTATACTTGTGATATCTTTATATCAATTATTTTTGTACGTTTTTGGGTTTAGCTTCTTTTGTGTTTAGTGTTTTTAATCTTTGAGGTTTTGGATTCAAGTTTCAATATTTTAAGGGTTTTCAAGGATGGGGAGATTTGGATTTCTAGGGTTCATGATAGTGATGTTTTTCATGTTTTCACTTTGTTTTCAAGGTCAATCTTTCATTTTTGGATTTTTGCTTTCACGTTTCACATTTTTTTGTCACTTTATATCAATCAAGTTTGTGCATTTTTAAGGTTTTCAAATGTGGTAGTTCAAGTTCATGGTTTTCAAGTATTGATGTGTTTTTAGGGATTCAAATTTTTGGGGTTTTTAGATTTGAATATTTTATTTTTTTGGTTTTAGCATCTTTGAAGATTAAAATTAAAATTTTCTAGTTTCTTGTTTTAGGTTGCTAAGGGTTCTTTGTATCATCCACTTTTTGTGTTTCCAAGATTTTCAAGTTCAAAATTTCACAATTTCCATGTTTTTGATTCGAGAATCAATAGTTTTTATGTATTCAAGCTCAGAGATTTCGGTTTTTCAAGTTTTAGGTTTTTGTATTTTCGGGATTTTAGGTCTAAATATTTTTCTTTTTAGATTTCAAGCTTTGTGGGTGCTTTATCTCAATAAACCTTTTAATATTTCAAGGTTTTCACATTTTGGATTTCAATTTAAGTTTATATGAAATTAAAATATACTTTATTGGTTCCAAAACCATAATCCATGAAAACATAAAAAGAAGATTTTTATAAAATTTATCCTATTTGAAAACCTGAAAACTAAATCCTAAAACCTAAAAAATCCAAAACCTAACACAAAAACCCTCAAACACAATGAATCGGGTGAATCGAAACATAGCATGGAAACCCAAAATATGAAACCAAAATGTTAAAACCCGAATCCTAAAAATCTGAATATGAAAACCCTAAAACTTTGGAACTCAAAACACATAATGCAAAATCCCAAATGGAAATGTATTTTCTGTGTTTTTAGGGTTTTCGAGTTTGGAATTTTCTAGTAAATCATGTTTTGGGTTTTGGTCTACATATTTGAGGTATCATATTTTGAGTTTTAAGACTCGGGACTTCTAAATTTACCTACTTTCGATTTTCACTATTTTCTTACCATGTATTTATAATTACGACAAAAATATATAGTTTCAAACTTATTAACTTTGATACGTATCCTTACACCTTCAAGACAATTACTAATATACCACATTAAAAAAGAAGCATCTATTTGAATAAATCTCCCTTAAGCTTGTACAATATATCGCTTTTTGAGTCATAATATTGAAAATATTAAAAAAATTAAACAATAATATGACTTTTGCATTATATTACTATTAGTACCCATTGGAGGCAAGGTACGCAAGTTTTTCTTAGTTGAACTTAAATGGTCATTATTACTTCATACTTTCAACCAATCATAAGCTAGTGTCATTTTTTTGTATGTTGAATTTTTCATGTGTTAAAGCTAGGACTTGCATATTATAAATCCAAAAATGCCTTAAAATGCATGTATCTTCTTCCCTATATATTAACAAATGAAATATTCCATTAAGGCGTTATTGCAAAAATATTCCCTTCATAATAATCATTCACTACTTTCAATATTAGTTTTAAATATTTTTTATTTACCTATTAATACTATAATATTCCTCAACACATACGTTAATAATTATTATGTGATATAATTCATAGAATTTATAAACAATGTATTACTGACATGACACATTAACCCATATTTTTCAAAAATAAAAATACGACCAAATGACACCTCAACCTATATTATATAATTATAATGTGACATGTACAACATCAACAACTAAATAATTTACTACAATATAAAATATCAACCTATATTTAAAAAACCACAAAATGACACCTTAACCTATATAAATAGTTGTGATGTCATGTAAAACATTTAATTACTAAGTGTAGACACCCTAAAAATACATGCTTATTTCCAGATTATCCTCAATTATTCACATCCCCTTTAGAATTAATTAATTAAATTAATTAATTCATACTTTGAATATCATAACCCTTTGTAATTAATTAAATTAATTCCTACACCTTTAGCTAACTTAATTAAAAATTTATTTAATTAAATGGTTAATTATCTTCTCACACTTCATAGCTAATTAAATTAGTTATTAAAATTAGAAAATAAATCTATTTTCCTATTCAACCTCCACTTGGACTCCACTTCACTATCCTAGTCACTTCACTCTCACTCCAATTCTATAATTCTACAAATGTGGGGGCAACAAATTTGCATATACGACCACCTTCATGGATGCAAAATTATTGCAACCGAAAATTTATTGCCCCTCAATGGATATTTAATCCATTTGAACTGTTTCAACTTCCTTTAATGTTATTTTAAGAATATGCATTGATGAGTTCATTAACCACTTTCAACCACTACATAGCCTCTATAAAATCGGGCTTTATCCTTTGCAAATTCCTAGACTCTTGAGATCCTTTAAGTCTTTAGAACTCTTTTGAAATCCCGGGAATAGGGTTCATTTTAAGACACCCCTATAAAATTGAAGGTGGAAAATACCTGGCGAATATCCCCGTAACCAGTTTCAGCGAAAGGCGAATTTGACAGTATAAAAAAACAAAATTTTCACCTGGTTTTTCAAGGCTCCATCAGTGACGTCCGACAACACTAGTTCGTAATGACGCACGTCACTGGCGCGACACTTGTTTCGTAATGACGCGCGACACTTTAGCGACACTAGATAGCAATGACACGCGACACTGACGCGTCTCTAGAACCTGACGACGCGCGTCATTTGCATCTACTGACCCGAGTAACTTGCTACCATAGACGCGCGACACTATCTTCTTATGACGCGCGACACCATCTTCTATTGACGCGCGACACCATCTTCTATCGACGCGCGACACTATCCTAAATTGACGCGACACTATAGTCTATTGACGCGTGACACTATCTTCTATTGACGCGCGACACTTATCTTCTATTGACGCGCGACACTATCACCTATTGACGCGCGACACTATCGTATATTGACGCGCGACACTATCATCAATTGACGCGTGACATTATCTTCTATTGACGCGCGACATTATCCTCTACTGACGCGCGACATTATCTTCTATTGACGCGTGACATTGTTTTCTATTGACGCGCGACATTATCTTCAATTGACGTGCGACACTCAATTCTATTGACACGCGACAATGAAATCAAATGACGCGCGTCAATTTAAACCTGTTTGGCGCGTCAATAGGGGTTAGTGACGCCCTATTTAGGTTATAAATACCCTTGTGCCGCTCATTTTCTCGTTTTCGTTTTCCCGTTCATGAATTTTTGCAGGTCTAAATCTTCGACAAAGACGCAATAAAAGCTACAATGTCGACTTCACATGCTTCCCAATTGCAAGTTCAGCAAGAAAATCAAGAGAATCCAACTCCATCGATTTCCAAGATCAACTACAGGAATCCCTTATGCCCTCACATCCATACGGCCTTAAAGATGTCTTCAGAATATCAAGCTATAATGGAAGAGTGTGAATTTACAGGGCTCATTAATATGCCCCATTTCGAAACAGATCCGGATATTTTGAATTACCTTCTGTCATGCTACAATTCAGAGGACGGTATATTTTATGTGACTCTGACCGATGGCCAAATGTTCCAATTCACTATTGAAGCAAATGACATACATCGGTTTACTGGCCTTCCTATCGGAAATTTGCCAATTGTTACAACAAAGGCAACACTCGTGGAAGAAGACAAGAAATTTCTCGAGTCAACGTACGGTTTCCATGTTGATTGTAAGTATAATTCCTTTTAATTCTTATTTTTTTAATCGTATTTTATTCGATACAATTTGCTGTTATAAATTTAAAGTAATTTTCCTTTGTTTGGCATTCGCAGCCCATGTCAATAAATCCAGCGTGGTGTAGATACACAATCGTTGCACACCACTTTTTCGCTGCACTTATTTCATTTTTTCAAGCCGAATTGTTTTGTAGGGTCGCCAAACGGATATACCAAATTGGGCCATCAGATATATTTGTGCCACTATCTCAAAACATAAATTCGATTGGTGCACATATCTATCCAAAAAAATAAGAACTGACATAACAAATTCAAAACTGTCAGATAAACCTTTCATTTATTCAACAAACTATCTCCTCGGCTTCTACTATGAGGCACTTTTAAATTTAAAACATAAAGAAATTCCTACTTGCTCTGATGAGGCTTTGAAGAAATTCTCAATTCCATTTGATGAACAACAGGTATAAACTATTTAGTTTGTAATTGTATTACAATTTTCGTCATTACATTGCACAGTTATTAAATCTTAAATTTTAATGTTTTGCAGAGAAGATATCTTGAAGCCCTTCCCCGAAAAAAGAAGCAATCGAGAGGAAGAGGCCAACAACACGCGGAGGCTTCGGGGGAATCCCAATCTGAAATGGAAGCTCACTCTCCAAACCCTCAAGCGTTTGAACTCGTTAAACGCCAGAGAAGTAATACATTCTCATATATTATTTACAAATTCCAAAGTTGCATATTTATTTTTCAATTTAAATTTTAACCAAATGAATTGACAACATTTAATATTGATGAATTGCAGGGAATTTGGAACCTTCTTCCCCAACTCACTCCATACAGTCGCATGCATTCATATCTTCTGAACAGCCACTGAGTTCAACTCCTACAAGGCCACCCGTAGCACCAAAAAAATCAACCCCTCGACAACAAGGTACAACTTTTCTATAGTACGTTTAATTTCGTAGTTTTCACTTTATGAATTGTTTTAATATGTTTCATTTTTTTCTTATACTTTTCAGCACATGTCAGTCATGATCAAACCACGGCACCGACTCCCACTCAACCATTAATTTTTAAAATGCCAACCAGAGCTTCAGTGAAAAAGAACATTGGTAAACGCATGCCTTTTGCTCCGGCCCCTAGTGGGACACTAAACCTTGCCTCCTCGTTTCGAATTCCAACTCTCTCACTTGGTGGCTTGCCAAGGTCTGTGGCATATCTGTTTTGAACAATATAAATTTAGATGAAGATTATTTGGGCATTGATAAGCAATGACCCAACCTGGTTTTTTCGATACATCCGCAAGATGATTCAAGGCCGAAGGTATACTTCAAATTTCAATTTTAATATGCTTTACAATTTTGAATTACATTTCGATTTAAATTTATTTAACAAAATCTTGATTTATTTTTTCAAAAACAGATAGCCCACCCAAAGGCGTAAACAATTAGCAGTTGATCTTTGTGAAAGCCCCATTCTTCTCTCCCGCAAGATCGTCTGCATCAGATTCAGATAGTGAAGAGTTCCCACCTTTTCCTTTGGAGAACTTAATAGGTAATGATTGTCAATCCCATGTCAGTGAGTTTATTATTCCTCATATCCAACAGTTGATAGAATGGGAGAGAAGGGCTAAAGTTCTTATCAATGAGATTATTAGTCGTTATGAAAATTATTGGCAACGGGATAGTTTATACGCTGCAGTCCAGAATCAACCTGCGAAGATGGATTCCTTACTTACCCAAGTAAAATGTGGGACTGTCACGTTTAACAACAACTATAAAGACGGCATTTTAGATAAGGCACTAAACAAATTGGAAAATATTAGTGCCGAGGCCCAGGCATATTTTAACAAATGGTCCAAGGACAAGGATTTGGTATCAATCGCAAATGCCGAAAGAGATAGAGCGGTTGTAAGTACTATTACATTCAAACAATCATTTTTTTAATTTGAAAATTTGAATTTACATTAATATTTTGAATTGACATTACTCTTTTTGTGCAGTTGAAATATGAAAATTTGAAGAGTCAGGCAAAGGTTTTACAAGTTCACTTGGAAATAGCAAAGAACAGCCTTATCCGCAGCAAAAAATTTGAAGCAAAGTATTGTTTTGGTTAACAAACAAAACAATACACTAAAGCGGATAATTAAAGAGCATGGTCTCGACCCTGACATATTGTTCAAAGCCAAAGCAGCTGCTGATCCAAATTTGCTGTCGCATGGAGATGCAACAAATCAAGAAGAAAGAATTTTAAAAAATCTGGACAGCACTGCTGAAGATCTTATAAGTTCAGGGGTTATTTCTGGTGTTGGGGAAAGAGGTACAGCCACAATGGAAGAAGCCGTTGGGGAAGAGAGAGGAGTAGAATTGTCTAAAGAAAAAGAGGGTTTTGAAAATTAGAAACTTTTATTATTGAGGAAACTTTAAATATTGAATTTGAAAACTTCTACTATTGAGTATGTACTATGGTATTTGAATTTAATTATATTGTGATTAGATGGTGATTATCATGATTTATATGTATGTTTCTTGTTTACTTGCATTGTCATGAATTGTATGTGGACGTAGATGAATGATGACAATTGATAATCAATGATAGATGATGATGAAAGACGATGATCAATTTAATGTGGGACTTTAATTATCTTGAAAATTGTCTTTGGGGAAAAAGAACATTGGTAAACAGATCTTTACTATTTAGTGCGTAATCTCTTTTTACAGAGCTTGGGAAATAATCAAGAGCATGGTTTAAAAATATGGTTTTTTAATCATGGATATTGTTTTGTGTAGAGTAGATTATGGAGGCTATGGAGGCTAGATTAACCAAAGTTGGAATAACCATGTGAATTAACCAAAGTCTGTATATATGAAGTTCATAGGTTGAAGAACTGGATCATTTTTTTATATTTGATAAGGGTGAAGAATAACTGTGGATTAGAACTGGGAGGCTATAAGTTGGAATAATTTTGAGTCTATAAGAAAATATTGAATTTTGCAAACATGATCATAGTAAAATATGTTGTATAGGATTCACATATTGAGATTCTCTCTTCGGGACTGATTCTTGCAGTTGTTGAATTAAAAAATCTCTTTTTTTTCAAATTTGTAAGGTGGTGCATACGATCATAGATCAATAAGGTTGTTTACATATCGTATTAGTTACAAGAAGGTTTGAAAGATACAATAAGGGTAAAGTGATCAAAATTGTTGTGTAACGGAAAGTTGTTTTTACTTTCTTCTAATTATCATTGTTGAGCTGATGAAATACTTGGTTGACCCGTGCAATGAGTATCAAAGTATAAAATTCCTGCTACCACCTTGTTTTGTTTTCCATTGCTGAAGATACAATGTTCAAGTGTATGTTTGAAGACAATTTTCTTGAAGCTCCCCCATTTCTATGCCTTGAATTGATTAATCATGATCTTCTTGAAGTACAATCTATAAAATCAAGTGTCTAAAATATTGAAAAAAATTTTACAACTCAACATAACATTCTCTGTGCAAGGTTGGATCATTTTAAAAATGTAACATTGTGTAAATTTTGTCAAGAGTGCAAGGTTGGATCATCTTAAAAAGATAACATTGTGTGAATTTTGTCAAGAGTGCCTTACTGGTACCTCATCTCAAACAAGTTTCTTTATGAACTTATTAAACAAGACCCTATCATCATCAAGTACACACCAATCACTGTTTGTTTCTTTGGTCTGGGGATAAATTTGAAATCTTCATCTCAATTGGCTGCATTGCAAACATGAAGGGAATTTCCTCTACTGCAAAAGAGGTGAAAACTTCGAATTCCATTAAATTTTTAATACTGGCCCCTATTGACGCGCGTCAATGTCCCCTATTGACGCACGACACTGGACCCTATTGACGCGCGTCACTAGCATCTATTGACGCGCGTCATTGGCATCTATTGACGCGCGTCACTGGCATCTATTGACACGCGTCAAGAATATCTATTGACGTGCGTCAATGGCGTCTATGACGCGCGTCACTGGCATCTATTGACGCGCGTCATGTGAAGCCATTGACGCCCTATTTAGCCTATAAATACCCTTCAACCTGTCATTTTCTCGTTTTCATCTTCCGGCTCTTGAATTTTTGCAGGTCTCAATGCTTCCCAACTGCAAGTTCAGTAACAAAAATCAAGAGAATCCAATTCAATCGATGTCCCTTATGCCCTCACATTCATATCGTTAATATGCCCCATTTCGAAACAGATCCGGATATTTTGAATTACTTTCTGTCATCCTACAATTCAGAGGACGGCATTTTTTATGTGACAACCAAGGCAACACTCGTGGAAGAAAAGAATTTACCAATTGTTACAACCAAGGCAACACTCGTGGAAGAAAAGAAATTTCTCGAATCAACGTTTGGTTTCCATGTTGATTGTAAGTATAACTCGTTTTAATTCATATTTTTTATTCTGTTTCACATTTTTAGCCCATGTCCATATATCCAGGCGTGGTGTCTAATATGTAGCATTTCTGAGTACATGTAATTTTTGCAATGCTAGTGTCTAAGATGAGCTTTGTAAGTTTGTTTTACCTGATGAGTGCAGTGGAAAAGTTTAAACAAAAAAAAGATCTTAAGAAAACTGATGGAACCAAGAAGAGGAAATTAATTGATGTTCCCAAACCTGATGAAGCAAATCAAGCAGGGGGGAAGAATTCTGATCAATGTACTTTAATATTAATGGAGGGTGACTCAGCCAAGGCTCTTGCAGTCGCTGTAAGTGTTTGTGCCTTTAATCAGGGAAATGTGAATACTGAATTTGGTAGTATTGTGACATGTTTCGACATCACTTTCCAATTTAATTTTTTGTTATTTTAGTTATCTTTATCCTATCAGGTGGCAGGAATATCTATTTTTTGGGAAGCTACCACTCACCAACAAATGGAGAATAAAGAGATAGTAAATAGAAAAAAAATACTTGGTCTACAGGAAGATAAAATATATGACAACATTAAATCTTTAAGATATGGCCATCTGATGATAATGACAGACCAGGTACATGATCTTTGTATAGCGCAGTTTAGTTTCTGTAAATGTTCCCCCTGTATATTTGGTTGTGTTTCGAGACTTTTTATATTTGTTTTCTAAGCCTCCAGATGTTATGTATCTCCATGTCTAATGTCGGCACATGTTGATGTAGGCAACTCACAAAAATGGAAATGTGTTATCTTTCTACACAATTCCTGAGTATGAAGCTTGGAGAGAATCATTGAGTGGATCGATAACCGGCTGGACCATATAGTACAACAAAGTAATGCTAGTTTGTTCTCTCTTTATATGTTTTCAAGTTATGGTTTTGTTCACTTGCTGATTATGTATCACTTGTTGCTTGGACCATACAGGGTTCCCGGTTTGGGCACAATTACTTCTAAAGAGGGCAAGGAGTATTTCATAGATCTGGACAAGCATAAAAAAGATTTTGTGTGGGTTGATGAGAAAGATGGAGATGCTTCCTCATATCAATCAGCTTATAGAATGGGACAGAAGGGCTAAGGTTCTTATCAATGAGATTATTAGTCGTTACGAAAATTATTGGCAACGGGATAGTTTATACGCTGCAGCTGATCCAAATTTGCTGTAGGGGAATAGTGCAGAGGAGTAGAATTGGATAAAGAAAAAGAGGGTTTTGAAAACTAGAAACTTTTATTATTGTGGAAACTTTAAATAATGAATTTGAAAACTTCTACTATTGTCTATTGTGTATGTACTATGGTCTTTGAATTTAATTATATGGATTTACATACAATCTTTAATTTTAATTGCATTAGATGTTGATTATCATGAATTATATGTATGTTTCTTGTTTACTTGCATTGTCATGAATTGTATGTGGACGTAGATGATGAATGATGATAATTGATAATTAATGATAGATGATGATAATGAGGATGATGTATTGTTTATCCCGAATTTTATGTGAATTTTATTAGGAATTTTATGTGGACTTGTATTTAAAAATAAATTAAATATAATTCTATGAAATCAAGAAAGAATCATCACTGGTAAGAAATTAAACATAATTGCAAATATGCTACGGGTTAACTTACCTCTTGAGTATTGCAATCATCAAGGGTAACATGACATTGTAGATGGAGGGGTGAGTTGCCTGACATTATCAGTCCTGAGAAGTGCCAGCAACATCTTTAAATATATAGACCAACAATATCTTTAAATAAATGTAAATATAAAGAATTAGACCTGTAACGTCTTTAATGATAACAAGAGCTGAAAAAATGTAAAGTAACAAACAATAAGATTATGTTGAAGAAGATACCTATTTAAAATTGAAATCATCACCGGTAATGTGCTATATCTTTGTCTTAAAAAATTCAACACAAAAAATGGATTAGTAGATAGATGGGTGAGTTGCCTGACATTGTCAGTCCCGAGAAGTAACAGCTTCCTCGGACGGATGTCAACCCACGTTTTCAAAAAATAAAAAGATTGTATTTAACTAAATGTAAATACATACACCTGTAACATCTTTAAATATAACCATAGCTGAAAAAATGAATAGTAACAAACAAGAAGATTAAGGGGAAAAAGATACCTGCTTAAAGTTGAAATCATCACTGCCACTGGTAATGAGCTAGATCTTTGTTTTAAAAAAATCCAACACGAGAAATGGATTAGTAGATAGATGGGTTAATTGTTCGACATTTTTAGTATATAGACCTGTAACATCTTTAATGATAAAGATAAAAGATAGATAAAGAAGATACCTACTTAAAGTTGAAACAATCCATTATCAATAGCTTCATCAAAGTCGATGTTGTCTTCTGTAGAATGTGACGAAGAGCCAATTACACTCTCAAGGTTGGGAATATTTGTACTTGTAGCTGTATTATTTACACCTCTTCTTTCACAAAGGGAATTCCAGTGCGCAATTGCTCTGTCAAACGGAAAGGTTTCGAGGGAGTATCGAGAAACGTAACACCTCATGCAACTTTCCAGATTTTTATCCAACCTGTTTCTCAGTTTTGATTTTATAAATGACAATGCACTGAAAACCCTTTCATCCTCCACAGACCCCAAAATCATTGTCTGGCATAACTCATATAGTCTGAAGTATTCACTGATATCTTCTTGTAAGATAGAACTTTGATAGATTCCTCACCACAGCCTTGTAATAGCTCCACTTTCAGAAGGTTGATCTAAATTCCTATATTGGTTCCTCATTGTTGTTGCAAAATTTTTGATCGAGACTTTAATAAATCGGCATTCAAGATACGTGATTTCTATACCCTTCACTCGACGCGTCTTTGTAAATTGTTCCATTATTGTACCCATTGATTTTGGAAATGCTTATCGACAAAGTCTCGCACGGCCACCTTCTGTATTCCAAAAATTCGGATTCATCACACCCATGGCTTCCAGAATTTTATCTTTACAGAAACGTTCCCTAATTTCCGATGACAAGGTTTCTGAATTTTTTTAAGCTTTATTCTGGTTTCAATTATCACAGACTCAAACAAATTACGTGTCACGGGAACATCTTCTCATTCCGATCCTGTAATATCTTGACGTTTTTGCAAAATGTGCATTGGTATTTCCCTCCCATTAACAGAGATGCATAGGTGATCGTGGATATTAAATCTCAAAAAGGTGTTAGGATTTTTAAGATCTAATAAATCTCTCCAATTTTCAAAAACAGGTGCATCAAAACTATCCCGGGAACAAGACAATATATCAAGACTTTGACATACCATTTTCCTCATCCGTATAAAATCCACAATATAGATTAATCTGCCCTGTGCATGCTTCATCAGTGTATTGATCTCCTTTAACATTGGAAGAATACCAACCAATGTAAGCAATGTCTCCAAATCGGTTAAAAGCGGAACAACAGTCCCTTGCCCTATCAACATCATGACGGTATTTGTGCATGAAACCAACCAATGAAGGATACTCCTCACGAACTCGCATGCGAGTTCATACAAAGATATCCATCTAGTCTCCACATCCTTCAGAATTTTTGCCATCTCAGTAATTCCAATTACAAATTTTGGAACTCGAGAAAACGCTTTGGGCTGCTTGACATATAGGCATGAAGTTCTCTTATGAGGTCTTCTAATTTAGCAACATTTTCGTGGTTGCTTACCATTTTATACGCCAAATTCATTCTGTGAGCCATACAGTGAATTGGTAGCATATATGGGGCCATCGTTGTTTGTAATCTAAACACACTGCCTGTTCGGTGACCCTGCATGACAGATGCACCATCTGCTCCAACGCATACCAACTTCGTAGCAATTTCATAATCAGTCATACCAGCAACATCTTTCAAATGAGAAACAACTATTTTATATAGGTTTTCAGCATTGCAGTTTTCAACCATTTTCATAACACCCAACAGATGAGGTGTCCTTATATGATTTTCTAATGTATAGATGTGGATACATACCCATGCGGTGTTGTCGACTGTTGTCACTTCATCAATTGAAAGAGAGATAAAGTTTGCTTTTTTTACATTCTCTTTCAAATCTTCCTTCTCTATCATCGAGAGGCATTTTGCCATTTCCCATCCACTACTCTCAGACCAATGAGACTGAGGTACATTCAGCATTCCGTTAAATTGATACAAAACTTTGAAATCGAGGAAATCCGACATCGCTCTTCCTTTTTTAAGTATTTGAAAAAGAGTAGAGAATTGTATGAATTTTGCATGTAGATTTGTTTCTTTCATCTTACCAATATGCGATGTGATCGTTCCTCCCTTTTCCAACAGATGTCTATGTTTTTTCTGCTCTGCCTCATATTCCACTGCGTATCTAACATGCATGCACTCCTTTTCAGTTTTCCACCTATGTGTTTTGATTTTCTGGCCATCCGCCCCTGTTACAGTTAAATATTGTTTTCCACAATGTTTTTCTATAGTGTCCAGCTTCAGTTGCATTTTTTGTTGCTTTCCCAATTTCCACGTACATATTGTACATGTACATTCACATGGGATTTCTTCAGAATTAGAGGATTGTACAGGTTCAATAAATGGAAATTTAGCTGCCCAATCAAACTTGTATGTTCTGCCAATGGTCCACATATTCTTGTTCGTTTTCAATGCTTTACTTTTTTGAGTAGAATTTTGAGCAATATCACAATCACCTGGTTTCCTCTTTCTTGGACCAGAGTTTGATTTTGATTTCTGTCTTCCATTTTGCTGAGTGTTTATATCTGTGATATCTAGCTGCACTTCTGGTTGCACCCCAACAGGAACAATATCTTCAAGATCTGGCATATTATCGTAGGTTTCATTTGTTTGACTGTGATACTGTGCAGAATGCATGTCCACCTCAATAATACCTTCCACACAGTCAGTATTCTGATTCTTTTTGGTGGCATCTATATGATTGGTATTTACAATATCTGTATCCGCAGAGTTTCCAAAATACTTGAAGAGTGATTTCTGAGATTTCTTACTTACTTTTAGGTTATTCGTATTCTTTGAGCTGGCACCTTCCATTATTCTGAAAAGAGTCCAGCACGAAAAGAACAGAAGCGACTGGCCCATTCTCCGAGGTCTTGTTGCGCGTGAACTGCCTCGAGGTCGCGTCAACTTTACCTTGCATCGTCGCGCGCCAACCCTCTTCGCGCGTCACTTCCTAGCCCAAGTCGCGCGTCAATAAAGTTCTTGTCGCGTTAATATGGCTCTTGTGTCGCGTCAAGATAACACTTATCGCGCGTCAAGATAAAGACTTGTCGCGCATCAAGATGACTTGTGCGCACACAAGATACTGACTCTTGAGTCTTGTCGTGCATCAAGCATGCCTCTTTTCTCGTCAATAATGCCTCTTGTCACGCTGGTCAACATCGTATTTGTCGGCGTCAACAATCACAAAGCTAATAGTAATATGAATCTCTCGGTGCTCAAGGGTATGCGAGTTCAAATTTCACTGAGATTGGTAATTTGGTAAGCTACTTGAGGTATACTACCCGATGAATCACATAGGTTTTTATAGGAGATGTTTTCAAATGAAGGCGAAGTGACCCCCAAAAAAATATACTATATATTTTAGGCGAACAGGACACCGACCCACTCCGAATAATTCGCCTTTTCAAATTTTCCTAAAATGAAATTTTCGCCATATTATGAATATTCGCCGCTAAAATTATCCCCGCCTTGAGAAGCTTTGCAATCAACTTCTGCTAATTTTCCATTTCATATTTGTATATTGAAATATTTTCCGTGTCTAAATTGTACTCGTAGCATTGCCATTTCTACATTTTGGAGATCAATTGAGAAGCATCCACAATCCAATTTTTCAAATATTCTATAAGTTTAAATATTTCCACAATCTTATATGAGGTTTGCAATAGAAACTTAGAGGAAAGGTTTGCTTAGTTATCTACTTATCTTTCACTTTGGTTGAGTTTTTTTTTTCTCACATTCGACACACTCAAAGTGGGACATACCCACGCCTTATTAAACTATATTTCACATTTTATTATTATTTCTTAGTGCATGTTTTTATCTCGTATTGACATCATTTGGTTCACATTTATGTTGTGGGAAGTTTTGTTGTTTGTTTTTACTTGTTTTGTGGTATTTATGTGTAGTGCCCACATTTTTCACACATAATTACAACAGTAAAATACCAGGATAATTTTTTTTTACTTACATTGTTCACTACACACAACACCGCAAGGGCTCCAAGTACAGGACTCGACTTGCATACGATAATTACATAAGTCATCGACTCACATAAACACATGAAAACAACAAAGGCATGTCGATGCCACACTTTTCCCAATGAATGGTTACTAGTAATGACCCAACCACAAGAAAAATGACTCAAGGATAGGCAAACCCACAACACATCATTTCTTTAATTGTATTTTAGTTACGATTAACATTCTAAGAACATTATTGTGCAAGGATAATTTTCTCTTTTTCCCATCTACAGAAACTTTAAGTTCATTTCACATTTAATTTGCAATTCGACCATTTTAAGTGGCACCTTATTCTTTACAAAATTTTCCATAACTCGCATACTTATTTGGCATAATTCAAATGCATATAAAGTACTTAATTACCTTGTTCTTATGTTAAGAATATTCTTCTCGAACATATATTCAATGTCTACCTTTTTACTCTTACAACTCAAGTGAATGTGACTTGGTGTCCATATAGCGATATTAGGATTTAACGGAAATTTAAATACAAGATAGCTTTTTACCACAAAACATTCCTCGATCACGGTATAGTTATTCCCCTACCATAGTTATTCTAATTCAATGACTTGTGAAATACCATTTTGATTTATATATGTATTTTGTTTTCTCAAAGGTTGATCACACCAAGAACAATTCATATTCTTTGAAACAAAATAATATGTTTAATTGAGTTATAAGGTCTTCAAGGGTGGCATTATTCCGAACCTCAAATCTTGTCTTTACTCTTATATGCTTTATTTTCTACGTCACATTATGGTCTTATTTTTAGCATTGTCTTAAAAAGGAGTTATGAAATGTTTGTCTAACCTCTTGAAGACATATATGATTTGAAGGCTTGAAGCTACACACGAACCCTAAGTTAACATCCAAATCAATTGAGGTTTAGATTTATTCCAACTTCACCCAAGGTTCTACCCCTCAACTATATAAGAGTTTTTAAGCGAGGGGACAAATTTATGCTAAACCACCTTCCAGAAGGGACCAAGGTGTTATGTTGAGAGAAACCAAGGTAACACATTTAGCTGAGCAGAGCTAAGGGGTTCATTAACAAGAGTTTAAGACCTAGAACAACTAAGTCACAACCTCCATCTATGTTGTCTGGATCCAACAAGGTTTTCACTCGATGAAGAAATTTAATTTTAAATCTATCTTTAGATGACAAGGTAGTCCGCTAGGCTACGAAGGAGGAGTTAGCTCTACATACTCCAAGTGAAGTTTGACTATGTCACTCCTATCAGACAGGTTTAAGACAATGTCACTAAACATACTGACTAGACGATAAGCCCATTCTCGGGTTCTTGTTTACTCAAACTAGGAGGTTCCATCGAGTGTAGAGTTTAATTTTATTCTACGGTTTTCAATGTCTTCTAGGGTAAAAAGTAACACACATGAAAACAAGTTATGCTCCGATATTGAACAAGGGTAGAGTGTTTCGATTTAATTCTCTTTATTACATTTACAAAGTATGAATGCACAAGATGACTCATTAATCATTTATTGAACACTAAATATGCACTACAAGATATTACTGCAATTTCATTTACCTTATATAAATATCAAACCTTTTTACCATGTGTACTATGAATCAAAATGAACCTATGATTAAAATGCACATTTCCTAGATGTCCTTGAAACTAACATCTCATACATAACAACAAATTATCAAATATAACATTCTGTAACATGAGACTACATTATACATTTATTCATCTAACAATGAACTATATAAGTTACAATGATAATTAATGAACTACACATCACCTTTTCGTCATCATTCTTTCATCCTGCAAAACCACGTGAGCATGATATCAGCGATAATTTTTGGCATGACATCCACCCTAATCTAACATAATTATCATTTTTCAGTTTCCCATTTACATATGATAATAATTACAATTTGCAATCAAAATTAAAAGGTTTAGAGACATGTATTCATTACATTTCATTTTACTTCTTTTTGTAACCCAGGAGAGAGAAAGAGAAGGGAAGAGAGAGAAAACACCATTTGTCAAAAGTTCTATTTCACACAACAAGTTACACTATAGAGTTTTAAATAGTTATTGCATTCCAAGGTGGTTTTGGCAACCCTACGAAGGTCCCGCAACTTTCTATTTTAACATTTCTCACTAGCTACAAAAACGTTCAAAATGGGCTCGGAGGCTAAGAAACCACTTCCAAAATTTATCTTTCGATGAGAACGCACACCACGATCAACTTCTACGTGTTCCCAGATATACCAAGAGTTCATAGCAACTGATGGAATTGGGAAAAAGTGAACGGTTTGTGTTTGGCGGCTAGTTTTCCGGGGCCACTGGTCGTAGTTGGCCCAGTGCAAATTGAACAGAAGTTAGCTCGAGGGCTCAAAAACCACATCCAAAACTGACATTCGATGGATGAGCACGCAACAAGACACTTCCTACTAGTTCCCCTATATAAGGAGAATTCATTAGAGTTGACGGGACTAAGAACTAGAAAACCATTTTCAAACAATGACAAGTTTTCTGGAGCAACAAGTCGAATTGGTCCAGTTTGACCTTGTCAAACTGTGACCGGAGGCCTACAAAATGGCTTTGCCAAACTATCCAGAAAAGTGTTTTTCCCTAAACTAAATGTTCCATGCAATTTTCTAGTATAAACACTAGAGGTTTGTGAAGACGGAAATAATTTTTCTATCCAGGTTTCAAATGGCGGTTCAAAACGAAAGCCAACTTTCTAGATTTAACAACTTTCTACTACTGTAAAACAATGTAACAGGCTCCTATAAGAGCGTCAAAATATCACATATGTTTGTTCGGGGTCAATCCAAAGGTCAAGGTGACTCCTCACATAACAAGGTACACGAATGAAGCTTAACATCTCATTTTCAGAGTTACGAAGGGTACTTAATGAGTCTCTCGAAAAATACAAAAATTAACTATTTATCAAGGAGATGATCAACATTATTACTAGGAAGTCAATTTCGTCTAGTTAATAAAACAATGTTGTAGCGATCCAGTTGGGTAGGAAGTTTTCTACATCACCTCAGAATGAGGGTGGAAGTTCATGTTTTAATGCAAATGGGTTATTTTGACTTCATGAGTTACGACACGACATTTCATTGTTTTTTGCAACGAGTTGAAATAAACATTTAATTGTATTAAAATCCTAATATTTTAAAATTCTATTAAGTTGCAAAAGAGAACTAAAACATGAGAATTATGAGAGGTAAGGGAAGATGAACCATGCCTGGAAGGAATGGAGTCGGTCAAACCCACAGGCTTCGGTTCAACATCTCGCTTGGGCACTTCGTCAACCAGTTCACGAGCCTCGATCTAACCTCCACAACGTCACACAAACTTCCCGATCACTTGAATTTTTTCCAACATAATAAGTTTCCCATTATGCTCTGACAATTTTCTAGGGCCTACACAAGGCTCCATTCTTGCACACGGGCTGAGAGAATGTAGGCAATGGACAGGAGGCTCTACACCTATGAGTGTAGTTTCTTGAAAATTTCTAAAGCCTTTTGAACAAATCCATTATGTGCATATCCTGCAATCATGGCATTCCATGAGACAACATTTCTTTGAGGCATTCTATCAAACAGTTCACACGCCTTTCCAACAAATCCATTTTGTGCATATCCTGCAATCATGGCACTCCATGAGACCGCATTTCTTTGAGGCATTCTATCAAACAGTTCATGCGCCTTCTCAACAAATCCATTTTGTGCATATCCTGCTATCATTGCAGTCCAGAGAACACATCTTTTTGGGGTATTATGTCAAACAATACACGTGCTTGTCTATTCTTCGCATTTTGCATACATGTCTACCAGGGTAGTTGCAACTACAACATCTGACAAAAATCCCTCTATCTTTTATGCTTTGATAGAAGTCCACGTAGGTCTGGGGCTCATTTTTTTGACACATGCTGGGAGAATGTTGGTGCAGGGAACTCCACTCTGTCATAGCCTTATACAAATCATCCTTGGTAGTCTTTTGGGTCAAACCCTCCACAACAAGTGTAGCAGATGGTGCCACCGATGTCAAGCATAATCAGTTCACCTTTACCATTCACACGGCCAGAGACAAAAGTAACATACTCACGCACCAAGGAAATGAATCAGAGCAGAAAGAATACAACAAAACCAAATAAGTGTGTGGCCAGGAGGGTAAGGCATCCAATCTGCTCTGCGCACTCAGTAAGAATCCACGCAGAAGACAAGAGGCAATGAACCAGAAGAAAGTGGTCAATGCACTAGCAAAAGTGTTTCAGACTACACAAAACAAGGCACCAATAAACAATGAAAATGACCTAACCAACAAGGAACGTGCACCATAACTCTTCACGCATCCAGAGAACTATTTTCAGGCTGAAATCACGTGCCAGGAAGGGATAAAAAAGGAAGGAGGTAAGCGATCCAAAAGAAGGCAGACAGAGCATGATTAAATTAAAACCACAAGGAAACAAGTAGGCGGCCAATAATAAATGCGCACTTACTCCACCAAACGTATGATAGGCATGATCTGACAAGGAAGAATAGTTTAAGAGGCCAATAGGTTAATGTTTAACATGGGGAGATCCACCAACACTCAGAGAGGATTAGGTGAAACCATAATTAAGAAAAAGGCGGTGATTAGATATCCAAACAAAACACATTTCCATGAAATGGTGGGACGCCAACAAAAGTTGCCAACGTGGGTGAAAGCATCCAAATCTTCTCATTAAAATAGGTATACATAAAAAAACAATACGAGAGGAGACTCGGTCGGCCAAGGTAGAACTAGTGGTAGGAGTTTGAAACCGGACGCAGGACAAGGACCGACCATGGCGTCACAACAAGAGACCGTCTTCTTTGCATGGACCGAGGTGACCAATCCAAACAATAAAATCGCTAATCAAAATAATAATATTACTATTATTTTTATTACTATTATTATTACAACTTAATAATACTTTATTAATCGTATTAACAAGGACCAACATTTAAGCTTGACCAAAACAATAATAGCAAGAATCGACAATTCGAAAGAATAATTATTATTATGTAGGTGTTCCCTCTAGTTGGTCACGCCCCAACAACATCAAGTCATCCTTCAAACCACCTATCGAATTCGTGAAAGAGAATTTTTCCTTAACATGGTAATCGAAAAGGCAAAGCCAACAAGGATCAACAAGAGCACAACAACGTTAAACGCTTAGCAACATGGTCGTCGAAGAAGAAAAAGAAGAACGAGGGATGGGGCATTACATTATGCTATCCCCATTAAGAGATAATAACAAATTTGATTTTATTTATAGGATTTTATTTGGTTCACATTTGTGTTTTCATGTGTATTTTTGCGATTGGAAGAATCGGAAAAATAAATCGAATTGAAAAATTAAAAAAACTTCTCCCCAAGTTGTAGGTGTTTTACCACTAAATTTAGTGGTGATTTTAGTCACAACTAAACTTATCGAAATTTCCAAAGTTGAAGGGTTGTTACAATAGAGTTATCTAACCCCAAAGATGGAGCTAGAAAGTTGAGTTTCCTCTCAAGCGAGTTGGGTTGACACCCCTATCGAGCTAGCTTTCTCGAGTTACATTGATAACTCATCTCCTTGAGCTCCCGAGCTCCTAGGTGAGCTGGTTAACCCCTACCAAGTTGATTTCCCTCATCATTCCAAGTGAGATACCATCTCAACCTCCCGAAATACATCTCGCGCCAACTTGCAGAGCCCTATCCCAAGTTGACCATGTAACTCTACTCATCCCTAACCCGACTCAAAGAGTTGATCCCTCCTGCCACATGCCCTTGTTAGGAAATAAGAGATACAATACGTGGAACAATCCCACACTGAATTGCAATAGTAGAAACTAATATGCAAAAATTATTATAGATCTGAAATAAAAGTGTAGAATAAAAGAGCACAACACAAAGAGACAAGATTTAACATGGTTCACCCAATTTGGGATACGTCCACCAAGAATCACTTGCTCATATTTTATTACAAACCGCCTCTCACTCAATACAATACCCATACTTGTTTGGAGATGTGTTCAACAAACTCTACCGAATTCACACTTGAATTTGTACACATCTACAATATTACATCAACCCTACCATATGTACATAACCACATAAATAGGCAACTGTTTAAGTAGTTTTAAAATATCGTGGGTACCAAAACCATGGACAAAAACCATCCCATAATCCTATGGGTTAAAAATACCACCCATATGAGAAGAACGTGTTTCCCCATATATCAGGAACATTTTTCAAGGCCAAAACAATTCTCAGGGGTTACACCCTCGAACCCCAGAGAGAAAACTATGGATAATGTACATTACTTTTAGTGTATAGTCTTCAACACTTCCACACATGAAAATAGGATCCACAACATAACACCCTCTTAACTCATCATCTCTCCTCCAGGATACATCCCTTCTTCGCCAAGATAACCCACGAGCTCAATCATGAGCTAATCTACCCTTCACCGCGTCACGACCCGATCCGACCCTTCATTTGATTTGTTCACCCTACCCTCGACCTACCGGGAGAGATAAACCATCTCATCAAACCCAATCCCAAGCTCTACTTATCGACCCATATGATCCCACACCCTACTCAATCCACTAACCCACATCAACTCCACCCTACTCAACTCATCTACAAGATGATCTCGTGCCCTACCTCCTCATCGTTAAGCCCAACCCTGCGCACTAAGCCGAGCCCTTCCATGAGTTGTGTAGAGACTCGAACAAGCCAAACCATTCCCCTCCATGCATACTGCAACTCGTCTCGATGATCCCAAGCCCAAGATTTCACCCCTTTCCTTTGTTCAACTTTAAGATTTTTTAGGGTTTTAATTATTATTAATTAACTAAGGTTTATATTAATAATTAGGTCCTAAATTAAATTTTTGATGAAATTAGGCTACATAAGTTAACTAGGAAACTTTAAGTTGTGGGTATTGGATGTTTCTTTTCCATTAGCTTATTTTTGGAGGATATTATGAATATATTAAAGTTTTGGGGGTTTTATTGTGTTTCGGTATGTTTTTTATTTTGTGAATCTAATCTCAATAAGCTCATGTGTATGCTATTTTCTCGCACTTCTATAAGTGATCTTGAAAATTAGAAATGTGAGTTTGTTTTTTTATGTTTTCTCTTGTGTTTTTACTTGAAGGAAAAATTCTAAATAATTGTTTACAAGATCGTCCTTATGAATATTATTTCCAAACTACTAACTATAGGTTTCCTTTTCATGGATTCAAGTAAACTTTATCACCGTCTTTTATTAAACGTTATAAAAATTGCTTAAAATAATTTTTCGAGACAAGTTTATTCCCTCTCTTATTATGTGGTGGAGAATGTTTTCATGTGTAGAAGTGTTGAAGACTCTGCAATAAAATTATTGTACACAATCCATATTTTTCTCACCAAGGTTTGGGGGCAAGCCGGAGCTCCAAGCGGGAGTCCGGGGCGGCATCCCCCAAGAATGGGGTTCAGGGTGCAACCCTCGAGAAAAAAATTGGCCTTGAAAAATGTGCCCAATATCTCGGGAAACATTCTCTTCTCATATGGGTGGGATTTTTGACCCATAGGTTTATGGGACGGTTTTCGCCCATGGTATTGTAAAATTGCTTAAGTAGTTGCCTTTTATGTGGTTTTGTGAATATGGTGGGTTTGATGTAACATTTTAGATGTGTGTGAATTCGGATGTGAATTTAGGAGAGTTTGTTTAGCACAACTCCAAGCATATCTAGGTATTGTATTCAAAGAGAGGTGGCTTGTAATAAAATTTCAGCAAGTGATTCTTAGTGGAAGTAACCCAAATTGGGTGAAACACATTAAATATTGTCTCTATATTGTGTTCTTTTTTTTTTTGCACTTTTATTTCAGATCTGTAATATTTTCTCGCATATTAGTTTCTACTATTGCATTATTGTGGGATTGTTCGCATATTTTTATCCCTTATTTCCTAACAATTGGTATCGAGTCTGGTTTTGGTTTATCAAGTGTTGAATCACGGGGAAAGTTTTAGCTTGAGTGGGAGCTATGGAAGATGATGGAAGATCAAGGGTGGATAAATTTAATGGGCATAATTTTAGTCTTTAGAAGATACATATGGAATATTACCTTTATCAGAAGGATATTTATATTCCATCATCGAGAAAAGGAATAGACCTTCAAGCATGACGGATGTAGAATTGGATTTATTAGATAAGAAAGTACTTGGAACAATCTGGTTGTGTCTTGCATCTTTGGTATTATTTAATGTTTCAAAGGAAAAGACTACAAAATAAATCATGGATGCATTAGGGAAGTTATATTAAAAACCCTCTACCTCTAACAAGATATTTTTAATGAAAAATTTGTTTAATATGAGGATGTTTGAGAATAGTTCAAGAGATAATTTGAATGATTTTAATATGATTGTGAATATGCTAACTTTGATTATAATAGAATTTGATGAAGAAGTTAGGGATTTATTAATTATGTGCTCTTTACCTGAGAGTTGGAATATCATGGTAATGCGGTAAGCAAATCAGTTCTAGCTAACTCAAAGTTGAAGTTTGAGGATGTTGTAGGAGTGATTCTAAGTGAGGAAATGCAAAGAAAAATATCTAGGGAATCTTATACTTCAAGGAATGATTTGACAAAGTGGAAACTAGAGGGAGATAGAAGAATAGAGGAAGCCATGGAAAATTGAAAGATCGAGCAAGGTCAAAATCTAAAAGCAAGATGGTATGCTGGCACTGTGGAAATTTTGGGCATGCAAAGAAGGATTGTTGGGAGCTTCAAGATAAGAAGAAACAACATGAAGAAAACAAGGAAGCAAATGTGGCAATGAGAAATATGTCAGGATGCTTTGATTCTTTCTTTGCATAATATTGTTGAATCTTGGGTTTTAGATTCGAGGGCTTCTTTTGATGTTACTCCACATAGGAATTATTTTGTTTATTATGTTCAAGGGGATTTTGGGCATGTTTTTCTTGGTGATGATGAGATTTGCAGCATATTATGAAAAGGTTTTTTCAAAGGTTAAGATGCAGAATGGGAACACATAGCTATTAAAGGATGTCATACATGTGCCTACATTAAAATGAAATTTGATATCGGCATGGGCGGTTGGGAAGTGATGGTTGTACTTTGATATTTACAGCAGACTCTTGGTAGATTGCCAAGGGTGCTCTCACGGTGGCAAGAGGTAAGAAAGTTGGAAACTTGTATTTAACCAATGATAGCACTAAATTTTGTAATCTTGTGGATTCAAAAGTAGATACAACATTATGTCACTATAGGCTTGGTCATATGAGCCATAAGGGCATGGAGATCATAAAGAAGGATTTTCCCGGATATACGTAAATAGGTTTAGATTTTTGTGAGAAATGCGTATATGGGAAACAAGTGTGCAAGGTTTCTCAAGGTTGGACCTATGAAGAAAGAGAGTAAAGAGCTGGTACATTCTCATGTGTGGGGCCGGCTCAGTGTATCATCTCTTGGGGTTCAAATTATTCTGTTAACTTTATTGATGATGCAACAAGGAAATTTTGGGTATATTTTTTTAGAAATAAATCTGATGTATTTGAAACTTTTGTTAAATGGAAAGCCTTGGTAGAGAATGAAATAGGTCTTAAGCTAAAATGTCTCAGGTCAACTAATGGAGGGGATTATTGCAACAATAAGTTTGATGGTTATTGTTCTAAGAATGGAATCCGCGAATAGAATGGGGTGTCAGAAAGGATGAACAGGACAATAATGGAATGTGCTAGGAACATGAAGTTATATGCAAGATTGCCTCTTTCATTTTGGGCAGAAGTAGTGATCACGGATTGCATACTTGATAAACAAAGGACCCTCAAGTGCCTTGGTTGGAGGAATACCTGAGGAGGTTTGGATGGTAGAAAAGTTGATTATTCATTTCTTAGAGTCTTTGGATGTGAGGTGTTTGTCCATATAGACAAGGATGATAGGACCAAGCTAGATTCTAAATAAAAAAATGTACTTTCATTGGTTATGGTGGTGATGACTTTGGATATAAATGTTGGAGTATTAAAGACAATAAAATCATTCGATCTAGGGATGTGGTCTTTAATGAGAAAGTCGTGTATAAAAAACTTGATTGTAGGAAAATAGGGAAGAATCCAAGAAATAATATGCAAAGTGTGTTGGTATCCAAATTTGTTCTCCTTTTCATCGAGCAAAGATCAAAGATATGGCATGAAGCTTGAAGGCTAGATAGATCTTGATATATGTTGTTTTGTAGCCGGGGATGTGATCTAACTAGCACTCAGATTTTTGGAGAGATGGATAGCACTTTGAAAGGATTTGATCTAACCCTCACTATTTTAGGTTGTGCCTTTTCAACCAAGGTAAGAGAACCTATATTGTAGCCTCTATTTTGTGAAGGAGGTGGAGATATCCTTATACTGTGCATATTGTATGGAGATGGCCTTGGGAAAACATGATCAATTTTCCATTATTCAAACTCAATAGAGCTGTCACTACTAAATGATGGAAATGCTTTCAAGACAAGGCTGAGGTCACTTAGAGACATTGTATGATCCTGATTTGCTTTGTGCATTTTTGTAGATGGGTTAGATTCTTTTGTTGACACACAATGCAATGCAGGGGTAGTATGGGTAGGATTAGTTATTCAGATGATTTTTTGGTGGGGTATTGATAAGAAAAACTTGGATATATCAAATCTTTGACAACCTCTACAATACTTGAACAACTATCAGATAAAATGCTTCAAATAATCAGGATGTTCTTTCAACCAGAAGATGCATAAATGGAAGCCCAGGTTGCACTCTTCACACAATCTTTGAGAACTCACCACAAAAGCTTGAAGTAAAGAACTCAATTAAACACAAAAATCCTTGATCAAACCACGCCTAAGGTACCCCCAAAGGCTTACAAGCAATCCCAATCAACAAATGAAGGTGGAGTGATTTTAAACTGCTTATTTTCAATGCCAGATGAAAGCTCTTCCGAAAAAAACTGCAAGTGCCACTAAACTATCAATAAGGATGAGATTTTGTGTGATTTCTAAAGACTTTCAATGCAATATTGCAACAAGAACAATGAAAACTATTTGCAGGTATTTAAAATGATAACAGACATCATATTTCCCAGAAAAACACAGATTAACTCAAAAGCTTGTTAGATTCATTAGCAAGGGAGAGTTTCATGAACAATCTCAGAGTTGTGTGATGGCTATACACTTGTAACCAACTCACATACATGAAGATCCAACATAGAAGAAATTAACCTGGTTCTTTGGTGGGTTTCTCAGAAAATGAGCTTTCTCTCAAAATTTGCTCGTGATTTTCAACTTCCCGACCTTTTGCATTTTTCCAAAATGCATTATATACCTCTTGCCACATTGGAGCCTTCTTTCCCAAGCAAAGCATATGCCAAGGGATCAAGTTTGTTACAACAATTCCTCATGATTCACTGAAAATGACATTTAACAAATTTGCAACGAGAGTTGCCAGGTGTTTAAAAAGACTGAATCATTACAAATATTCGGATCATTATCCTTTGTGGAGGCACATTTTTCATCCTCAAGGCATGCAGGCCCCTCATCCTCTCATCATTTCATCTTATCCTTTCCCAATTTGGTTCTACAACTTTATAATTTGACATTTCATGTTTTGCATGGGCATGAGTAAAATTTATCTCAAAAACACCTCAAATCTACAAATTGAGTCATGAAATCAATTCCAATGATCCTAGAAGGCCAAAACGACATGGAATCACCAAAAATTTGATGAGATTCGATGCAAAATTCATAATTCCAAGATTCCTGGAGCAAAATGGCGGCCAAAAATGAAAATGTACAGTCACCCTTGATCTATTTTTTCTCCTTCAATCTGGGCCCTCCACGTGTCAGAATATGATTGGAAATCAATTCGGGCTCACCTTTTGTCTTTTTGACATTTTTGAAAAAATGGAAAAATTTGACCTTTTTCTGCCCCTCTGCCCTTGAATTTTGGTGATGACACGTGGCACATGGTGGGTCCCATTGGGATCGCACTCCAATTCTGCGCATTTTGACCCTTTTTGAATTTTGGAAATTTTTCACATTTTTCCCTACGGGCCTGCGCCTCCGATTTTCTCCCTTGCCACGTGTCACTTTCTCTATCACTAAAATCTACGGGCTCAATTCTCATGTTAACTCCCTTTTTTAGCCAAAGGAAAATTTTCAATTTTCCTTCCACGGGCCCGCGCCTCCTATTTCTCCCTTGCCACATGTTGCTCAATGATTCACTCATGGGCCAGTGCTTCAAATTTCCATACTGAGTCTTTTTGCAAAAAGGAAAAAATTTCCCTTTTGCCTCTGCCACCCCGCTGACCTACTCTACCTTCGCCATGTGTTTATCTCTGATTGGAGTGGATATGCATCCCATTTTTTAACTTTAGAAAACAAAGCTAAAAAAATCATTAAGTTTTCCATCGGCCCACTCCTCCATTTTTACTTTTTATGGACACATGTCCACCTGTGATTGGCCACGGGGCCACGCTTCAAAATTTCACTTTAACTCGGTTTGCCTTCAAAGGTAAAAACTTGAAAACCTCCACCATCCGCATTTCTCCGATCTGCCACCATGTTGCCACGTGTGCACCCCTTACTCCATTGCACTGTGGGCCTTTCCACACCCTTTTTGCCTTCGCAAAAAAAAATGGCCAAAAAGCCTAAGTTCCCCGTTGGCTTCCCACTCCACCTTCGCATAAGAACATGACACGTGTCCTCCCGCGGAGTTGCAGGGGGAATTTTGAATTTTTTCCCAAAGCCCAAAAATGACTAAGTTTTTCAGAGAAACCCGCCGATCCTTGTCCAACCAGAAGTGGCCACATATGAGGAGAATTTTGAGCTTAATTTTGATGGTCAAATGACACCCGTATGACCGTAAAAAAACACAGAGTTTGCCAGTGACCTCTAAAATTGATTTTTTCTTCGTGGGTGAAGGATTTTTTGCTCAAAAAACAAGGGGAAGTTGATTTTATGCAAGTTTCAACCATGGGGAAGGGTTTTTGAAGGCATATATGCATGAAACGAACAAATTTGATTGATCAAGCAAGAGGAAAACAAGGCATAGCCATGCAGATTTGGAAAAATTAGGGCACAAACAAGGTATGCATGGGTGTTTCTTCACAAATGAGGCATGGAAAATGATTTTTCAAATGAATTAAGGCATGGGAGTAGAGGCAACAACTTCATTTCACCCATTAAAACTGTAGAAAATGTTTCAGGAAGTGCAGAGTGAAAGGAAAATTAGGGCAAAAGCATAGAGGATCAAAATGGACACCAACACAGTGGTAGAGGATCTTTAGGATGGGAAATTGACACATGAATCAATTTAAGAACATACTCAACAAGAACCCCAAACTCCTATATTGAGAAGGTCTTCTAGGGTAATAAGAGAAACGAACATTTTTCTCCTTCTCTTTATTATTTATTACTCACTAATAGTGGAGAGCCGAGAGATTTGATGAAGCAATGCGGGTAGATGCGGGAAGAATTGGGAGCAAGCCATGGATGAGGATCATTAGGCTCTCATGGATAACTAGACTTGGTATTTGGTGAAGCTACCGAAGGTAAAAGATCGCATTCTGTAACAAGTGGGTATACAGTTAAAGAGGAAGGAGGAAAGAAAAGATACAAGGCCGGTTGGTGGTCAAGGGGTTTGCATGAAAAAAGGTATAGATTTTGATGAGATTTTTTCTCTTGTAGTAAAAAATAATTCTATTAGAACTGTTCTTGGATTAGCAGAGTAAAAGACTTGCACTTAGAGTAGCTAGACATAAACATTGCATTTCTCCATGGTTATTTGGAGGATGATCTATATATGTAACAACCAAAGGTATATGAGGTAAAAGGTAAAGAGGAGATGGTGTGCAAACTGAAAAAGAGATTATATGGCTCAAAAGCAGTCTCCATGTCAATAGTATAAGAAATTTGATAGCTTCATGATGGAAAAAGGTTATATTAGATGCCATTCGACCATTTTGTGTATATAAAGAAATTTTAGGATGGAAGTTATATTATCTTGTGTCTCGTATTTGGATGTAATGTTGGCTACAGAAAAAAACATGCAGAAATAAAAGTACTTAAGAAGCACCTAAGCGACTTCTTTGCTATGAAGGATTTGGGGGCAGCCAAAAAAATCCTTGGTACAAGGATATCTTGGGATAGGAAGGAATGAAAGTGACTTTATCTCGGGAAGATAACATTAAGAAGGTCTTAGAGAGGTTTAATATGTAAGATGATAAACCAGTTGGGACTCCTTTGGCAAGCCATTTCAAGTTATCAAAGGAGTTGTGTCCCAAGATAAAGAAGAAGAGAAATTAAATGTCCAAGGTACCTTACTCATCAGCCATTAGTATTTTGATGTATATCATGGTGTGCACTAGGCTTGATATTGCATATGCAAAGTGGGGGAGCAATGAGTAGATTTATGAGTGATCCAGGTAAAGATCATTAGCAGCAAGAAAGTGGATCCTTCTGTACTTGAGAGGGACCATCAGCATTCTTCTCTACTACGGTAGATCTGGAACCACTTTGCATGGTTATGTAGATTCGTATATGATAGGAGATACAGCATAAATGGGAGGAGCACAACAGGTTATATTTTTACTATTGGTGGGACACCATTGAGCTGGATTTCATGACTACAAAAGCTTGTGGCTTTATCAACCACAAAAGACTCGATTATTTTCCTATCACAGAGGCAAGCAAAGAAATGATTCGATTATAGTAATTTCTTGAGGAGTTAGGGCATAAGCAAGAGGAAGGGAAGTTGCATAGTGATAGTCAAAGTGTTATACACCTAGCTGAGAAATTTTCTTTCCACTCTAGGATGAAGCTAGTTAAGGTACCATTTCATTAGGATGGCTTTAGAGGAAGAGAAGTTGAAGCTGGAGACGATTCATACCAAGGCATGATGACTAAGGTGGTCATTTGTCAAAAGGGAGAAACTAAAGCTATGTACAGCTTTGGTTGGTCTTCACAGACAACAATGAAGGGTTGAGAAGCTTTCTCAGAGGAAAAATAGTCTCTAAGTGGGATATTGTTATGTTGTGGATCCTGTTTTCATGTGTGGAAGTGTTGAAGATTGTACACTAAAATTATTGTACACCATCCACAATTTTCTTGGCCTAAAAAAATGTGTCTGATATCTCAGAAATGTTCTCTTCTCATATGGGTGGGATTTTTGACCCATAGGTTTATGGGACAGTTTTGGCCCATGGTTTTGGTACCCACGGTATTGTAAAACTACTTAATCAATTGCCTATTTATGTGGTTTTGTGCATATGGTAGGGTTGATGTAACATTGTAGATGTGTGTGAATTCGGGTGTGAATTTAGGAGATTTTGTTGAGCACAACTCCAAATAGATTTGGGCATTGTATTGAGAGAGAGGTGGCTATTAATAAAATTGGAGCAAGTGATTCTTGGTGGAAGTATCCCAAATTAGGTGAACCATGTTAAATATTTTCTCTATATTGTGTTCTTTTATTTTTCTCGCACTTTTATTTCATATCTCGTTATATTTTACGCATATTAATTTCTACTATTGTGATTCTTTGTGGGATTATTCCACATATTTTAATCCCTTATTTCTTAACACCTCTTATTGTAAGTGTGGGAATCGTATAGTTAGGTTCCCTGGAGCTCATTGTGAGGAGTACCAAAAGAACCCCAAAGTAGTTGACACCTTAAGGGAACTCGAAAATGAAACGCAAACCCCCACCCACTTGACTAGTACACCTTTATGAGAGATTAGAGTCAAAATTATCCTTAGTGGCAGCCCCGGTTTGATCCTTTAAGTGAAGTAAAATCCTTTCTTATTATATCAAGAGGAGTAAAGTAAAGATGACGACTAGAAATTTTCCTAGTGTACCGAGCCCCCAACGGTAATTTTTAAAATTTAAGGAGATAACCGTCTTTATAAGAAGCCCCACTTGACCACATAGATTTAAGCTTATATGTCTTCCTTAAATAATGTTATCATCATCTATTTTGTGTTATAAAGTTTGTGATCCACATTATTCTCATATAGACTCTATCTCCCCATCTTTCAAATTGCAATAAAAGTCTAAGTCTTGAGGTTTGGACATCCATACTAACTTAAACACAATCATTCTCAATCTAAGTCTTGATATCTCGATATTTACTTTATCATGTTCAAGCACAATCACGATCTTATTGATCTATCATTTTCCTAAGTCTTTTAGTTTAACATTCACATTGTTAAACTTTAAGCACTCGACCATTCTACGTCTATAAATTTAACATTCACTTTGTTAAATTTTAGGCATCTTTGTATTCCGCTTTCTCTCTCTTAAGCACTTGATTTTCTATTAGTTGAGATAATTAATCAATCACCCCTTTTGTCTCTTATCTTCACATTCACTTTGTTTAGATTCAAGCTATTGATCATCATTTCTACACCTATTATTTCAACATTCATTTTGTTGATATTTGATTACCACCCTTTCATTTCTCTTCTATCTTAACATTCATTTTTAAGATTCAAGCACATTAATCATGTTTCACAATATCTTCTATCATAACACTCATTTTGCTAAGAGTCAAGCACATTAATCGTATTTCCTAGTCACTTCTATCTTAACACTCATTTTGGTAAGAGTTGAACACATTAATCGTGTTTCCCCGGTCTTCTATCTTAACACTCATTTTGTTAAGATTCAAGCACATAAATCATATTTCCCATCCTCTTCCACCTTAGCATTCACTTTTCTAAGGGTTGAGTATTACAAAATTCAACCTCTTCCATCTTAACATTCACTTTTCTAAGTTCCAATCATCACTTTCAATCTCTTCCATCATAGCATTCACCTTTGTAAGGGTTGAGTAACCAATCATCATTATAAAATATCCTCCATCTTAGCATTAAATTTTCTAAGGTTCAAGTTACCTATCATCATTTCAAACCTCTTCCATCCTAACACTCATTTTGTTAAAATTCGAGTAAATAAACTTTTTAGTCTCTTCTATCTTAATACTCATTTTGTTAAGAGTGGAGCACATCAAACCTTTTATCCTCTTCCATATTAGCATTCACTTTGCTAAGGGTCGAGTAATCAAACATTTTAGCCTCTTCCATATTTGCATTCACTTTTCTAAGGGTCAAGAAATAAAACATTTTAACCTATTCCATCTTAGAATTCACTTTTCTAATGTTGAGTTATTCAATATTTCAATCACCTCATCCATCTTATCATTAATGTTTCTAAGGGTTGAGTTTTCTTGATCTTCATTTCCAATCTCTTCCACTTTAGCATTCAATTTGCTAAGGGTTGAGTATTCAATCTTAGATATACTTTCTCTTCCATCTTAGCATTCACTTTACTAAGGGTTGAGTATCCCCATCATACTTTTCGTTATTCTCCCCTTTCTCAAAAATGGTGGAAACATGGCACTGCAAATATGGTCCCTCGAGAAGATAAGATCAAGTCCTTTCCATATTAGATTTGACGAAGAGGACGAATACCAAATTGAGAGCCAATAAAATAACATTTCTTTCAAAGAACAAGCGAGAATTGAAGACCTTTTGAGAAATAATAAAGACTGATTTTTTCTTCAACTTTTCAAAATGGGAGTAAAAATACCTATAGATTTTGATGACAACATTTTGAAAAACTTACGAGATCAACCCACATCAAAAAATAGTACACAACCCAAATTAAGTAACCATGATGAAGCTAAAATGAGTAAAATGGATGTCGATAACAAAGGTGAATCTTGTGATTCATCCCCCAGTCAAACCAAGATTTGATGGATCAATTCAATGCAATGGAAAAGTAATTCTCTCTAATATCTTCCAAATCCACGAACGAAACCACGATAAAGATTCAAATAAAAAGGTGATGATGAATCCAAGACATATAATGAACCAAAAAGGAGAAAAATTATTCAAAACTTGACAATATCCCACAAACTAATTTGCCATTTTCTCAAGAATTGAAAATGATGAAGGATACAATTTCGATCATGCAACAAAAATGTAAACAATTCAATTTCAATGAATTGTGTCCTTACCCTTTTGATAAGGACATCCTACGCATACCCTTCCTAATATCCTTGAGATTCCCAAATTCAAAAAATAAAAGGGCAAAAATGATCCACGAGAGCATATTAAATAATTATTCATGGCATGCCAGAAGTGGCATACAATGATATATTTCTCTTGCACCTCTTTCCTAAAAGTTTAGGAGGGAAAGATTTGGATTGGTTCTTACACCTTCCAAAGGATCAATCAACACTTTTGAAGACCTCTCGAAGAAGTTTGTCAAACATTTCTCATTCAACCTAGACTCAGAAATAACAATGATGGATTTGTGTAATGCAAAACAACAAACAAATGAAAACTTTGCACAATTCTTATAGTGATGGAGAGGAATCGCAAGTTGGTTCCCATGTTCGATCCCTAAGAAACAAATGTTTATTATCTTTATACTAAACCTTAACAACAAATTATCCTTTCACATGCAGATGCATTGTCTCAATAGTTTTGAGGAAGTTATCGAGAAAGGGACCCAAATAGAAAATATCTCATTCGAAAGGCTTGATCAAGCATCATTCCAAGGATAATGTGCACAATAATAACAAAAATAATAACACTCATCAAGATAAACCTAAGTATGCCAATTGAAACCATATTTTTGTTAATGATGGTATAACATACAATCATAATATGCACAACATACATAACATGAAACCAAAAAAGAATAAATAAAATCAAGCCATCACTATTTAAAGTAAAGAGGATCCCCTTTTCTTGATAAAATATTACAATTTACATCATTCGGAGATACCCTTTAAGTGTCTTACGAAAACTAGCTAGTGAAAATTTATAATCACTTACCCTATCATGAAACCATATGTTGAAGGGGAACCTAAGCTATCTTTGTACAAACCCAATACATACTATGAATTCCATCGCATTGATGGTTATTAAATAGATAAATGTATCCAACTCCACCATTATATTCAAGCCCTCATTGATAACGGAGACATAGCAAGTTGAAGACCCAAAACTAAATAAAACACCCAATGATAATTTAAAGGTGTTTTCCAATCTATTTTCCAAACATGCTACAACCTGGAAAAACTCCCAAATAGGGTCAATCTACGAACAAAATTGATTTTAAATCCATCATTTCATTTGTTGAAGATATTCCTAACAATACTCCATGCAAATTCAAACGTCATTTTACACCCCTCGGAGAAATTCTCTCTAGTGTTTTTCATCAATTAACAAAGGCTAAAATGATAAAATATCCAATCACAAGACCCTTCTACAAATAGGAACCTAAGAATAAGTGGTATAAAGAATATGAATATTTTGAATACCATCACATTGAAGGAAACACTATGGATCATTCTTCAAATCTTTGCCATTACGTCCAAGACTTAATTGACGATGGAGTCATCGAAATAGAAATCGACAACAAAGCTATCAAAATCAAAAACATGTCAGCTACCATAACTTCTAATGAAGAGTTATACGTTGTAAAATATTCATTACATGATAAAAATCAATAATATCAAGATGAAAAGGGTCAAATATCTATAAACCAAAACTAATCAATCTCTCCTACGAGATGTTTTTTTGTTAGTTCAATCATAAATTTAATATTTTGAGAAAACTATCTTCAAATTTTAAACGAGAACTTGAAATTGCTTCAAGATTCCTTTCCAACCCATGATACAAATTAATACTCTAAAGAAGAGATTCAATCATCAAGAACCATTGAGCTTGATTTTATCCTTTCAATGTTAGATCCTATGCCCAACATCCCTAGTCTTGTTATAGGGACATAAAAGCATAAATTTAACATTTTTGAGACAATTATCTTCAAATGTCAAACGATAACTTGAACTTGCTTCAAGATTCCTTTCCAACCCATGATAGAAATGAATAATCTAAAGAAGAGGTTCAATCATCAAGCAACATTGATCTTGATTTTATCCTTTCAATGTTAGATCCTATGCCCGACATACCTAGTCTTGCTATAGAGACATAAAAGCAAAAAAATTGGACACTAGTAACAAAGCTGATTTCTATGTCCATAATTCCTCAAATGATCAATATTGAATTTAATAATGTTTCACAACAGTTATCCAATGTAGATTATTCTTATGTTTTACATAACATTATTAAACAGTCATCGATGATACCTATGTGTCAAGATAGCCATATGTGTGCACTCTATGAGGTACGCATTCCAAGGGGTATCCACACACAACCATTTCGAACTATAATCATAAATATGTTGTCAAACAATATAATTTTATCATTTGGTACATGGGACCTTTTGACTATTGACATCCCCAACACCAATTTCCAACACATTGAAGTGTTCATCAATAATCATACAATCAAAAGAACATTTATAAACAAAGCAAAAACATCGAATATTTTCTCTATAAAACCCACAAGGTGCCTCAAATGCACATTTAAGGATCAATCCTTTGCTCTTTGCATCATTCCACTCATGGGTGAATATGAATTTAAATGTATTCTCTGCATCGAAAAATTACCTCTAACATCACAAAGATTTTTCAATCTCATCAAAAACTTATCCAATCACTCCGTTGACTTGGACCTCTTCCACCCAAGTCTCGTACTTCAGGACTCATCAAATATTAGGATTCATTCCGTTGACTTGGATATCATCTTCATAAGTCTCGCATAATAGGGCTCATCAAATATTAGGATTCACTCTGTTGACTTGGATATCACCCACCCAAGACTCATAAAAAGACTTATAGAATCTTAGGATTCACTCTGTTTACTTGGATATCATCCTCCCAAGTCTTGTACAACAAGACTCGTCAAATCTTAAGATTCACTCCATCGACTTGGATATCATCTCGCCCAAGTATTATACAAAAGGACTCATCAAATCTTAGGATTTACTTTGTTGACTTGGATATCATCTCGCCAAAGTCTCATACATCGAACTCATTGAATCTTTGGATTCACTCCGTTAAATTGGATATCATCTAGCCAAGTATCATACAAGAAGACTCGTAGAATCTTATTATTCACTCCATTAACTTGGATATCGTTGGCCCAACTCTCATACAAAGAGTAGGACTCATCAAATATTTCAATTCATGAGCTATTGACTTGGACCTTGTCTACCCAAGTCTCATATAATAGGACTCATCGAATCTTTGGATTCACTCGTTGACTTGGACCTCATCCACCCAAGTCTTGTACAACAGGAATCATCAAATATTTTGATTCACTCCATTGACTTGGACCTCATCTCGCCCAAGTCTCGTAAATCAAGACTCTTTAAGTCATTGATATATTTAAAATCCTTCTAGTTACTATATTGACTTGGACATCATTTACCCAAGTTTCATAAATCATGACCATTCAAATTTCCTAAACATAGGCTTATTCCATGATGATAATTCCAATGCAAACCCTCATCCGTAAAACTAAAAAAAAATTAAACATGTAAAAAAAGAGAATAAAAATCCATATTGAACCCTTCCTTAAATCACTATTTGAAAATAAAAAATGGAAAAGTAAGAACTTCTTGTTCATAGGTGCTCTCTACACTGGGTGAGCTCGCTTGTATAAAAAAATTAATCATTTCATCCATTGGAAGATATCTCAATCATAATATGATCATATCTTCACATTCTTCACCTATAAGACATAGACTAATCTTATTTCTATTAGGGATTTTGTATCTCATTATTTCTATGGTTTCTACCATTCCAAATATTTTTACCTATGGTTTTTTCTAGAAGCTTACTGATGGAAAATCCTCCTTTCAAATAAGCTCTCTCTTTAACAAAAAAATTAACGTATTTACCCAAACCTTTTGATCGTCCATTTTAGTCTAAGGTGTTGAACACTTGCATCCTACTAGTTGCATGATGTTGAGATTTTGAGGTAAGTTTTTCCTTCCCAACAAGCACAATATCAACATACATCACCAAATCAATCTAAAATACAAAAAAAAATCATTATATCTTTCGTCCTTCATAGTATTTTGTGACGAGTCCATACTTCTTACTATTATTGTGAGACTAGGAAAGGAGGAAGGTCGCATACATTTTGTCTTTGGTGTTGATCCATATCCTCTTACTTTGGTGATATGGGGCAACCCTGTAGGGGTCATTTCAAAAAAACAAACAAATTAAAGCCTCAAAGAAATATGAATCAAAATTTCTTACTCATACACATCCCAAGAAGTTTCTCATGTTAAAAGAGACAAAATTCCTTCAACGAGATCTTGCCAATCAGTAGGAAATCAATGGATCTAAGTCTTGTTAAAACCTAAAAATTGAAATAATCTTGGAATTGGTAAGATAATCTTGACTGGAGATGAGTCAAATTTTCCATAATGGACCATTGTTACACTTTGTTTCTTGTCATCCATCATCTTCATTTTCATATCACTATTCTCCTAGTTCTCATGTCCTTCTTGTTGGAAATCAGGACACTGAGAGGGGGGTCAATCAATTTTTGTTCAATTTTTTAACTCTAATTTCAATTCACTCAATTTGTAATATTAAAACCAAAACAACATCTACAAACAACTACAAGAGATATAAAGTACATAGAGATAGGATTTAATGTGGGAAACCCAAATTGGGAAAACCCACTGAAACCAAGAACTAGCTTAGGACAAGAATTCCATGCAAATGTTACATTGATTTCAAGTTGATATTCAACTCAACATGGAGTTACAACTCCAAAATTCAACCAAGTTGTTACTCAATATTTGAAAAGATTCAACTTTCCTGGAAGCTTCAACTCCCAAAATCAATAAGGATTTTACCTATTTGTTTTGCAAGCCTCAACTCACAAGGAAGTAACCACTCCCTCCTTCTAAGCTACAACTTAGACTTTTTAAAAAAATTGATCACACTTGGTTTTTTGTCTTCTACAACTGATGGTGACCTCTAAATTAGCCCACTATTGTTCTATTTTCTCTCCTAATCACCCTCTCTTCTTATCACCTAATCAACATTCATAGATAGTAGATCCGGGGATGACTTTAAATTACCAAGGATGGTATGTGAAAATGTTTTCATGGTGGTTCACAATACCACGAGGTAGTGCTAGATGCATGGATATCCATGGCGGCGCATGGGTTACAAGGCCCGAGATCCTAGAGCACGTGCTCGGGTATATCCACATGCAAGACCACAGCGTGCAAGGCCATAAGCAAAGGCCACAGTACAATAGGTAATGGTTCAACAAAGTAGGTGGTTATGTAACATCAGGTAGTGGTATAGCCATAGGCACATGCACCTGCGTATACCACTTCAATTTCCACTACGGGCGTTATTACGGGGACCCTATCACCCCTACACATGAGCCCTCCACATAGTACACTGTGGTGGAGGAGATAAGCAGAGATGGAGAAGAGATGGAGGAGGATATATATGGTATAGGTGATATAGTTGCCTTGAGGTAGTAATTACAGTAGGTAGTAGCCCAATAGCTACAAGTTACTATAGAGAGAGATCAGTTGACTATAGAGTGAGATTAGCGAGATGGAGAGAGATCACACCACCTTAGAGAGAGATCGGATAGTCTCGCAGAGATATCGGGTAGTCATGGAAAGAGACCAGGTAGTTGTTAAGAGGACTTAGTGGATTGCAGAGTGGAAATAGGCTTGGTCAAACATCGCTATATTGACAGGAGAGTGTGATGCTCTACAGCGGGCATCCATAGTAGCCGAGATGCGGGATATACTAGTAGATGTGATGACAACCAACGGTGAGGCCTCATATTACAAAGCTTTGTACCACGAGGTCATTCCATAGGGATTAAGGGCCACTCTTTTTAGTGAGTTAGATATTAGCATGTCTAGGTTGAGATTGCAGAGGACCTCATGATCGGCTAGGTCAAGTATAGTAGCCATTGGTACAAAAGGGGTTAGCGTAACATGGTTTAGCACATCATGGTGCAACACCTTCCGTGAGTCCATCACAGAAAATTCCCCCACCTAGCATAACACTTGGTAGTTTGAGCATGCGAGAGAGTCATGGTTGACTCTTTTTATTATATCCGATCTAAATTTTTGGTGTATCACCTCGATATGAAGGCAAACTTTTGAGATGATGTATATGTACTATCTTTTATCATGCCTCGTGATGAAGGCACGATTTTTACAAATGTACATTAATTTATATATTGTTTTTTACTATGCATCGTGATGAAGGAACATTTTTGTATCGATGTACCATGTATTATTATTGATTATAGCTCGTGATGAAGGAACATTTTTGTATAGATGTCCCTGATGGCTCATTGTATCTGATGTATATCGAGACACATTGTTTTGTACATGGAAATTTATGTTTATATAGATGATGATGATGGATTATGTTTATTTATCACACTTTTTGCTTATGAGATAGCATGTTTAATCCACATTTTTATTATGGTCTATGTTTTAGGGGGAACAGAAGGTGGTCCCTCTTGCCCCTCTTGGTGATATTATATGATGTTAACTTAGCATACATGTTTAATTTTCATGTTCATGATTATGTATCTTAGCCTTTATTGATATATGATGTATAGATGTGATGATAGATGATATGATTATGAGATGACAACAAACTGCACAAGTAAACAATAGGCACAAATTAATCAAATCAAATCAAATCAATAAAACTATATACAAGTATGCAAGATAAAATGAATTCAATGCAATACACCACAGATTAAAGTAACACTCAATATAAGTAAGCAAATGAATCCAATTTAAAGCACACGAGACAAAAAAGTACTACAACCAAAACTATACAAACCAACAACTAAAAGTGAGCAAATTACTACTTTGTTTTTGTGGGATAATTTTGAAACATTTTTCGTTGTTTGTGGTATTATCTCGAGACAATTTTCTATTGTTTTGGAGTTTTCTATGAAATTCATCTGGATGTTTTGAGTTTTTCTGACAAACATATCTGTATGTTTTGGGATTTTCAAAAATTTATACGAATGTTTTTATATCTTCTAATAAATTTTCCAAAGGTAAATGAAAGGAAACGAAGAAATGTGGATGCCCCAGTATTAGATGGGATGTACAAAGGTAGAATGTCACGTGTTATGTGTAAGAAGTGATGATGTAAAGTTGCCCCCAACATGAGATGGGAATATACAAAGGAAAACTCTTCGCATTTGAAAGTAGAATCATCCAAATCAAGGCCAAGAGGGATAGGATCAAAAGTAGCTCAGATGCAAGGAAATACTACCTCAAAGCTAAATCTGTCATAATCCTAGAATTGAAATTCTTGTGAACAACGGACCCTCCAATGGCATCGAAAATCGGTTTTCACCAAAGGAGCTTGTCCAAATTGCCACCATTGCATGGTTTTCACTGTTGGACGTATGTCTTTCTCTCTTTTTCTATTTTTTTATTTTTTTATTTTTCTAATATTTTAGAAACCCCACACTTAAGTGTAGAAATTTTTAAGATGCATTGTGTTCATGGGTTCCCGAAGTTCCGACCATCCGAGTAAGTAATCTTGTAGGCTCACGAACCAAACTTAGCGACCATAACATATGGCCCCAGCCAATTAGGCTCAAATTTACCCTTCTTTTCTCTCGTATTTAGTGGTGTTAAATTGATTTTCTTTTAACACCAACTCTCTTACCTCAAATTGAAGAGGTATCACTCATTTGTTGTAACTTCATTGCACTCAATCGATACACTTTTAGGTTATCAAGGGTGTGAAGTCGTTTCTTATCTAATAGCTCCAACTTTTTCAATCGAGATACTCGGTAGTCTTCCTATTCATTTTTTCCATCTCCTCCACCCCCTGGTGGACGATGTGGTGGGATCACATGTAAGGGTGATAGAGGTACTTGTAATGGCACCCGTAGTGGAAACTAAAGTGGTATATGTGGTGCTTGTACCTATGGCTATACCACTACCTGATGTTACACAATCATTTGTTGTTGAACCAATACTTATTGTACTGTGGCCCTACCGTGGTCCTTCCCTGTGGATCTTCCTTAGCCTGTGCTCTAGGATCTAGGCCTTGTAACCCCTACATTTCTGAGGATATCCTTGTATCTATCACTACCTGTGGTATCGTCAACCATTGTAGAAACATTGTCGCATACCATCTTGGGTAATCCAGAGTCGTCCCTAGATCTACTATCTGTGATTGTTGAACCCAAGGTTGTGGGACCGCCTGTAAAAATTTGGTGTGAGCTCGTCCTAATCAGATTTGAGGCCCAATAATAAATCTCTCTCTAAATATCCGCTCGTACCACATCTCATCACCACAAATCCCCTGGATGAGACCAAACTTTCGTTGGACCCTATCCACTCTATACCACTCAAGGATATAGGCCTTGCTCCCAATAATGAAGTGCTCTACTACTATTATTCGAGCTAAGTAGCATCTTTAGGCTACTAGTATAACCTGTATGGCTGCCATGTAATCATATGAGGTTGTACCTCATCAAAGGCTCACTTGTAATATGGTGTATCTCCCATGTTCCCATGAATGTCATCCCCATCTGGAACCAAGCCCATAATGGATAGCTCTCCAAGAGCTCGAGCTCGCAATGCTCCTATTGGGCATCCTATGGTGATGTGATCCCAAGCCCATATCTTAAGTAAATTCATCGGTCCCATGATCTTCTCGATTTGTGGTAAGATATCATGTACAAATTTGCGTACAGATGGGCTAGCATACACTACCCCCAGAAATAGACCTCCCCACTAATTAATTTGTGTATCACTCCAATTAAGCCTAAAGAAAAATGAGAACTAATCTTGTTAGGAAGCAATAGGCCGCTAACAAGAGATATAAGATATACAGGAACTCACCCAAGCCGACAATCATCTATGCACATAGTAATGTCCAATAACATACCCCGGCGAGGTATGTCTACTACTCCAAAAATCAAGGAAATAATCTACAGGTTATGAATGTGATGGTCATCATATGTCACCAGCTAACCCTGATTATGCACTCTAAAAATCTGCTAAAAATCCTCCAAAGTAATGCTCATCTTACCTATTGGAAGGTGAAATGTATGGCTTTCACTCTGCCATCTCTCAGCTAAAATTTGTGTCAGAGCAAAGTTGTGATCCAAAGTGATCTGTGGCATGTGAGCCATGTATGAGAGACCCATAACATCTAGTAACGTCTCCAAGTAGATGTGATATTGTTGATAGAATGTCACCTCATAGGCCTGGAACCACCCATATTGCTCCTGCATCTCTAATTAGGGTAGGTCCATCTACAAGGTTAGCCAGGTCATTTATTATGATCTAATTCTTCTATTTTTATCATCTAAGTTTTTCTAAAAAAATCCTAATTCTTCTAAGGCCATTCCAAAGTGCCCTTTTCACGCCAAAGACACACCCCTGTAGCGCTAGCATGCCCAAGTGCGAGCCCCATTTCCACGCACCACCTATGTCTTCACGTAAGTGTACCCCATTCCCCACCCAACTCTAGTTTAATGCCGGTGAGTCATTGGCGACGTTGGTACACTCATTTTCACACCTATGCTCGTGCTCTGTATTTTCTAAGTTTTCCATGCTCGCGTGTCCATTTTAATGCCAGTAGCAGCCGCACTGCTGAGGTCACCCCAAAGATGCCCATGAGAATACCTACGTACCCCAAGAGCTAAGATGGTGCTTTCATGCAAATTTCTACTCTAATAAATGCAAATTAAATACAATTTAATGCTAACAAAATGACACAGGTAAAGGTTTTCACTTTGTGTACCTGTAGGCCATCCTCGGGAAGCCATATTTACTCGGAACATGATTCGTGTGGTTTTTCTAATTCTCGCACCCTCACCATTTCTCTCGTAGGTCAGAGCTCAATCAACAAAGTAAAAGTGGTAAGGGTTGGTAACAAATAAACTAACCACAATGGTTTTTACCCCTCGTGGCGTAGTTTATATACCCCTTTTGCCCCCGCGTTATGTCTCACACCCCTAAAGTGACCTAGGACCATCTTGATTCTTCTCAATTCTTCTAAAGCACTCACCACGATGATTATTTTTAAATAAATAATTATTTTTCACCTATTTTCGCTACGTTGGGGCATGCTTTTGCTTCCCAACAACCCTTTTGCTACTTGGGGCATATTTTTTCCTTACGGTGATTTTTGATGATATCATATGACCTCGTTAATTTTATGCCTATTTTTCTTCTGTAAAATTCAAAAATTCAAAATAGTATAAAAAAATTCAAAAAACCAAACAATTGGTAAAATCATTAAAAATCCCAAAAATGGTAAAATTCACAAAAATCCAAAAAATTGTAAAAATCAAAAAAATCAAAAATTGGTAAATGACATGCACGTAGTTGAAGCCTGTATTAAATGCATTGTCCTCAAACATCGAAATTTTTCCTACAAAAACATCTTTCTTAGGTTCTTGCTTGTTCTTGTCTCAAACGACTTGTGGATCATTGTGATCTACCTCCATTAACAAAGTTGGCTTGCTTACTATGTCGGTACTCTATGCAATAATGAGTTTTTAGAGACTGTGTCATCACGCACAAATTCTTTTCATGGGACTAATTGTGTCCTCTATTATTCTATCTTTGCTCGGGGCACCATTTTAATGCTTGTCATTAAAACACGAACATTCGGGGCTGAAGCTTGATAGTAAAAACATTGGTACAACTGTCTTGAACATTGTTTGTTTGAGTATGTGTGATTGTACTTGTTTCTCTGTTAGGTTAGCTGGTTTACTTTATCATATTACATTTCATTATGTATGTTGCATGGAGTTACACATTTTTAGCAATGAACAAATGTTAGTAATATAGTTTTTCATGTTATTTTACACTTTTGTTTATTTTAATAAGGGCCGATGATTTAGATCATAGGGGCAACATGATGAAACAAAGTTGCTTATTGAAATATTGGATGCAAAATCTATTCCTATATTCTTCACTATCATGTCTTATCACTATTCATTTTTCTTCCAAAACACCTGGGGCAATAAAAATCCTTTTTATCCCTATCTTATTTCTTCTATCTGTTTCAATCATATTTTCGATCGTTGATTGACTTCTTCTATCACCCCATCAACACTCAAGGGGGAATCCTTCATTCTTCAAAAATTTACTTGCTTATGTTTGTCTACTATGTTTGAAGTGATGTCACTTATTTCACCTCAAACAGGGAAAATGTAGACACCTAAATTCCGCTTTCACATTCTTATTGCTCAAAGCACACTAATTACTCTCTTTCTTACCATTTCCATTATAATTAGTGATTTCTACTAATTGAATAATGTTTCTCTCTATCTTGGTTAATGAATGACACTTTTTGATTAATTAAACTCTTTCACATTGTGGATGCCAATTTACGACACATCGTAAGTCATAATCTTTTCTCGAGCAGACAATTAGCTATTTTAGATAATTGAGTTTATTTACCCTTTTTGATCAATAAACTCTATTATTGGTTAATACCCTTCTTCCAACCATTCAAAATCACCTCATTTCCCTCCAAAACATCTCAAAAGGCTTCATAAGCTTATCATAGCCTCTTAAATGACCCTAAGTGGTTAATTAAGGCTATTCACATACGAATCACTTGTTAATTCACTAATCATGATTAACAAGCCTTAATCTACTTTATCCTTTTTAGTCCCACATGCACCAAGATGCAAGTTTTCCTCAAATATAAAAATATAAAAAGGACTAAACACCTACCTTCATACTTTACACCATACTTTGATTGGTATACAATATAAGAAATATGATTAAGAGTCTTACTTCCTTCTTGGATTAGCTTGCTCAATCTTTGCATCCAATATTCAAGTTGGTTAGTAGAGGGATACCTGCTATGGCCTTGTAACCATTTTTAGAGTTATCCTCTCACCATTTTTGGAGTAGCAAAACCCATAATTTTATTTCCCTTAGATCTATTTAGGTCTATGTTAATTAGTAATCATCTCACATAGTAAGGATGCTTATAGATTGAATGTTTAATTTCATTTAGTTTCCATTAATGCATGCTTTTAAGCTTTGATCTTGATGTTTCATTCTTAAGCTTGAGTTTGGCTCTAGGATATTATGGTGTTAGCCTTTACTAGTTAGTCATATTACAAGATTTTTAGGGTGTTATCAAGAGTAGCTCCTCTGCATGACTAATCTCTAAGCGATGAAAGATGGACCGAGCATCAAGTATTTTGGGCTTGACTTTGTTGCTCCTTAAGAAATGTCAGGGTTGTCTTTGAATTGAATGGATTTTTATTACACATTTTCACCAAAATGACCAAACCCTATCATTAACACTTCAAATGGACCTCTATCCAATCTTCTTCTACTTGAACTCATGAGTTATGAGGTGAACATTACAAAATCAACCAGGTTTAAGTCTTCTTGACAAGACTTAGGCATGAAAATTGAGATTCTATGAAAACTTTGATTTCCTATAGCTTTACCAAGGAAAATATGAGCTCCAATAATTCATCTTGACCTGTAGAAATTGTTTTAAAACACTTCGTAACTCAAAGACATGTTTGTCTACATACTTTTCCTTCAAGCACCATGTTGGGCTTTCATAACTTGCTTTACATAACTGTAATTTAGTGGTAAGAATGGAATAGGACTAAATTTACAACAAATGAAAAAATTAAATGTTTTTAAAATCTTTGAGAGTAATCAATAAACAATAAACACAAGTCATCACACTTGGTGGTTCACCTTGGAGTCTTCAAAATCGGACTAAACATACAAAACATGCAAAACAGAGGCATTTTGTACATTAAAATTATGCATATCTTAGAAAGAATGAATTTATAGTGGCATAGGATGAGCTTAATACAACCTTGATTTCTTCCAAAACGTACACAAGTCATTTGAAGTCAAAACAATTCATTCTGTTTGTACCGCTTCAAAAGGAAGCTTGAGGAGAGAGAAAAATTGTTAGAAAAATAATCAAAACTTCTTTGTTTCTTGTCTAATTTCCCTAAAAAAAATTCTAAAGTTTAGGATTGGAGTGCTATTCAAAAATTCCTTTGATTATTTATATGAATTAAGATCCATATTTTTTCTTAGATGCTAAGAAGACAGGGTGCTCAATTCAAATTTCTTAAGAAACCAGTTTTAGAAAAACTTGCATAACTTCCACAAAATTCTTTAAAAATTTATGAAACTTGACATGAAGCACTAAAAATACTCCTATACACACTTCATAGGTTGGTTTCTCATAAATTTTCCTTTACATCTCATACCAATCTCATTTACCTTAGCATTCACTATTAGTCCTCAAAGGCAGTTTTGGTGAACATTTGAATTTTTCCTCCAAGAACAAAATTAAGCCTTTTGGATGCTCATAGATGCTCTAGGTAATGTTCTTAGGCTCCTCCCATGCTTACCTAGTCTTTTCATGACCTTCATTAAGCTCTTTCACCTCATTAGGCTCTAGAATTAGGCCTAAATGAGCCAATTAAAATTGTGACTCACAAAATTTGACATGTAGCTCATTACAAAAGTTGTTGTACATGTTGGAACCAGAAATTCTGACTGTAGAAAACCTTATCCAAGCACACCAACCATCTCCATACCTCCAGTGATCTCCTACCTCACTAACCAAGCTTACAACGCCTCGAATTCATCATGAAACCATCTTGAATGTGTCCATAAACCGAGCCTCACTTCACCACTCACACATTTGTCATCAATGCCACCTAACATCAATGACAACACTAATGCACCAGGGTTCAACATTTTTGGCTTTCGATGGTGAGCCTCGCATCTTCCTAGTTGCATGGAATCACAAGTGGAGTGAGACATCCTATCACTATATCATCTACATTCTTCATGTTATATGACAAATTCCCCACATTGAAAAATTATTGAAGTTCTAGAATTTATTGATTAATCAAAATAAAATGAATTAATTATTATGTATTCTAAAGTTATTCTCCCAAAGATTGAATTCAAAAGTAGAAGAAATAAATTTTAAAATAACTAAATATTGAAGACCCCTTTAAAATAGGGTGGATAAATTAAAAAGAACTTCTCCAACATGCAAAGTGTTTAGAAGGGTAATTAATTAATTAGTGGATACAATTTAGAATATATATATATATATATATATATATATATATATATATATATATATATATATATATATATATATATATATATATATATATATATATATATATATATATATATCGTGTATGTGTGTGTGTAAAGTAATTAAGGTTGTTTTGAGCGAGTATGTTGGTTAGAAAAACTACCCGTGTGAGTATTATAAAAGCTTGGTGATAGGGACCTATCCTACGAATTAATTTTGGAATTTGATAAGGAAGAATCAAGAATTGGATTAGTGTGGTTAAGAGTGAAGGTAAATGGTGGGCATTAGAGAGGCGCACTCTAGGGTGTCCTAACTAGGGTACGTTGAGTATAACCCAAGATGGTTCTGGACAGGGCAAGAAGATAATTTATTAAATATTTTCCTCCTGCTAATGTGGCCATAGTTTGAGGTGTTGAATCTCGACATCACCTAAGACTTAGGAAAATGTGGTCTCCATCTAGCTTTAAACAAATATGTACACCGCTTTTTGTAACTTTTGTTAATTTAATAAACTTATATTTTTAAAACAAACCTCCTGTTGCATAGATTAAATTTATATTTACTTTTAGAAATTTACATAATTTACTTAATTTATATTCTTTTTTTTAGAAATTTATTAATAAAATTAAAGTTTACATATACCAGTCAAATTTCTCTTTAATAAATTAATTAATATTAAAAAGGGGAAAAGAAATATTACAATTTGGTATCAAAGCCCTAAGACTTTGGTAAACCGGGGATACTTATTTTTTAATTTAATAATTTCTCACATTTGTATTTATTTAATTGATTTATTACTACGTGAAAAGAAAGTGAAAAGATGTAAAATTAAATTAGATCACATTTTGGTATTTAAATAAGGAGACACACAACTTACTACCTAATCACTGCATGGCATATATAGACATTAAAACCTAACCTAAGACCACTTAAATCCCCCCTTCCCCCATTTGGGAAAATTTATATAAATTAAAACTTTGGTAGGCTTTTAAAACTTTATGACTCTCTTTCTTGTGTTTTAAATGTGAAGGGTTAAAAGGGTTAATATAGTGGTAAATATGTGGCTTGTTAAAACCGCCGGTATTTATCTTAGCCACTTTAATTTGTTTAGGCCACATTAACATAAATATATGTGATTAGTAAATAAATAAACATAAAGTTATGATATAATATAGCATTAAATTTCTATATATTCATTTTTAGTTATAGAGATGAGTTGTTTAGAAGTATAATATGGGTGTCAACATAGAAATATTTTATTAGGAAAATTAAATAGAGAAATTAAAAAAAAATCGAAAAGTAAATGAAGAATTAGGAGTGTTAAATTAAGTGTGTAAATAGTCACACTATAAATAAAATAAATAAGATGAAAAATTTAAAAATTAGTTAAACATAGAATGGTTAATGTAGTTTTATAAAATAAATTAGGTAGATATTTATTATGAGTGGAATTAACTTTTTTACCTTCTAGATATTATAAACATTTCATGTCTACTTATAAAAGATTTATAAAATAAAATATATATAAATATTAATGGATAGTAAATAAACAATTTTTTTTTTTTTAAAACAGAAAATAAATATTCTAGATTGTTGAATGGGTACTTGGTTTGGACTATGATCACTCGCTCTGCTAGGGTTTAGGCTCAACGAGTTATTTTCGCAGTGAATGCTCGGCATTTTCCGTACGCCGCCATCACATCACACTGTCGATCTGCAGATCCAGGCGGGATTATCTGCATTAATTTTGTATTGATCACCAGTCCGCCCTTTGGGTGGTGGCTTATAAAATGACCACCTCCTCGGGCCATGCATCTATTGATGTTGGTCTTATCGCAGGAGCTCTGGAAAATGGCACCAAACAAGCGAGGAAATTCATCTCGAAGGTATTCGACGAGGTAAGGATACTAATACTCCTTCCCCGGATATTGTTCTTGATTTACCAGCTTTTGACAAAGCTTGCAACTGGTTTGAATCATTTTCTCTTGTTGCTTATTTTGTGGGCCGAGTTCCCCTTGAAGGTATCCTCAATGGATTCATAATCATTGGAAACCTCATGGAGTCAAGGTAGAGGGAGTCCAAAACATGACCAAGGGTTTTTTTCTATTTCGCTTTACCAATGTTGAACATTGCAAAGCCATTGTTAACCATGGTCCATGGTTTATTCGCAATACCCTTGTGGTTTTCTCCCACTGGACTCAAGATTTTCAAGTCTCTGAGCAAGCCAAACTCAAAATTCCTATTTGGGTCAAATTTCCAGGCCTCCCTTTGCCTCTGTGGGGTTTCGTTGATCAACTTATCAAACAGGTCTATGTAGAAATTGATCTCTCAAAATACCTCAAAGATACCCTTGATATCCAAGTTAAAGACACGCACTTTTCGCAAAAAAATTATACATCAATTTACCCAACATGATCAAGGATTGTTCTCTTATGAACCCAAGCCCACCGTTAATTTCGGAGAAAACCCGAATCGACCCTAAATCCAGCACTTCCTCCTCTGATGGATGGACTCACTCATCAATGGCGTAAAAACCTTCCGCCTCGACTGAAATAAGTGCCAACAGCTACTTACAAACAGTGGCCACCCCCGCTCGCTCCTTTGAATCTGTCGTCATTGTGACCCCTCCCAAGCCCACGCCCGCCATTTCTCAGTCTCCACAAGCTACAGTTGTCATCAGCCCTCACCCCTCAGCTCTTTCACACCCCTCATTTCCCGAGACCTCAAGCTTTCTGGATCTCACGGCCGGTGGTTCGGCTCCTCAGATAGATAGAAAGGCTACCTTATGTCATTCCCAAAGTCCTTCCCCTCCTTTCGAGGAAGATTTCTCATAGAGACCCCGCTGGTAGTTCAAACTCGGTGATTTTATTCATGGGAATGCACGGCAAGTCACTTTCTCTAACCGCTTTGGAGCGTTAGCCGGCCTCGAGGAGGAAACCATGCACCTTGATAGTTCTCCATGTTAGTTTACTCATGGAATGTCAGGGGGCTTACTGATCTGACTCGTAGATATCTTGTCAGAGACAGTTGCAAGCATTTTGTAAAATTTCAGGTGTTGTGTCTGCAGGAAGTCAAAATCTCTAGCTTCCATCTTTCTGCTGCTATGCGTACCATCTGGCCTGGTTCTCTCTGCCAGATGTCAGCTCACGATAATGGTCGAGGGGGTGTTGTCACTCTTTTAAGCCCCAACCTCAGCTCCAATATCATATCTTGGGGTTCTGACCCCACTCATCGGGTGGTGTGGACCCTTTTTTATTTTGATGGCCACATTCTTGGGTTGGCCAATATTTATGCTTCCAATGATGCCTCTGAACATTCTTATTTTTTGCGGTGGTTAGGCTGATCATCGCCCTCTGCTACCTAGATTTTTTTGCAGTGATTTCAACATGGTTGAATCCCCGAAGACAAATTGGGCCGGCTTCTAATGCGGTGGTGTACTGGCGAACGCGAAGCCTAGTTTTATTTACGCAATAAGCTTTGTCTTTTTATCCCAACCACTGCAAGCACTCTTCTACTACCACTCCTTGGTTCACTTGGTCTAATTTTAGAGCTGGCGATGACAGAGTTTATAAGCATCTTGATAGAGCTCTACTTTTAGAGCAGCAATGGTTTTCCTTTGACTCTTCATACAGCCTCCGGTCTCGGTGGTGGACAATGCTTTGGTTTCTGACCATAAGCCTATTTTCTTTGGGATTCAATGGAGCTTTCAGTGCCCCAAGCCCAAGTCCACCTAGTTCTATTTAAATACATCCCATCTTTTTCATCCCAAAAGATTGAATTATATAAGATGTATTTGGAATCTTGATCTGAGACCTGTTGATGGGATTGGCTGGATTGACTGGTGGTCTCATGCCATCACTCGTACCACTTCTTTCCTTGACTCTATGGGAAACAAGCTGCTCTGTTTCACAAGAATGCTCATGAAGCCTCCCATGTTGAATATTCGAGGGCTATTCAAGAGCTTAATTTGTCTCCTTTCAACACCCACCTACAAGTGCAAGCTGCTCACTGGAAGCATAAGCTTCAAATTGAGGAGCACTATAAGGCTAGAGGAGCCCAAGTTTGAGCCCGTCTACACTGGCTCCACATTGGTGACAGAGTTACTAAGGATTTTTTTGCTTCCCTTAAAACTAATCAAAATCTCACCAAAATTAAAGCAATCAAGGATGGCAATCAAAGGCTTACTCTCTTACCTGACATTCTGCAAGCTTTTGTGCATCACTATCATGTTGTTTTTGCTGCTCAACCTGCTACCCCGGCTCGTGAGGCTGCTCTCCTCCAATGCATTGATGTTGTTCCTTACAAGCTCTCTGAAATTCAGCACATCGCCTGTGATAGACCTCTCACTCTTGATGACTTGAAGGAAGCTGTTATGTAGATGGCCTCTGATAAAGCCCCAGTGTTGATGGTTTTCCTTGTGAGTTCTACCAGTCTCTATGGACAACTGTTGGTCCGGATCTGCATCAAGTCTATCTAGGAAGCGATGTCCTCCAACACCCTGGGTGATCTGATCAACCAAGGAAACATCAAATTCATTCCCAAGTCTGGGGATCCCGAGCTTATCACCAGTTGGCAGCCAATAACTCTGCTCAATGTCTCATACAAAATTATTGCCAAAGCCCTTGCTATCAGGCTCACTAATCTACTGCCCCTGATCATCAAAAGCGAGCAAACCGACTTTATCAAGAACAAATATATTTTGGACAACATTATTACGGTTTGGGAGGGCATGGAATATGCCCGTCAGACTTCTCAACCAACTTTGTTTGTTAAAATTGATTTTGAAAAATCCTATGACAGAGTTGAGTGGCCTTTCATTCTAGCCATGTTGCAGGCTATTGGTTTTGGACCCAGATTCATATGCTCTATCAATATGCTCTTTCAAAATGCAGGTGCTTGTATTACTATCAATGGTCGGCGTTCGAGAGATTCTCTCTTCATCGTTCCATCCGCAAGGTTGCCCTCTTGCTCCTTCTCTTTATGTCATTGTTGTTGAAGGTCTGAGCTACTTACTTGCTAATGCTACCAATGTTGGTCTTGTTAAAGGTATTCAACTACCTTCCTCTCCTAAGTAGTTGATTAATGGTCACTTTGTAGATGACTCTTTTCTCACTTTGGCTGAGATGGAGGCCTCTGTCACTAATGCCATGAAATGCCTTGATATTTTTTGTCTTGCTTCTGGTTCTGCTATCCAATGGAAGAAAACCCAATGTTACAGACAGGTGATGGGTCCCAAACCTCCTTGGCTAGAGGGATTCCAATGGATTTGGATTGAACCTGGTGTTCAATTCAAATTTTTAGGCATTCCCTTTGCCTTTATGGCATCCCCTGCTAATCTTTGGAACTATGTGATTCAGCGAGTTGAGCAAAAAATCTCTTTTTGGGTTACCAAGCATCTATCTCTTGCTGGAAAATTCCAAGTCTGCTCCAAGGTCCTAGCCGCCACTCATGTCTATTACTCATCATGTTGGGCACCCTCTAAAGCCGCTTATCATAGGCTGGAGAAAATTCTGCGTGATTTCCTGTGGGCCAACTCTAAAGGGAACCATGGTTTTCACAGAGTTGCTTGGGACATATGATGTATGCCCAAGGACATTGGTGGTCTTGGCCTAATCAACATTCATATTCAGGGGTTTTCTCTCACTGCCAAATGGATTATTCATGCCTTGAAGGTGAGGAATCTTGGAAAATTCTTCTCAGAAACTATATATCTCAAGGGTCTCCGCTTAATCGAAAGGCATGGCAGGGTTTGAACTACTACTCCTTACTTCTATGCCCTACTACTGTTAAAATAGGTGGCTCTTTTGTGGCAAAAAGCATATGGAAAGCTTGGGAACTTCTCAAACCCCATCTTCTCTGGCAGGGTGGTGGTTTCTAGAACGGGCTCTCTCTTAATTCTCTTAATTTGTGGTGGAATCGGTGCTTCAATTTCATGACAAACCCCTTGCTCTTTCTTTGCAGCTCAAGGGTTTGCATCTTTTCAAAAAAGGGATTCAGTATATTCGGGACCTTTTTTGTCCCATCACCAGGGATTGGCTTCCATGGGATAGCCTAAAAGCTAATTTTTCTCTTCATGACAATGACAAACAAGCCATTTCTATCATTCAAGATCTCATACCTAGCGATTGTTTGCATAAAATTGGTGTTACTACGCAGCGCCCGTGGTGGTTTGATTGGCACTAGCCCTCTACCACCCCCTTTAGAAACTATAAACCTCGGTTGGGTTACAAGCTTCTCACCCAGAAACAACTTCCTCTCCAAAAGTTAAATGCTTGATGGAGCCTGCATTCCACTCATTTTGGGTGGAAGCAGCATGCTTCAAAGTCATTTGGGCCATTCCTATAGAGCCCAAAGTTGCACACTTTCTCTAGAGAATTCTTCATCAAGGGCTTCCTGTGGGCAAGTACCTTGTTCTTCTGGGAGCTCCCCGCCACGCTGCCTGTTCTGCAACCATCTTGAGACTCTTCTTCATCTCTTTTGGTTCTGCCCTCATGCTCAGTCTGCTGGTGCTGGATTCATACCCTTTTTCAACATTTTTACCCACCTTCTTCACGTGGAAAATGGTTCTTCTGGGGGATCCGGCTTTTATTCCTACAAAATTTTACAACATTTGGCATTGTTTCAGAGCGGCTATTTTATATCACATTTGGAAATCTAGAAATGCTGCTATTTTTAATAAAGAGATAGTGGATAGATTTTTTGCTATTTCTAACAAGCTTGTTGTCATCTCCAATGTTTCACTTCAGATCCAAGTTCAGGCGGAGAAAGTCTGCATTGAAGTTGAACACCTACAAATGCTGCTGGACCATTGGGGGAGTGCCCCTTGTGAGGTTAGCCACATCCCACCTGATTCCCCTTACCGCCACTCCCGCTCGCAAGTCCGCCGCTTGTCCCATGGGTGGCACAACTTCAACCGGGGTCAACTCATGGGAGGCTTAGCGCCTCCCCCCACTGGTGCAACTCTCCACCTCCATCTTGGACTCTGCCTACTCCCGAGGTGTTTGGTCGGTGGGCTTTAGCAATGATGGCTCGGGAGCGTGCACTGATCAATCAAAGTTTCCGTGGCTTTCTCTTGCTATTTCACCTTCCGACGAGGAAAGAAGGAGGAACAATGACGAGCCCGATCTTTGGCCGGAAGCACTGATGAAGCCCCTGATACTACTCTTGGTGGTTGGGGTGACCGTCCAAAGAGCCCACCGCCTCCGCCACCTTCCTCCATGTTTGTTGTTGCTGCTTAGCTCCATGTTTGGAGTTTTTCTAGTTCTTAGCTTATCTGTTTTAAGCTTTTTTGATTGAAAATGTGTCTTTTGACATGACACTTTGCTACTCGTAGCCTTTATGGCTACTTTGATCCTGCATACTGGGGTGTGATCTTTTCCACCCATTTTTGTATGATTAGCATTGTACTTCATTATTTAATATATGGTTATGCTTTTCAATAAAAAAATATTCTAAATTGTTTTAACTATCTTTGAAAATTGATAAGGAATTTTTTGTTTTTAGATTAATGAGGATTAATCAATATTTAAATATTATAAAGTTTGATGAATAATTGTGAAACTTTTGACATTGTTTATATAGGGATAAAATAAAAATAAATCACTTTGAATAATTCAATGAATTTATCCATAAATAACGAGAAAGCGACACTTTTAGACTTAACTAAAATTGTTTAAACTTAATAATTAAAATTACATACAAATTATTTATTTAAATACGAGTCCATAAATACTAAGAATTAGATTATGGGAAAGGTTTTAGAAATTTAAGATAATGGATATTCTAGATAATGAATATTGTACAAATTATTATATAAAAGGGGTGTTGAAACAATAAATAATAAATATAATTTAAAATTAGATATTTTAATAAATTAATGTTTGTTGAAAATCAAGTCTTTGAATCCATGACCTATCATTCATATGCCCAACAACCTACCATTGGATTTCATGTGTTTTGAATTTAAATGTTTTTGAAAAAATATATAAATTATATAATGTAGGATAAATTAAAACTAATATGTAAATAAATAACCTCAAATATATGTATATAAGTGTACATAATTATTTTCATAAAAATTAGTCTTTATCGATTCTTGGTCTAAATTAAGACTAATAAAATAAAATATAAATTCTTGTTTTAATATTATAAGAATTGATTGATTAGATAAACATATAGTTATAACATTATAAATGCAAGAGTAAGATAGTGATGAATATGTAAATTGTATATTTGATAAAATTGTTCGAACAAAACCACAATAGTGTAACAATTGGAGAAGTATTTTCTTCAGGTTGAATGTTACAAATGAGTGAAATATAAACTAAGTCTTAAGTGATATCTAAGTAATGATGAGTGTATACTATTTTATTACAATATTTTATTTAGAACTAGTCATTGAGTTTCTTAGAAACATAACCTTTGGGATACAATTACAAATGATAGAATTTGGCATATATATATATATATGTAATTATTAATACAAATGTTATATGCGCATCACAAGACATTTGGGGATTCCTATCGTCTATATTGGAGATATTTAATATTGAATAACATAGACTATTTGATAATTTAAATTGAGTCAAATAGCAATATTTAAGGTTTAAAGGGAGAGAGAGGACCGCATATGAAGAAAGTCATTTCTATGAATGTAAATTAAATATGTCATTATGTAAATTATATGATTGTAATTTTTTTATTAATGGCAAATATTTTTGAAGGGACTATACCCTATTACAAAAGAGGCTCAACAGCCAGATAAACATGATAAAGTAGAAAAAAAGGATCTGAATCCAGATATTACAATAAGCCAAATAGTAGTCAAAAGAGAAACTACTAAGAAAAAGCAAGACAAGGATAAAACTGTAAATAAACAACATAAAAATAGCATACTATCAACAACAAAACAACTTGATCACATCCAACCTACCCAGAAGATGTTATTTCTTCGAAGCCCTATCTATTCTTGATTTGATCATCTGCAGAGAGGTAAATAGCGCTAGAGTGGTGACATGCGTGGGGTCATTTACATTCAGTTGTGAGATGACCTGGTTTCTTTCCTTTTTTGTACCCCAAATGTCCTCAGGGACTCCACTCAGCATAGTGATGCTTCTGACATGTTGATCAAGAAAATCACATATAGCTTTGAAGATGGCCATATTGTGATCATGTCTATCCTTAGATTTCCCAAGTCTATTATCCAGGGAATTCAATTTCTTGTATATTTCATTTGTCTGATTTGTCCCAATACCAACATCCTCATTCATCTTTATTTTCCCCTTTTTCTTATTTAGGCTGCTTTGCAGATCTTTTTGATACATTCCACCTCATTTTCCAATATTTCCATTTGTGGAGAAGATTCTCCTTCTCTTTCTGAGTAACATTATCTTGCCTTGCATTACTGATGTGTAGCAAATTATGGGCTATTTCAATATCCTTGTTGCTCCTAAGGACACTGTCGGAGGAAGAGGGGGTCACTTTCGAGAATGAAGGGTTTTTAGTCTTGACATTTCTATGACTGGGAATGGTGGTCGGGTTAATGGTGGGAATATTGTGAATGGGAATGGGCGGGGCACCGGGGGTAGCGGGAATGGCATGAAAATTGATGAGACAATGCCTGTGAAGGAGAAAGATAAGCCCCTGATGGAGGGGAATGGCCTGGTATGCTTTTGAAAGTCAAGAATGGAACACTCCATTGAATTCAGGAGATAGTACGAGAAGCATACAGAAAGATTTCTCCTAAAATGATAGTGTGGGAATCATATCATTTCTCCTAGAATGATTTAGAAATGATATGATTGTAATGTTAATTCTAAAAGGGTGACGAATTTGATATTTATATAATTATTAAACTTATTATGCAAAAGTGTATGTATGTTTTTTTGTTCTTATAGACTAGAGGAAACTAAATGATGATGATGATGATGATGATGAATTCATAGTTAAAATAGTTTTTTTAATAACAATACTCATTTTAATGATTGGAAAAAAATATATCAGTAAACCCTAATTGTGAGTTTAAGATAGAACCTAACTTAATACTATAAAAGAAAACTAGAAATTTAAGGAATAGAGAAATAAAAGAAGTGAAAATTAAATGGACCTTTTGTGATGTGGATAGTGTGACATGGGAAAAAGAAGAATATATTCGTGAATAATATCCATCTTTATTTTTTTTTGGAATATGGTAAATGGTGAGGGTGTTAACATAATGACAACCCACATCCTTGTTACAAAAGGCCCCAAATGGCCAGATAAGCATGAGAAAACATAAGTACAGCTAGACAAAAGTCAAAAATACCAACATTCCAAAAAGAACAAAAAGGCCCACACACAGGGCTACATAGCTATAATATTCTTAAGATCATTAACTTCTTCCATCATAACAGTATCAACAAATTATTCAGAACATGTATTAGTTCCATGCAACCATTTTGAAGATGAACCCAGGATTCATCAATAAACTCTTTCCATTTCTTAATAACATTGAGAGTACTTTTGATGCTACCGAAGACCCCTTGAATAATCTCGGTAGCAGCCTCAGCTCAGTGGTCCAAATCAACATTCTTCGCAATGGCAGTGGTGACATGGTCCTCGGTGGCAGCCTCCACAACAAATCCAGAAAACTCCTTGAAATACTTCGTGTTCATCATGTCCATGATAGCATCATCATCAAAGCACTCCATTTTTTCATCAGCCACAGAAGGGACCGGAGAATCTGGGTAGGCATTAGTAAGACCGAGAAAAATCTTAGGAATTGAACCATCATCCACTGAACTAGAACAACCAAACCCGCAACACCAAGCGAGGAAGAAACAGGAGGGGGAGGGGCACCGCCATCGGGGAGATATAGCCGAGACAGAGAGAGGAGAAGAGGGATGTGAACAAGAAGGGGGAGGAAGTGGCATCATGGTTTCTGTAATTTCAACTTCGAGAGTCAAAGGAAGGCAGAGGATTAAGACGACAATAAAGGCATTGGGGAGCGGGACGAGGTGGAGGCGGAGGAGGAGCCAGCAAGCAGCCGAACTAGCAACAAGAGGAAAATGGGATAGGGAGTAAGCATTAACAACATATTTAAAAAGAAAATAAAGTAAACCTTGGTGGAGTAAAGGACCTTCACCAACACGAGCCTTTTGAATGGACAAATCTAAGGACTGGTATAGGAAATTAGCTAAGTTCACCTTTATACCATTACGAAAATGAGCCAGAATGAAGAGTTGGGGACCAAAAACGAGCTTATACCTGCCTTCCAGCATAAAGTATTGCATAACTTACTCGGCAACGTAATCCCTAGGGTTCCTTCAGGGAAGCCCGTTCATATCCCGATTTGTACATATTAACCTTTTCTTTCCTCTTAGCCAGAAAGGCTACCATTTCCACTTTCAAGGACCTCTTAAAATAGATATCTCCTTTGGCAGGGAACCCCATCATAGTAGCAATACTCTCGATAGTAATTTCAAATTTAGTTTTTCCCACTTTCACATTACCCGCTTCCAGGATGATAAAATGTTTCTTGACACCACAATAGAGTGCCTTGACAACCTTTCAATGAATGGAGAAACCCCCTTCTCCTCAAAAATATTCCAAACCACTTCATCCTTCTTCAGATCATCACAATTTATAGGCTCCAATTACACCAGAGCACCCCCATTTTTGGCAAACCCCCTCTACCACATGCCAACTAGCAAAAGGGTTGCCTCCATTTATGATTAAAAATCACCATTAAAAACTTAAAATTTGAGATCTTGGCTTCCCACATGCGAGGGGTATAATCATTAAGAAAAACCTTCAAATCATAATAAATGAAATCATCGCCAATAGTGGAGGAAGAACTAGAGCGGGTAATATTGAAGTCCAAATAATCAATATTAGTAGTGACTAAGAAATACTTTCTCAAATTAACACTTCTTAGGATAATCATCATTAAAATCCTTTAGAAGTAATTCGGGGAAATCCCCAACCCAGGTTTGTTGTTTCTCATTAGTAACTCCAATATTAGCTAACAGATCAACAACTTTATTACCTTCCCTGTAAATGTGTTGATACTAGACATTGCAAAATTGAGATTAGCGAAGCCTGATATCCGTAATAATGTTGCTAATGGTCCACTGGAAACACCCTTATTGTTTAAAAGGTTGATCAGATTTAGGGAGTCACTTTCAATAATTATGTTAAAGTGCCAAAAGTAGAAGCAAACTCCATACCTCTTAATATAGTTAGGGCTAAGGCTCTATGGCTAGTTTCATTACCAAAATAGGAAGTAGAGGCGGTCATTGCTTGGCCAATTTCATCCCTAATAGAGGCACCTCCACTTGAGTTGATCAGGTTACCTTTAGCGGCACCATCTATGTTGAATTTAAGCTAGCCTAAAGGGGGGTGCGATAGAAAAGTGACATGCGAGCATGAGAATCTACAAGTAGCCCTTCTTCGTACCTGACCTCCCAGGTCGTCTTGAAAGCTGGTGGAAATAGAATATATATGGATATAGAAAAAATAGTTGGGAAATCATATATCCTCAACATGCAATAATGGGATCGTGATTTTAAGGCAAAAGAAGCTCTCCTAACCTGAATTGGTGTAATGGATCGTTAAGATATAATAGCTGCTCGGAGGCTCCAATCAATGTTGAGCTCTGCCAAGATCCTATCTATTGGCTATTGGATACGTGGAAAGTGACCTATAGGTGCTTCGTGTATATTTCCAGACAAGGTCATGGAAAATGGTAGTGAGAGGTGTAGTGGATTTGTAGGAAACTACGGGTGGTTTTCTGGCCTAGCCCAGAAAATATTAGCTTGATTGGCTTCTATATTTAATACGGAAAATTGTATTATGATATCCGGTGGGAGTGGTGAGGATCTAAATACCAACATACGTAAATTGGTGTCAATGATTAAGCGATTAGCAGGCCCATTGGGTTATGGGACCTGGGGATCACAACCATGAGTTCATGGTTATTGTGGACCTATTATGGTCATGTGAAGAATCAATCTCTTCTTCCGAATATCCAATAGTCATAATCCTTTTCAACTTCTATATTTAATATCAAGAGTTGTGCGATCTTCTCGGAATACCTTACTAGTGTTCTGGAAACTTGTATACGTAATCCTATGTCAATGAGAAGGTCTCCTACATTTGGCTGTGGAACTAATGGATCACAACCAAATATTTTCTCTCTTTCGAGTTCTTGTATGGTCATGCAGATATCCTATCAAGGCAATCTATAGTTGGGTTGACTTGACCAGAATGTGTATGCTTTGTTGTCTTCAATATTCAATTCTCTCAATTGTTCACTAATTGCTTGTGGGTTTATTGTCGTTTGAAAGATGTGAATTCTAAGACCTTGATCTATATCCGTTAATGTTGTGAAGAGATTTGGCTAAGGTATTACTGGTTCGAATACGTAATCCTGGGCTCTCTGGGTCCCGTAATTGTCATGCAAGAGATAATCAAACTTTAACTAAAATAAGTAAATTAACTATGAAAGATATATCTACACTATGCTTATATTCCTTTTGTTTTTATATTTTCAATGATGTGTATTTGAACGAAATTTAAAGAGTATTTATTCTAATATATTCAGATAATGAAAAATTAATCTAATAATAGAATTAAAACAAGAAAGTTAGCCTGATATAGCTATTTACCTGTGCACTTGTGAATTTATCCTAAATATTTAAATAACTAACTAATTTAATCGAAAGACCTTCAATCTTACCTCATAAGTGAGGAATAAATCACAGCTTCTCTGAAGCTATCATTCCCCACAACGTGATAATCTGAAAGCAAGCTTATCCGAAATAAAAATGATTTGCTACTCTATTTGATATATTATAACTAGAACTTTGATAATTCAAACATGGAGTTTTACATAACACCGACATATCCGGTTGTGTCGTGACTTGTCCCCTTAGTGTGATATCTGTGTTCCTTCATGTTCTCATGAATCCAGAAAAGTGGGAATGTGATAGTGGCAACAAAAGGAGATACTCAAACAATCGCAGATTGGATGTAAACCGAATAGAATGCCGGTAAGAGAGGGATAGTGCAAGTGAACAGAGCTTGACTATGTGATTCCTAGCGAGAATTTATTGCGGGGATATAACGCAAATATATCGAGAATTCTAGGATCTATTTCTTGTGACAAAACAACAACCTACAACTCTAAGATTATCAAATGAACTTTAATCTAGAACTGAAACTATCTTATGCTAAGTTGGTGTGTTGAGGATAGCAATGGAGCAAAATGAAAGTGTGAAGATCAAGTGATCTCTAAATCGAAAGGAAGAAAGGATCCTCAGGCGAGAGGCTTAGAATTCATGCAAAATCTAAACCTATGGAAGAACTTTAAAACACACCGAATAATAATTCATAGAGGAGAGGGCCATTTTCTTGTAAACAAGCTTGGTATTTATAGCATTTGGATTTACCAGAGGGTAAGTTTGAATTGAACTCTTCTATTATAAACAAAGAGAAATTACTATTTACCAGGTGGCTAAAACATAAATGCAAGCAAGAGTGGTTGAGAAATGTGAGTGCCACTTGATTTTTTACGTTGATGAAAGCATCAGAAAGTTTGGAAAATGTGCATAGGACCGCCTGCCTGTGCTGGGAGGTGGCGGATTACTGAGGACCGCTGCCCGTCTACTCGCGGCGGTCCTGTAACTAAAGACCAAAATGCAAGAAAAGGGCATAACGGGGTCAGAACAAAGCATGTGAAGGCTGGATAAGGAATTTTAGGATGTAAATGTATACTCGGTGAGCTTTTCTAGATTCCAAACACCTTGCAAAGAGATCTGAATCATCATGGGGTTTCTTTAACCTCTTTCCGACAATACAATACATATAATTTTGGGTACGTACATATTGCCCCCTTAGAGAAGCATTTTAGCCATGAAGGGGCATAAAGCGCAGTGGGTCCAAGTACGGTGATCCCTGAAATGGGGAGTTAGAAGCTATACTTGATATACCCATGTCTCATAACGTTGCCATCTAGATTCCCGCTATCTACAAAATGAAAAGAGGATTCAAGTGCGAGATAGATAAAGAAGTTGAAAAATAAACACTAAATTAAAATGAAATGAGGACTTACCATTTACGCGGGGATAAGGACTTACCTTCGTCGGTGCTCCAACTCTGCAAAAGAACATTCAAAACAAGGTTAAAATATTATATATATATATATATATATATATATATATATATATATATAACGAGCTCATTTTCCTATTCATTTGTGCGTATCAATTTGGCAATTTTTAGCTGGGACCCATGGTAAGCTGTTCTCGATGAGAGTGTAGTCAAAACATTTGTTACGAGATTGTGATCATGCCTCGAGAGCAATACATCGCCCGTGAAGTCTCAGGTTAGTTTTTCTCAATTCATTGTTTTTAAACCCAAAATGTAAAAATGTTGAAATCTTTGTCTTGGGGGTTATTTTCGAAAATCTTAGTTTTAAACGAGTCTACAGGGAGGCGCCCATAGGGATTGAGAGGTTATTTGGTCTTTTTGTAGTGATTTTTTCATATGTTTATATGAGTTGTTTTTATACTTTTCGGGTTCATTGAGCATTTTGACCATGCCTAGTGCATGATGGCATTATATGTAAAACATGATTCTTATATATATATATATATATATATATATATATATATATATATATATATGGATTCGGATCTTCTTTGTATCTATAGTTTTTGTGGTTTGTTTCCCATGTGCACACTAGATGTTTTTAGAATCTTTGTTTTTATATGCTTTTTAGAATGTATGCAATGGATGTAAACTGATAAATGTTGAACAAAATGTTTCTCTTTTATTTATTTTTGTAATGATGATACGTGATGATGAAAACATATTGTAGTACTGAACTTTTGGCTTCTTTGGGAAATGTTCGTTGCTTCTTCTTGTTTTGGCAAAACGTGATGAATATGTAGTGATAATGAGATGAACTTGCCCCACTCCTAACTCCACACAACTAGTAAGATGCGAGGGCTCAACACCAAGAGTTGGGAAGGGTGCAAATTGTATGAGTTTGAATGAATGAAAATGATGAGAGAAAGACAAGGTTTTGACAGAAATCAAATTTAGACTTGTGTACTTACTCTTACTCGAAACTACTACATAGTTCAGAATGCAACTTACTTTCCAGTTTATCTAGACTTAGATCCATGGATGGCAACTTGGTTGACAAAATCTGGTTTTAAGGATTTGATCTCTTTGGAATTTGGATACTTAATTTCACTTAATGCACTTTGCTTTAAAATACTAATATTCATTAATTTACGTGAATGGACCCCCTACGCCCGCCCCATGCTACTAGTAAGAAGTATGGGCTTACCACCAAAGGCAGGACATAGGTGAGTAAGGGAACTTCTTTCCTTTCTCAACCTCGCACCACTAGTAAGAGATGCGGGCTCATCACCGAAGGTTGGTGGGGCAAAGAAGTGTGTAAAAATAAAATATTCTATTTTGTTTAGTATTTTTATTTAATTTGGTTTTGACATTTCTGATTTGTGATTTTGGAGTATCCTTATTTCAAAGAGATGTAAGAAGGATAGATGTGACACCAAGAAGCTTCTAGAACAGACCGTAGGTAAGAACAACTTAACCTAGTAGAAAATAATGAGTATGACCAAGTATGCAGGCCTTGGTATGGTTTTTGTCAAGAATTTGTCTATTGAATTGATGAAATGATTTTGAAATCATTTGATGATATTATGAAAATTGAAGAGATATGATTTGAATGATTTTTCCAATATTTTCATAAGCTTGTAATAAATTGCTTAAGAATAATTTCCCTAACCACAAAATTTATAGAATGAGAGAACAAAATGAAAAAACTGTATGAATAATGCAATGTAGGTAGATATAATATACAAATGGTGATGTTGATGACTTATGCGTAAAACCATTTAAGATGTAAGGAATTGATAGTTTCATTGAATTCCTCACCTTCTAGTGTACACAAGAGATACGCACCGTTTCCATAGTCTTTCATGACTTAGTATGGGCCCAACCATTTGGGCTGGAATTTCCTTCCTTCGTCGGTTTTCTTATCAATCTGGTTGTCTAGTCTTAGAACTAGATCTCCCTCATATATTTCTCATTCGTAGACCTTTTTGTTATATTTTCGGCACATCCAGTCAACATAGGCTCTATGTCGTTGTTTGGCATTTAACCTGGCCTCATCAAGGATTTCTAGTTGAGAGAGGTGTGCCTCTCTATAGGCTTCTTCTCCCAAGATCCCTTGTAATGAGATGCAGAGACTAGGTATTTCGACCTCAAGCGGGAGAACTGCTTCTACCCCAAATACCAATGAAAATGGGTTGTCCCCTGTCGGTGTTCTTATTGACATTCGATAGGCCCACAAGGCTGGGTATAATTTTAAATGCCACCCGTTTGTTCTCCTTAACTGTTTTGAGGAGAATATATTTTAATGTTTTATTTGTGGCTTCATCCTATCCATTGGTTTGAGGGTAATAAAGAGAGGTCGTATGACGGTTTATCTTGAATTTGCTACATAACTCACGGACCTCACCATTCTTAAAGGATGTGCCATTATCTGAGAGATTGACTTGTGGGACACCGTACATGTAAATTATTTGATTCAAAATGAACTTAGCGATTACAGAACCTAGTACGGTGGTGAGAGGCATGGCCTCTACCCATTTAGTAAAATATTATGTGGCCGTGATTATAAAGTTATGGCCATATGTTGACAAGGGAGAGAATTTCCCTATCAAATCTAGGCCCCACGTGGAAAAGGGCCATGGGGTTATGATTGGTTGTAGAGCTTATGTTGGCATGTGAATCTCGTGGGAGAATTCTTGGCATTTATGGCACTTGCGCACAAATTCTACTGCATCATGTTCCAGGGTGGGAAAGAAATAGCCCATCCGATGTATTTTACGAGTAGTGGCATGGCCACCAAAGTGGCCTCCACATACCCCACTGTGGAATTCGTAAAGAATATTTTTGGATTCTTCTCGTGTCAACACATCTTAAAATCATTCCATCAAAGGCTTTACGATAGAGCACCTGTTCTAAAATAACATATTTAGCAACGATAATGTGTAACCGCCTTCTTTTTTGCGATGTGGCACCTTTTGGATATGTATGGTCCATGATAAAATTGACGATGTCAGTGTACCAAGGACATATAGATATGGGGGGCCTAGTTTCGAAAAAATATATGCATTCATCGGGAAAGTCTAGATCTACCATGTCATCTCCATCTAACGGATTTTCATCTAACCAGTCTGCAATGATTTTTCCTTTAACTGATTTCTGGTTTCCAAATGTTAATTCAAACTCACCCATTTAGGTTATGAAACGTCCAGCATTTTTAGATAAAGACCCTTGCGTGAGGAATGTTCGTAAGTGATCTGTCTTTACAATGACCCTTGTTTCTTGATTCAACATGTAATGTCTTAAGCATTTTATTATGAAGACTATGGCAAGGCATTCTCTTTCTACCTGTGCATAACGTGTGTCATAATCAAACAAAGTCCGGCTAATAAAATAGATCGCATGTTCCCATTTATCATTATCTTCCGAGCTAATATGTAGGCTAGTGAGACATCGGTATCCGTGAATACAAGATCAAAGGATGATCTATTCTAGGAGGCATTAGCATGGGAGGAGACAACAAGAAGTGTTTAACTGCTTCGAAGGCCTCGTTGCATTCTTCTATCCAATCAATACTATAATTTTTGTTAATAAATATTTGATTAGATAAACATCAAAACTTAAGTCCTGGGATGAACCTTCAAATTTTACCGAGTTTCCCAAGAAATGATTTGATACCAAACTCGTCGATGGTGGAATCATTTTAAGAACAGCATTTTGTATTTTGCGTTTGGATTGACATCAATCCTCGTGATGATATAATGTAGCCCGAGAATATTGCCTCCTATTACGCCAAATACGCATTTCTATGGATTCAATGTGATGCCATATTTGATCAATCGTGAGAGAATGACATGAAGTAATTCTGGGTGATCACAACGCTTTTGGCCTTGGCCAACAAATCATCTATGTAGGATTCCACAATTTTATGAATAAGGTCATGGAATATGTATGTCATTTCTCGTTGGTATGTAGCACCAACATTATTAAGACCGAATGGCATGACAACGTAACAATAAGTTCCCCAAGGAGTTATAAATGTAGTCTTGGCTTGATCTGTTCAGATATTTTGATTTGATTATATCCCGAAAACCCATCCACGAGAGACAAAATCTCAAATCCAGTTGTTGCGTCAACAATGATGTCGATGGATGGTAATGGGAAGTCGTCTTTGGGGCAAGCTTTATTAATGTCCTAGAAGTCTATGCAAATGTGTATCTTCCCATTCTTTTTAGAATAGGGATGATATTAGTTACCCATTGTGAATAGTCACCGGTTCGATGAATCCCACCTAGAGAAGCTTCATTACATCTTATTTCACCATGAGAGCCACTTTTAGTTTCATTGGTCTCGACTTTTGCTTAATTGGCTTTGTATCTGCGGTTTGGTGACAAGATTGTGTACCGCGATATGTGCTGCAATTCCGTCATTTCTTTGTAATTAAATACGAAATCCTTTTGATGTTCCTTAAGGATCCGGGTATGTATTTCTATCTCCTTCGGAGTTAACGAGGATCCCAACTTCAAAATCTTTAGTTCTTCCTATGTTCTAATATTTATGTCAATCATTTCTTGATTAAGGAAGCATTGCCTTCTTTAAATTCATGCGGGTGGAGGTAGTTCTAAACCTTCTCCATTCTCTACCTCATAGATTTTGAGATTCTTTTGCGGAGGAGATTCTATCATTGGATTTCAAAAATAGAAAGAGGAGGGATTTCCAAGATTCTATCATGGGATGGAGTGACTCTATCGCTTGTCTAGGATTAAAAACTCATTCTCGGCTTCTATCTCGTGTCAAGATCTGGTTTGTTGGTATTTTACGCACCAATGGTTCTAAGCATTTAAATGATACCATGAAACTTGTATTTTCCAACTCACTGCTTGGAGTGAAACGGGAAGCCGAGGTTGCTATTGAATTAGTGAGAAGGTTTTGTTCTCGTGGGATTACTTCGATTGATATGAAGTCGAATCCTTTGGTTAGATCTAATACCATCATTTTATAGAGTTGTAAGTGTTTAGCTCTAGTCTCATATACCTCAGATACTTGGTTTGCAACTAATTGTGAGTCTCCTAGCACTCTAATGTTATCAATGCCCATCCTTTTGGCTATGATGAGGCCAAGGAGGAGGGCTTCATATTCAACCCCATTGTTTGTACATTCAAAGTTTAACTTAAAGGAAAAAGGTAGGATCTTTCCCTTGGGAGAAGTAAAGATCACACCTGCCCTAGCTCCGAAACGACATCTAGCTCCATCAAAGTGGAGAGTCCAATATTTGCTTGGAAAAATGGATGTTGGAACATTCTTCGTGACTAATTCTTCGCCTCTTACTTCTACCATACTGGACTTTCATTGGAAGGGAACCAATTCCTAGGGTACATCCTATGCCCATAGAATCAAATGATAGGAGAATAGGTAAATCTTTTTCTAGTAACTTGATAATTTTTGCAGTAGTTCCTAATGATATTGTCTCTATGACGTTAGTCTCATTTTTAGTGTCGGAATACCTTCGACTAGATTTGTGATTTCTAGTTCTATTGTAGGTATCAATTTTACCTCGGCTTTGAATTGATTTGGTTTGTTAAGTTGATTTGTTGGGAGTTTGAACTCGAGTGAACGCCTCGTCTCTTCTTCAAATCTGCTAGGTGTATGTCGAAAGGCTTTGGGTCACCTGTGCCACAAATATTTTTCCCAAGTGTAAAAATCTTATTTCCTAGAATAATGTGGAAGGGATTGCCTTCATGCGATGTATCCATGGTCGATCGAGAATCATATTATAGTTGGTTTCCCAATCTATAATATAAAATTTGGTGAGGACTGTCTTGGGTCCTAAGGTGACTGGTAACACTATAGTCCCAATTGAAGTTGCCTTGAGGCTATCATAACCCCTTAGCGTATTTCGTGTTGTGGAACAATTTGTTTCTCCATACCCTAGCTTTTGAAGAAAAGTGAAGGGGACTATGTTAACTACTGCCCCATTATCAATCATTGCGCACTTAACATAATTATTGTAAACCCATACCTACAAATGCAAGGTGGGTCGCTCTACACACAACCGCAGCATCTATGGCATTTTTCTTATATCAAATATAAACTCGGTATCCATATCTCGGCTTCCCGGAGAGTAGACATCAAAGTATACATGGTTTACTTGCATTTTAGGAGGAGGAGTGATGTTAATTAGATGACCAAGACCTAATTCTTCTAAGAGAGCAGCCCTGCAAGGTGGGAGAGTTCTTCAACAAATCCAAGAAAGAAATGTCGAGAATGTCTTTGTTAGGTCATTAATTAGATCGTAAGTGCATATGGGTTTTGTCAATGTTTGTTGAATTTTGTTTGGTTCTAATGGGTAGGTTGGAATTGGTTGAGAAGAATAATCCCATGTTCTTGTTATGGTTTCTATGTGTAGCTCAAGATCTAACTCTACCAGACCAACTATCTTAGTTTTTGGTCAAGTTCCTAATTGGGGTGCGATTGGTGGATTTAATGAAGTTGAGGCTTCATGATCATAACACCCTTGTTCATCCCATTTAGATCTAACATGTTATTGTTAGAGTGATTTGGGAGATGATAGTTAAAAATCTTGAGGGGTGCATTTTGAGGGGAAACTACCCCGTGTAAGTGTTTGGCGTGGGTAATGCAGAATTTGCTAAGAAAATATCTATAAAGAGTTATCTTTGGTCTTCTGGAAAATGTTTCATGAATTTATTGTAGTCGTGGCAAGTCCTAGTATCATGTCCTTGCATCTTGTGGAAACCACAATACAAGTTGGGATTATAGTTTCGAGGTTGTTGATTTGAAACCTGTTGTGGTCCAAAACTCTAATTAGGTTGCTGGTTATTAGAGTTAAAATTTTGAGGTTGTTGCCTTTGGTTTTCATTCTGATATCCAGTTGGGTTTTGATTTAGACCTTGTGTCTAGATTTTTTGTTATTTTTTTGTTGTTGTTGTTGTTGTTGTTGTTGTTGTCGTGATGGATGATTAAAATCTACCATGTTGATTGTTGGAGTAAATTTATTATTTCATTGATTGTTAACGGGTGGTGAAATGTTTACGACGTTTTCCCTTTTAACCTGGTCTGTGACTCCATCTGTTGTAACCCTGCGGTTTTTGTTAAGGATTTTGGGTCCTTGATTGGTATTCCGGCATTAGGATAGGTCATAGTGTTTTGATTGGGAGTGATTAACTTCCCGTTTGTTCCATATGTCTTACGGCCACTATCTATTGCCGCTTGATTGATTCGGAGGGAACTCTCGAGTACTTCATCATAAGTCCTTAGTGGGAACTTTTGGACTTCTTCCTTTATCTCTCTATTGAGAGAATGAAGGAATAAGTCACATAGTTCCATCTAATCCATGTTGAGCACTTACTGATGAGTAGACGACTGTACACCATCTTTGAATAAAATGAGCAGCGGATTCATTGTGCTCTTGTTTAATATGTAAGAATTCTCGATCCTGTTCTTAACAATTTGTTCATATCAAAAGCTTTGATAAATTCGACACAAGTTGTTTGAATGAGTGTATCGAGGCTTAGGTATTCTATAATACCAATCAAGGGCAATACCCTCTAAGGTTTTAGGGAATATCTTAGAACAACCGCATCCCAAGGGAGCAATTCTCGAATGGTCGTGGCATAGGCATTGATATGTGCATTTGGATCTCCTTCTCCTTTGTATTTAGGAAAATCGGGAAAGGTCTTGGAAGCATGACGCTTCGCATGCAGTGAAATCCGAGAGGTTCTTTTAAATATTCTGAGTAAGTCCCTACCACATAGGTTTCAACCATCGATGGTGCTTGTTGAGGGGGTGGAGGTGGAATGGGTTGTTGATATGGCATAACATATGTATTTGTAGGGACATAAGGAAATCCTTGTGGTTGAGTGAACATCCCGGGAGAGGAGAACATGTCTCCTTGTGGTGATTTTGAATAAATGTTTAAGTAGGGAGGAGCATTTCTCTGATATGGGTTGTTTGGTGCTAAGCCGGGAGGTATCATACTTTCAACTGGAGCAAGTGTTTGAAAATGCATTTCTAGCTGGTGTTTGTTGTGGGTAGTTATACGAATGTTGAGGAGGCATGCCTAACATGCTCATTCCTATGAGGAGGTCAACTTGGCTGGGATGATGCGGAGGGTTGGAAGTTCCTACTTGCCCAAAATGTGAATTTTGATTTTCTTGAGCAAGTTCTAATCCTCTAACCTTCTCAACCAAAGTTGAGATGACTTCGATTAGTGATGACACATTATTTTGCCTTAATGGCTATTGTTGTATACCTTGAGGTTGTAGAGGTGTATGGTAACCTTCTATAAATTGATCATTACTTTTCCAAGCTTCACCAAGAGTATTTTCCATAGGTGGAGGAATGGGGGTGTTTTCTTAGAGCAGGGTGTCGGGTTGTGTTTGCAAACTTCCTATAGGTGGGTACATGTTTTGGAAGCATTGTTCACTTCTAGCGTAGCGTGTTAAGTACTCCTCATCCAACAATGGGAGTGGATCTAACTGCCTACTGATTTGTGGTCTGAATAAAACCTAAGGAGATGAAATGGATTCTCTAGTAAACGTCATATTGTTAGAGCCTAAGGGCTCTGGTTGTTGTGTTTGTGTGAGTTGATCCAGCTCCTCAATTCGGAACGAAGAACTAGAACTAGTTCTTTGAGGAGGAGTTTGTGATGACAAGTAGTTTCTTGAATAGTTGTCAGCCCATGCAAAAAGTGAGGGTGACGGTTGTCTATTTGTTTGACCATAATATGCTTCGAGACCTGAGAGAGGTCTGCCATATGCGTCGTATCCCGACATATTCGGGGTATATAAATACCCGTAGAATAATGGGAAAGAGCGAAGATGGATGAAAGAAATGGAAATAAAAGGGAACAATTGTTGTGTTTCACGTTAGGTTCACCAATTTTGTACGATAGAAAAGTGACATGCGAGCATGAGAATCTACAAGTAGCCCTTCTTCGTACCCGACCTCCCGAGGTTATGCCGAGACAGCCGGTGGAAATGGAATATATGTGGATATAGACAAACTAGTTGGGCAATCTTATATCCTCAACATGTAATAATGGGATCTGCGAGTCTAAGGCAAAGAAAGCTCTCCTAACCTAAATTGGTGTAATGGATCATTTAGATATAATAGCGGCTCGGAGGCTCCAATCAATTTTGAGTTCTACCGAGATCCTATCTAATGGCTATTGGATACATGGAAAGTGACCTATAGGTGCTTCGTGTATATTTCCAAACAAGGTCATGGAAAATGGTAGTGAGAGGTGTAGTGGATTTGTAGGAAACTACATGTGGTTTTCTGGCCTAGCCTAGAAAATATTAGCTTGATTGGCTTCTATATTTAATGCAGAAAATTATATTATGATATCCAGTGAGGGTGGTGAGGATCTAAATACCAGCGTATGTAAATTGGTGTCAATGCTTAACTGATTAGTATGCACGTTGGGTTATGGGACCCAGGGATCACAACCATGAGTTTGTGGTTGTTGTGGACCTATTATGGTCATGTGAAGAATCAATATCTTCTTTTGACTATCCAATAGTCATAAGCCTTTTCAGCTTCTATGTTTAATACTCGGAGTTGTGCGATCTTCTCGTAATACCTTCTTTGGTGTTCGGCAACTTATTTATGTAATCCTATGTCTATGTCAATGAGAATATCTTTTGGGTTTGGTTGTGGAACTAATGGATCACAACCAAATGTTTTCTCTCTTTCGGGTTCTTGTATGGTCATGTGGATATCCTATCAAGGCAATCTATAGTTGGGTTGATTTGACCAGAATGTGTATGCTTTGTCATCTTCAATATTTAATTCTCTCAATTGTTCACTAACTGCTTGTGGGTTTATTGTCATTTGAAAGACGTGAATTCTAAGACCTTGATCTATATCCATTAATGTTGTGAAGAGATTTGGCTAAGGTATTATTGGTTCGAATACATAATCCTGGGCTCTCTAGGTCCCGTAATTGTCATGCAAGAGATAATCAAACTTTAACTGAAATAAGTAAACTAACTATGAAAGATATATCTACACTATGCTTATATTCCTTTTATTTTTATATTTTCAATGATGTGAATTTGAACGAAATTTAAAGAGAAGTTATTCTAATATATTCAAATAACGAACAATTAATCTAATAATGAGAATTAAAACAAGCAAGCTATCATAATATAGCTATTTACATGTACACTTGTGAATTTATCCTAAATATTTAAATAACTAACTAATTTAATCAAAAGACCTTCAATCTTACCTCAGAAGTGAGGAATAAATCACAGCTTCTCAGAAGCTATCATTCCCCATAGCTTCCCGATAATACCGAAAGCAAGCTTAACTCGAAATAAAAATAATTCTCTACTCTATTTTATATATTGAAACTACAACTTTGATAACTCAAACTGGAGTTTTACTGAGCGATGTGGCAAATCCATTTGTTTCGTGACTTGTCCCCTCAGTGTGATCTCTTCGTTCCTTCATGTTCTCGTGAATCCAGAAAAGTGGGAATGTGATAGCGGTAGCAGAAGGAGATACTCAAATAGTGGCAGCTTGGATGTAAACTGAATAGAATGCAAGTAAGAGAGGGATAGTGCAAGTGAACAAAGCTTGACTATGTGATTCCTAGCAGGATTTATTACAGGGATACAACGTAAATATACCGAGAATTCTAGGATCTATTTCTTGTGACAAAACAACAACCTACAACTCTAAGATTATCAAATGAACTTTAATCTAGAACTGAAACTATCTTATGCTAAGTTGACTGTGTTGAGGATAGCAATGGAGCAAAATGAAAGTGTGAAGATCAAGTGATCTCTAAATCAGAAAGGAAGAAAGGATCCTTGAACTGAGAGGCTGAGAATTCATGCAAAATCTAAACCTATGGAAGAACTTTAAAACACACTGAATAATAATTCATAGAGGGAGAGGGGCCATTTGCTTGTAAACAAGCTTGGTATTTATAGCATTTGGATTTACCAGAGGGTAAGTTTGAATTGAACTCTTTTATTATAAACAAAGAGAAATTACTATTTACTAGGTGGCTAAAACATAAATGCAAGCAAGAGTGGTTGAGGAATGCAAGTGCCACTTGATTTTTTACGTTGACGAAAGCGTCGGAAAGTTCTAGAAAACATGCACAGGACCGCCGCCCTTTGTGCGGGGCGACATGAGACCTCTTCCCTGTCCTGGGCAGCAGTCATAGGACCACTACCCAAGCAGGGGCGGTCCCTGAATTCAAAGACCAAAATGCAAGAAAAGAGCGGAACGGGGTCAGAACAAAGCATGCGGAGGTTGGATAAGGCATTTTGGGATGCAAATGTATACTCGGCAAGCTTTTCTAGATTCCGAACACCTTGCAAAGATATCTGAATCATCATCGGGGTTTTTGTAAACTCTTTCGCAATACAATACACACAATTTTGGGTACGTACATGGACCATGTAGTATTATCCCTTAAAGCACCAAATTGGGGAGATGAAGAGGGATCGAGAAGTTGTTGCAACCACTACTGTCCATGTTGAGAGAAATTTTACATTTATGTTATTTCTAGATACAACAATTCAATTTTCTTGAAGGCTAGCCACCACCAAGGTGAAGACATGTTGGGGATTACTGTACTATTCTTTAAAAATACGCATGTTACGTTATTTCCATATGTTCCATAAAGTGTGAGGCGAAGAAGTTTCTAGGAAAGGTTAACAATTTGATGTCGAAAGAGAGGCACCCATTGACAGAGAGCTTCTAAAATGGACTTAGGAAAGACCCAAGAAACTCCAAAAATGTTAAATAGGAGGCTTCAGGACAGAAAAGGAAAAGTTACAATGAAAGAGCAAGTGAGCAGAAGTTTCAAGAGCCTCAAAACAAAGAATGCACTTGCTAGGGAGGAGTAACCCCGTTTGAGATTCTCGCCAGAGAGAAAGGCATCTCTAGAAGAAAGCCAAGTATAAAATCCCACTTTTGGAATAACCTATGGCAACCAAATTTGAGAAAGAGCAAGGCCCTCCGAGCGGTGTGGCAAGGAAAGATAAGTGGCCTTGACAGAAAAGGAACCAAAAGTGGAAAGTGGCCAGATCCTTATGTCCTCCATAGAAGAAATGGGAAAATATTGTGTCGACAACAAGAGATTCAATTTTTCAATCAGTTGAAGTTGGATACGGATTGCCCCTTCCTAGCCAAGAATGAACCAGTGTGGGTAAGAGGAGCAATCAATGTAGTTATAAACATAAATCCTACATATTCTAGTAAGCCTAGATCTTATTGGATCCCAGGATGGGTCAACAGATAAGGCATTGTCTCCAATCAGCTATCATTCCAAAAAGCAATCATCTTATCGTTCCCAATTTTCCATCGAGTGCCTGATTGTATCTGTTTTCTATTGTTTTTGATAGAGTTCCAAATAACTGAACCATTCGGGATGTCTTCAGCATAGAAGTCTTCCACCGAGGAAAGATATTTTGAGATCATCATCGCATCTAGGAAGCCTTTCCATTAGTTGCAATTTCCCAACCCAGTTTTGCAAGCATGGAGGAATTCATATCAAAGCAATTCTGCATAGGCCCAACCCTCCAAGAGCAGTTGGTTTACAAACCACATTCCATGAGACTAAGTGAATTATTTTTCGTTCTTCTGACCCTGACCAAAGAATTTTTTTGAATTTTTCAATAGTTGAAGCAACAAAGGCAAACATTTTTAAGAAAGACATAAATTATATCGGCATATTTTACATAGTGGCCTTAACCAATTGTAAATTTGTAGCTTTGATTGGGAAGGGAACCTTTCCAACAAGTAAGTTTCCTTTCGAATCTGTCAATAATCGGGTTCCATAGACTCTTGATTTGTCTTCCCAGGAAGAGGGGAAGACCTAAATAAGAGGAGGGGAGATCCATAATAATGCAGCCAAGATGTTTGCAATCTTCCATTGTCTACTGGCAAGAGTGTTAATAAAAGCAATACTACTCTTATTAAAATTAATATTTTTCCCATAAGCTGATTGATAACAATCAGAATTTGTTTCAAAACTTTAGCTTCTAGAACTGAAGTGATACCTAGCATCAAAATGTCATTAGTGAATTGATTGTGAATGGCTTCGTGTATCCTACAGTAGTAGTAATGAGTAAATAATTTTTCATCTCTTTTGGCGGCTTCCAAAGCTCTGCTGAGAGTATCCGCCATAAGAATAAACAGGAAGGGTGAAAGGGGATCCCCTTTCTTGATTCCACGACTGGAGGGAAAATAACCTTGCGGAATTCCATTAATGAGGATGGAGAATTTGGGAGTTGAGATGCAATTGTAAATCCAAGATCTCCATTTCTCCCCAAAACCATATTTCTCCAGTACCCTGAGTAAGAAGGGCCACTAACTCTATCAAACACTTTTTGCATATCAAGTTTGATAATCATACTAGCTAATTTTTTTAGAGAAGTTGAATGCAGCACTTCATGAACATTAATAATGCCACCTTGGATCAATCTACCACCAATGAACCCATTTTTTTGTTCCAAAATTAAGCTAGTCATAAAAGGTTTAAGCCGGAAGCCAACATTTTGGTTATAATCTTGTAGGAAGTGTTGCAGAGACTAATAGGCCTATAGTTAGAAATCAACTTTGAGCCCATAGATTTAGGAGCAAGGGCTACAAAGGTATTATTCCACTCCCTTAAAAGAAGGTCATTTTCTGAAACTCCAAAATAGCAGCATGTAGATTAGGCTCCACAATATGCCAATAGGTTTGAAAAAACGTCGTAGGGAAACCATCAAGGCCGGCAATTTATCTCCTTTCATTTCAAAAACAGCTCTCCTAACTTCCTCCACTAAGAACGGTTGGGTGAGTTTGGCATTAATGTCGTTAGTGATCAAATTGGGTATGTGTTGAAGCATTTCTTGACAATCCTCTTCACATGGGGGGGTGTCCTCATGGAGGAGGCTTGCATAGTAATTGATTAATTCAACAGCAATCACATCATCTTTATTTAGATAATTTCCTCCATAGTGACCAGCTCTTTAATTTTATCCTTGCTCTTGTGCTTCGTAGCAGTCATATGAAAAAAATTGTATTTCAATCACCCAATAGACTTCTTCCTCAGCAAGTGTATTGTGATAATCACTAAGAAGGGATAGTTCTTGTTGATGGAGTTGAGGAGATATTCCTTTGAATCGATCTCCGCCAAGATAGAGGCTAATTTCAAAGTGAGAAAATCCTTCCTTCTACTGAGATATCCCCAAAAACCTGAATTTTCCAATTCTTGAGTCTTTTTTTATCTACTCAAAATTAGGAAGCTCTAACAAGAACAAATTTTGAAAATTTTGAGTCTTAAGTGCTTTTTTCTCGAGATACCTGTGTCGTGAAGTCGAAAGAATCTAAGTTTTGGGTCATTTTCGGGTCTGTCGGAACTTTCTGTCTCACCTGTCCCAAGTACGAAAGTGCAAGTTGTTCCCCGATCGGCCGAAATCCCCGAAACTGTCCCATTCTCGGGCCCATCGGAACTTTTTGTCCCAAGTGTCCCAAAACTTTTGTGCGAGCTTTCCCATTTTCGGCCGAAACTCCTGAACCGCGTACTTCGCGCATTTTCGTCCCAAATATCCCAAAGTCAAAAGTGCAAGCTTCCTCTTTTTCGGCCGAAGCTTCCTAGTCGCGTACTCCGGAATTTTCTGTTCCAAAAGTCCCAAGTCCAAATAGGCCTGCTGTCCCAATTTCGCCGAAATGCCCGAACCGCGCACTCGCGCATTTTCGTCCCAATTGTTCCAAAAGCTTTTGTGCATTCTCTCTCCATTTCGCCCGAGCAGCAGAGTTTCGCGTGCATTCGCGTCTCACCTGCTCCAAGCGTACTCAAGTGTCATTCACACTTAGCTTTTCCCGCTCATTCCGAATATGACGCTCTTTCAAATTGGTGGTGGTGTATTCAATGCGCATTAAATTCATTCCGCTCCTCAAACGGCTATATAACCAAGCATACCACCTTCGCATTTTTCACATTGCTTTGCTATCATTTGCTCAAACCTCGCAACCTAGTTCCCCTGCAAATTCCTTCCAGAGTCCGGGTCGCAGCTCCGAATCTATCAATATGAAGATCAAGTTTCAGTGGATGTGGAGCAAATTTCTCCACTTGAGTCCCGCTGCTAGCAATATCGAGACAGTGAAGCTCGCCATCTCGACTTCGGCGATTTTTGGTCAAGAATGACAGATGCAAACCCTACGCCGATGGCATGATGATTAATGATAGCGGTTTGGCTTTCGCCCGAGGTTTCCTATCTCAAAGGCAAAGGTGCCGATGCGGTACTTTCATGCGGAGCTCACTTCGACCCCGATTCGAGCGACTTGACAAATGTACACGGGGAGCTCATTGCCAAGCTGGACGCTGCTGCCATTAGAGCTGCTCTGAGGATTCCGGAGATGGACAATGCTATAGTCGTCTCTCGGGATCAAGCACAGGCCATGTTTGACCAAGACAGTGATAAATATAAAGCTCGAGTGGCGAGGTCTTGGTTGAAGAACCCTAGGAAAGGAGCTTCTCGTCTGACCAAAACCCTCTTCCGGGCGGATTTCAATGAAGAATTGTCAGATTTTATAATCCTGCTGGCTCGGGTTATGGGTTTGCCCTCAACCAATGAGTTTCATTTCTGGATGTGCCCGCCATCAAAGATGGTGTGCGAGGGAACGCAAAACATCAATTGGGCAGAAATCATAAGCATGAATTTGGCCGAGCAATTATCCAATGTGCAACAAACAAAGAAGTTCTTCATGACTTCGTATCTGATGTATACCCTAGCAGCGTCACGGCAATGGTTTGGCTTTTCCTACATCGATGCACACAAAGACGATCCAGTGTACGCCTATTGCCCGCAGTTCACCCTAGAGACCAGCAATCGGAATTTCAGAAGGGTCAATGATGCCTTCACCATGTACGTGGTCAGATTGCTCGAAGGTGACACCGCCAGGAGGTTTTCAGACGAAGCTATGAACCTGATATCACAATATGGAGCCTATTTCATTCAGTTCAGGAAATTCTCTTATATCAGGCTTGCTGGCTATGAGAACACTCCTCTGCGGCTTCCCATGTTCTGCAACGACAAAATGGCCTTGATTGAGATATGCAGGCAACTGGACAAGTTGCACAGAACTTGCAGAGACAAGAAGATTTCTGGCTTACACTTTCCCATCTCTCTGGGAAACTACACATGCAAAACGGCCCTGGATGCTCAGAACGTAGAAAGAGCCCTGATCCCTATCACTGTTCATTTCTTCAAGCCAAGAACCTGTTTTGACTTGAAGAAGTTCATTGAAAGGAACATCAAGATAGTCTATCATCACAGGGCAGATACAGAAGACTACTGGGCCGACTGTGCAGATGATTTTGAAGCCAGAAGAAGGCATTGTGGCAGGTTCTCCCTGCAATTGATCCAAGAACTCAGCCTGTACCAAGTTCCTGAAGGTCTCCAGGATGACAATTCTGAGCTATATTCATATGAATACGAAAATGTGATTAAGCACACCCCTCTGGAGGACCTGGATTGGAACAGAAAAGAAAGAGATGATCTGGCTGAGATTATTGCCCCAGTCTTGATCAGAACTAGGGTCTGGTTCAGTAAGAAGATCCGAGAATTCAAGAGGCACTCAGGAGAATCCAGCTCCAAAGATGATTCGACACCCATAAGGGAAGCATCAGTTCCAGAGTCTGGGACACCAGTGAAAACCCCTCCTGCCTCAATAGCTCGTGTGGACTTCAGGATCTACTCCTTCTCCATCTACCTGTATACAAGAAGAAACTCAAAGAGGTAAAGAAGGAGCCCGCAGAGGATGACCCTCCAAGAAAACAGCAGAGTTGTTTATGGGTCCGAGAACATCATCGTTCTCAGTGAAAGTGAAGACAGTGAGGTGCCAATTCCTGCAAGTGCTCCTGAAAATCCAGCAGATAAAGATAAAGAAGTCCAGAGCACCGAACTTCCAGATACTACTGATTCTTCTGCCGCCATTACCTCCAGTGTTCTGCCTACATCTCAGCTTGAGTCAACAAATGCATGCACTTGAGTGTCATGAGCTCCCTGTCTCTTGGTCCCCTTGCTTCTCCTGCAGATTCTTCTTCCTCTTTTGCTTGGGTGCAACCTCTGGTTGATAAAAGGAAGAGAAAATCCTCCTCTCAAAGCTTGGGACCAAATTTTGATGCTGTAGCAGCCTTGTTGGGCACCACTCCTTCTCGTGCCAAGAAAGCCAGAACTACTTCCAGGATTGTGTCGGATGCTCGAGGTCAGCAATTCTTGGAGATTGCTAAGCCCACAGTAGACAAATCGGAATCAGAGTTGCTGACATCCGACTTGGAACTTTCAAGGATCCCTATGGGAGAGTCTACTCCTGAAGGTGAGATTCATAACCTCCGTGAAACAAATACCGTGAGTCATGGAAGGGTAGAGAAAGGGCAGCAGACGATTGAACAGCTGGAAGAACAAGCCCAAGTTCTCACGAGTTTCATCAAGTCACTCTTGTCTAAGGACAAAGTTTTAGACCCCACTCCCTTGACTGCTCTACCCCCTCCTGTAATTCTAAGCCAAGATGAAGTGCAAGAAATTAAAGATATGCACAAGTATTCTGTCTATGGTAGAGCTATCGAAGCCATGGTGGATGACATGCTTGTTGCCGGGCTAAACTTCATCGACGAAGCTTTTAAGCTACATGGAAAGGTAGACAAGTTGCAACATAAACTATCCTCTACCATTGAAGTTATGAATAAGGAGCTTAAACTTTGGGGCAGTTGCATTGTAGACCTTCGCCTCATGGGACAGACAGATGAGAACATCTTACTGGCGAGTAAGATTTTCGATGATGCCGAAGATAATCTATCAAAATCCTGGGTCTACAGTGTAGAGTGGAAAATCAGAGTCCTGGAAGAGGCTGTAGGAGAAATGAAGAATAGCTGGCAAAAGGGAGAAGCTTTCAAGACGCTAAGCAGCTGCTGCTTTCAAAGATATGCATTGTTATCTTCAGGATGAGAACTCTGGCATTCCCTCGGGTCCCGCAAGAAATCAAAGCTCAGTTCAGAGCTTTTGTCAAAGATAATCTTTTCAAGGAAGACTCCATCTCTAAAGACAAGATAAAGGAAATTTGTTCTCTCCAGTCTGCCATTGAAGAAGCAAACAAAGACTATCATACTCACGTCGAGTTCGATAAAGAGATGGAGAAATGCTCGGGATTTGGACTCGCCCGCAACTAACACATCAGTCCCTCGTGGCGTAGATATAGCCGAGTCATCAAGAAGTTCAGCAGCGGATTCTCAAGACAAGTGGGTCCCTCCCAAGAGCGCCAGCACCGCCACCTGCCTCTCTCTCTTCTTTCCTCTTCTTTCCTTTCTTTTCGTATTCGTTGTAATTAGTTAAGGTATCGCAACCGCAATACTTAACTATTCTTTATTTAAAAGAAACGGTTACAAATCGTAACCGACTTCAGTAAGCTATATAATGGCCTTTCCACGCCATTTTGAAAAGGAGGAAGAACTTGGCATACTCGAAATCAGTAAATAGATCTTAACGTATCAATACAAAAGGGCTTTTCTTTTCATTCTCTATCCGAATCTCTCGTATCTCTCGTGTTTTCCTTTAGTATTGTGAAGATTATTTTGTACCTAATTCGTTAGTCTTGCTGATTGCTTTTGCAAATACAAAGTGATCTTGCATTTACCAAGAAAGAACTTTGTGTCTTTGATTAATGAATCTGAAGAAGGTCGTTGAAGAACTTTGTGTCTTTGATCTTATTCAGTTAATACAAATAATCTTGTTCCAAATTCCCTGCAACTTCGCACTCGTAAAGAATTATTCTGTTATCTACAATTCCAAACGTTTGCTATTCTGCTTATCTTCGCACTTCTCTTCCTCACTCGCTCAGAATCGATGATCTTTGTGGAAAACATTTTCGTGGTATCCAAGTTCAACCGTAAAATGACATTCTGTATATTTGTAAATAAGTTTGTGTCTCAATAAGGGAACCTCTCCCATTAAAGAGGAGGGACTTCTTGTCCCCTGACTGTTGTTCTTCTAAAAAGTCCTATCTGACGACCAACAGTTTTTGGCGACTCCGCTGGGGAAAATCGCATTCCAGTACTATAATTTTTTCGATCATCCTTTGATCTGGCGACTCCGCGTTTCACTCGAGGGAGAAGGGCCCTTGGTATCGAAGATTCTCAGTGTCAGCTTTTGGAACAACAGGGTTTTCCTTTCCCTTCAAATAGAAGAACTCGTTCAACGAGCACTCCGCCTGTTCGAGATAGAAGTCCTACACAGCCAGCTAGCCCTAATCTGCGAGCTCTGATACTTGCTGGTGTTAAAGTTCCCCTTCGGACCGTATTCCCAAGAAGAATGGCACAATTACCATGGGGACAACGTGTCGGACCTCTGGCTCTTGCGCACCCTTTGCATGAGTTACCTCGAGGTAACCGAAAGAACTTCCCAAAGTTTAAAGGAGATGGCAAAATTCACCCTGATGAACATATTGCAGCATTCATAGTCGCATGTGGGGTCTTGGGGGTTGAACATGAAGACGTCTCAGTAAGACTGTTCGTTGAGACATTACAGGATAATGCTGCTGACTGGTTCTATCACCTTCCGGCTGGTGCCATCACCGACTGGACTACCATGAGAACTCAGTTCGAAAACCGTTTTAAGCCGGCAGAAGATGTGCATGCCCTGCTTGCCCAGATTTCTCAGATAAAGAAAGATCCATCAGAACCCATGAGAGAATTTGTGGCTCGGTTCAACAGATTGATCAACAAGATTCCTGCAAATACTCGGCCGGTTGATCAAATTCAAAAATGTTTCTTTTTGAATGCCCAAACGCCTAAAGTCAGTTATGCTCTAAGAAGGGCTAATCTTGGAACGCTAGTTCTGGATCAAGAACTGGCTGTTAGTATCGAGGACGACCTGATCATGTCAGGGAAGTTGAAAAGAGATCCTCTCAAATCGAAATCTGCTGCTTCTTCCTCTTCCACCTCTGGACCCAATTCTGATCCATTAGTCCAGAAACTTGCAAATGATCTAGTGGCTATAAAGAAACAATTAGCCCAGCATGCACCATATGCAGATGTTCCGAGAAGAAATTTTCAACCCAGAAACCGTCTGCCAGCCCCCCACACCAGACTGGCACTTGAAGGGCCTCCTGTCAAAGTCCCTGTGAACGCAACCTGTGAAGTTGAAGAGCCAGATGATGACGTGGACGAAGAAGCTCGTGAGGAGTTCCTGGAAGAATTTGACGATGAGGCGGAAGAACTCGAAGGATCTCGGGTTAATTTCTTTACCACCGAAGGCACTGATGATGGAGATAACTATGATGAAGTGGTAGCAGATATGAACAGTGAATCTTTTGCTGTCATGACTCGAGAACAGACGAGGCAGAAGGAGAAAATAACACAGCCCACGAAGAAATCTAAGGAACAGCCAGCAACCATTCCTGTAATTGCCAGAAGAGGATCCCCTATCCCGACCTCATCTGCACCAAAGGTAAGTACTGTCGACACTGCTCCCAAAGTTTCTTCTTCTTCCTTTTCTCCTAAAGTTGATAAATCTAGAATTCCAAATGATGATGGCCCATCCACCTCTGGATCCTTTGATATTGTTGATCATCTTAAAAGGACTAAGGTTCAAATTTCAGAAGCTGAATACTACCAAACCCATCCAAAAGCTTTTGCCAAGATGATCCAATTTGTGAATTCCCATTCCAAGACCACCTCCAAAGGCCTTTTGCCCACACCTCCTACTATACCACAGCCTAGTCTGGTAGCTGCTGTCACCTCGCCTGGAGACAAAATCAAGCCTTTTTATGTTACCCTCCTTATAGCGGGCCATAGGCTTAGTAACTGTGTCATAGATTCCGGGGCCTCTGATAATGTGATGCCCGCCAAAGTAGCTCATGCTTTAGGCTTGACCCTTACTCGTACTTATGGATCTTGCTACTCCATGGAAAGTAAGGAAGTACCTTTGGTGGGAAGGATTAAAGATGCACAAGTGGCTTTTGCTGCTTTACCTGAAAAGAAGGTCTTGGCTACCATACTAGTAGCAGACATTCCTCCTTCCTATGGAATGTTGCTAAGCAGAAACTTCTGTAAAGATGTGGGTGGAGAGATTCAAATGGACTGGTCACACGCTCTCATACCTGTCAATGGACAAATGAAGAAGCTACTACCTGAGAAGCAGTCCGAGTACATTGTGCAGAAGACAGATGATCCCAAGGCACAAATACTCTATGAGGACAGGGGCCATGGTAATTACATGATTTTGTCCCCTGATGAAATCCGACCCTGCAAAATATCACCTAAAGATCCCAATGGTGTCTGGATCTTAGAATTTGATGGCAGTTGTTCTTCGGCTGGTTCTGGAGCCGGTGTTCTGTTAATATCACCTGAGGGCTGCCTGTACCCCTTTTCATTCAAATTGCAGTTCGAGAACACTAACAATACAGCAGAGTATGAGGCTCTCATCCTTGGATTGCAAGTGGCCAAAGAACGAGGTGTAAAAAATCTTTTGGCTCGTGGTGATGCAGAGCTGATTGTGAAGCAAGTCAGAAACCTGTTTCAGGTAAAGAACGGGAGGCTGAAGCATTATCGGAATCAGGTTTGGGATTCAATTGAATTCCTTGATGCCTTCTCCATTGAAGCAATTCCCAGAGAAAAGAACAGCAGAGCCGATTCCCTCGGCCGTCTCGTGGTCATTATTGATTCCTCATCCTGAATTCTCTCAGGATAAATTCACTATTGAGATGGTCCACCGACCTAGTGTCCCTGACAATACTAACAACTGGCAAGTCTTCAACGACGACCAGCATTTGCTTTCCTTCCTGGAGCTCAAGGGCAATTTTGAACAACTGTATTTCGAAGGAAGTGACAACCTGCCTCGTGAGAGCGTGTCTTCGGACCAAGCCGTCACCCAAGGAGAAGAGACTGATCAGGAAGGGTGCATTAAGCTCAAAGGAAACAAGATCCCCAAAGGTTTGGTGAGTTTGGAGGAGTTGTTTGATAAGCATGACAGGTACGTGAGATCTAAAGCTTCCATTGGACCTCGGCAATCAGCTGAGTATGATAAAATTGATATTGGGAGTTCTGATGACCCGAAGCTGGTAAATATCGGGAAGTGTTGCACATCAGATGAAAGGAGAAGAGCAATTGAACTTTTAAGGAAATATAAAGATGTGCTTGCTTATTCTTATGAAGATCTGAAAGCCTTCAAGCCAAAGGAAATGCAGCACTCTATCCCTCTCAAGCCAGGAATCAAGCCTTTCAAGCAAAAGCAGAGGCAGTACAACCCAAAGATAGCTGACACCATATTTCAGGAGATTCAGAAACTGCTAAAGGCTAAAATCATCTTTCCCATTCACCATTCGACTTGGATTGCAAACATTGTACCTGTTAGGAAGAAGAATGGGGAGATCCGTATCTGTGTTGATTTCAGGAACCTGAATCAGGCCTCTCTGAAAGATAACTACCCTCTGCCTATGATGGATCAGGTTTTGCAAGCGGTAACAGGCTCTGAGATGTTATCTATGCTTGATGGCTTTTCTGGATACAATCAGGTAGAGGTCGATACTGCTGATCAACATAAGACAGCCTTCACAACTCCTTGGGGTACCTTTGCCTACAAGAGAATGCCTTTTGGGCTGATTAATGCCGGTGCCACCTTCCAGAGAGCTATGGATCTGGCTTTCGGAAGCTTGAAAGGAAAATGCATAGTCATATACCTTGATGACCTGACAGTGTTCTCAAAGACAAGAGCGGATCACTTCGACCACCTGGAAGCAGTTCTGCAAAGATGCCGAGAGCATGGGATTTCCTTAAATCCTAAAAAATCTGTCTTCTGTGTTACAGAGGGAAAGCTATTAGGACACATTGTCTCAAAGGATGGCATCAAGATTGATCCTGAACGAGTTCAAGCCATCCAACAGATTCCTCTCCCTACTAGTAAAAAGGGCGTGCATTCCTTTTTCGGTAAGATCAATTTTCTAAGAAGATTCATCCCTGATTTTGCTGAATTAACTTTGAATATTTCTCAGATGATGAAAGGAAAGCAAGCATTTGGTTGGTCTTCTGAAGGAAAGGAATCCTTTGAGGGTATCAAGAAAGCTATTGCTAAAACTCCAGTTTTGGCCTGCCCTGATTTCAGCAAGGATTTCATTATCTATTGCTACGCTACAGATAGTACTCTGGCTGCTGTCTTAACCCAGGAGGATCCTGATAAGCATGAGCTACCAATTGCCTTCATGAGCTATATCCTGAAGAACCATGAGCTAAAGTACACCATGATGGAGAAGCATGCCTTTGCAGTAGTCAAAGCTGTCAAGCAGTTCCGTTTCTATATCCTCAACTCTCACTCTACGGTGCTGGTCCCAGACACGACTGTAAAGTCAATTCTCACGCAACAAGAATTTGGATCCAAGAGGGGAAACTGGGTGGCTAAAGTCCAGGAGTATGACCTTGATATCAAGCCAACCAAGCTGGTTCGGGGAAAAGGTCTTTGCGAGCTCATTGCTGAAGGAGCCCAACACGAGTTACTGGAGGAGAAAGCTGACCTTCCTACTGTTCTGTTCCTGAGTTCAGTTGATGAATGGTACGCTGACATCGCTCATTTTCTCACCTACGGGGAATGCCCCTCTCATTTAACTGCTAAAGAAAAGAGGACTGTTAAGTTGAGATCAGCACAATATGTATTGTGGGAAAATGCCTTGTTCAAGCGTGGTTTGGATGGGAGGTTCCTGAAGTGTGTAGACAAAGAACAACAGAGAAAATTGCTCTCAGCTTTTCATGATCAGGCATGCGGAGGGCACTATTCATCAACAGTCACAGCTCATAAGATACTCCGTGGAGGGTATTACTGGCCTTCTTTGTTCAAAGATGCATCCAAGTGGGTGGATAAATGTGAGGCCTGTCAGACTTTCGTGGGAAGACCTAAATTGGCTTCCTTGCCTCTCAAACCAGTTGTGATTGAAGAACCTTTCCAACAGTGGGGTCTAGACTTCATTGGTGCACTCAACCCTGTTTCCAGCGCTGGACATACTCATGTGCTAACTGCTACTGACTACTTCACCAAATGGGTGGAAGCTATTCCAGTCAAGAGCACCACTTCCGAAGTAGTGTGCAACTTCATTAAAGAGAACATCTTGGTTAGGTATGGTGTGCCTAACAAGATTGTAACAGATAATGCCTCAAACTTCTCCTCAACTGAGATAATGGATTTCTGCTACGGGTATGGCATCTCTCTGGCTCATTCTTCAGATTATTATCCCCAGGGAAATGGACAAGCAGAATCTACCAACAAGAATCTGGTGACTATCATAAGAAAGTTGGTCAATGAATCTCAGAGAAACTGGCATAAGAAACTTTATGATGCTCTTTGGGCAGACAGGATCACACCTAAAAGAGCCATTGGAATGTCCCCCTTTCAAATAGTGTATGGAGTAGAGGCTCAATGCCAAATGACAAGTGGAACTACCAGCCTTGCACCTGATGAAGGCCATTGAAGACACTAGTTTCAGTGATGCTCTGGACAAAAGGATCATGTACCTGCACAAACTGAACGAGGATAGATTGGAGGTTGCTGACAGAATAGCTGCACATCAGCAGAAGGTGAAGATTCTGTTTGATAAGAAAGCTAGGAGCAGAGAGTTCCAGGTTGGTGATACCGTGCTGTTGTGGGACAAAAGACACGAACCTCGTGGTAGCCATGGAAAATTTGATTCTCTGTGGCTTGGACCTTTCAAGATAAGACACTTTGCTGGTAAGAACTCTTTCTATCTTGATTACATGGATGGTTCCCCCCTCCCACTTCCTTATAGTGGGCAGTATTTGAAGTTGTTCAAGTCCTAGGTGACTAGGGAGTCCCTTTGTATATTATGTACAGTGTTTTTGCTTTTTCTGCTTTTGGTGTGTTTCCCTTCTGTTGTGTGCTTTGCCCTCTGTGTTGGTTTGTTTTTGACTCCTTTCGCCCAATGGATAAGGCACTGGTCTGCTACACCAAGTTTGTCTAAGTTCTTGCCTTGTTTCATTCAGTGAATTTATGCCAAGTCATCCCCAGAAGGAGCCAGCTGTTGTCTACTCAAAATTCCCCTCTCTAACAAGAACAAATTTTGAAAATTTTGAGTCTTAAGTGCTTTTTTCTGAGATACCCAGGTCGTGAAGTCGAAAGAATCTAAGTTTTGGGTCATTTTGTAAGTATTTCGGGTCTGTCGGAACTTTCTGTCTCACCTGTCCCAAGTACGAAAGTGCAAGTTGTTCCCCGATCGGCCGAAATCCCCGAAACTGTCCCATTCTCGGGCCCGTCGGAACTTTTTGTCCCAAGTGTCCCAAAACTTTTGTGCGAGCTTTCCCATTTTCGGCCGAAACTCCCGAACCGCGTACTTCGCGCATTTTCGTCCCAAATATCCCAAAGTCAAAAGTGCAAGCTTCCTCTTTTTCGGCCGAAGCTTCCTAGTCGCGTACTCCGGAATTTTCTGTTCCAAAAGTCCCAAGTCCAAATAGGCCTGCTGTCCCAATTTCGGCCGAAATGCCTGAACCGCGTACCTCGCGCATTTTCGTCCCAATTGTTCCAAAAGCTTTTGTGCATTCTCTCTCCATTTCGCCCGAGCCGCGTGTTTCGCGCATTCGCGTCTCACCTGTTCCAAGCGTACCAAGTGTCATTCACACTTAGCTTTTCCCGCTCATTCCGAATATGACGCTCTTTCAAATTGGTGGTGGTGTATTCAATGCGCATTAAATTCATTCCGCTCCTCAAACGGCTATATAACCAAGCATACCACCTTCGCATTTTTCACATTGCTTTCTTGCTATCATTTGCTCAAACCCTTGCAACCTAGTTCCCCTTGCAAATTCCTTCCAGAGTCTGGGTCGCAGCTCCGAATCTATCAATATGAAGATCAAGTTTCAGGGACAGGAGCAAATTTCTCCACTTGAGTCTGCCGTTAGCAATATCGGAGACAGTGAAGCTCGTCATCTCGACTTCGGCGATTTTTGGTCAAGAATGACAGATGCAAACCCTACGCCGATGGCACAGATGATTAATGATAGCGGTTTGGCTTTCGCCGGAGGTTTCCCTATCTCAGTGCAGTGTGCTGATGCGGTACTTTCATGCGGAGCTCACTTCGACCCCGATTCGAGCGACTTGACAAATGTACACGGGGAGCTCATTGCCAAGCTGGACGCTGCTGCCATTAGAACTGCTCTGAGGATTCCGGAGATGGACAATGCTATAGTCGTCTCTCGGGATCAAGCACAGGCCATGTTTGACCAAGACAGTGATAAATATAAAGCTCGAGTGGCGAGGTCTTGGTTGAAGAACCCTAGGAAAGGAGCTTCTCGTCTGACCAAAACCCTCTTCCGGGCGGATTTCAATGAAGAATTGTCAGATTTTATAATCCTGCTGGCTCGGGTTATGGGTTTGCCCTCAACCAATGAGTTTCATTTCTGGATGTGCCCGCTCATCAGCATGGTGTGCGAGGGAACGCAAAACATCAATTGGGCAGAAATCATAAGCATGAATTTGGCCGAGCAATTATCCAATGTGCAACAAACAAAGAAGTTCTTCATGACTTCGTATCTGATGTATACCCTAGCAGCGTCACGGCAATGGTTTGGCTTTTCCTACATCGATGCACACAAAGACGATCCAGTGTACGCCTATTGCCCGCAGTTCACCCTAGAGACCAGCAATCGGAATTTCAGAAGGGTCAATGATGCCTTCACCATGTACGTGGTCAGATTGCTCGAAGGTGACACCGCCAGGAGGTTTTCAGACGAAGCTATGAACCTGATATCACAATATGGAGCCTATTTCATTGGGCTTCAGAAATTCTCTTATATCAAAGCCATTGCTATGAGAACACTCCTCTGCGGCTTCCCATGTTCTGCAACGACAAAATGGCCTTGATTGAGATATGCAGGCAACTGGACAAGTTGCACAGAACTTGCAGAGACAAGAAGATTTCTGGCTTACACTTTCCCATCTCTCTGGGAAACTACACATGCAAAACGGCCCTGGATGCTCAGAACGTAGAAAGAGCCCTGATCCCTATCACGGTTCATTTCTTCAAGCCAAGAACCTGTTTTGACTTGAAGAAGTTCATCAAAGGAACATCAAGATAGTCTATCATCACAAAAAGGTATACGTAAGACTACCGGGCCGATCTGCAGATGATTTTGAAGCCGTAAGAAGGCATCGGGCAGGTTCTCCCCGCATTGATCCAAGAACTCGGCCTCGTACAAGTTCCCGAAGGTCTCCGTGATGACAATTTGAGCCATATTCATATGAATACGAAAATGTGATTAAGCACACCCTCCTGGAGGACTCGGATTGGAACAGAAAAGAAAGAGATGATCTGGCTGAGATTATTGCCCCAGTCTTGATCAGAACTAGGGTCTGGTTCAGTAAGAAGATCCGAGAATTCAAGAGGCACTCAGGAGAATCCAGCTCCAAAGATGATTCGACACCCATAAGGGAAGCATCAGTTCCAGAGTCTGGGACACCAGTGAAAACCCCTCCTGCCTCAATAGCTCAGGGACTTGTAGGATCTACTCCTTCTCCATCTACCCAGGTATACAAGAAGAAACTCAAAGAGGTAAAGAAGGAGCCTGCAGAGGATGACCCTCCAAGAAAACAGGCAGAGTTGCCTATGGGGCCAGAGAACATCATCGTTCTCAGTGAAAGTGAAGACAGTGAGGTGCCAATTCCTGCAAGTGTTCCTGAAAATCCAGCAGATAAAGATAAAGAAGTCCAGAGCACCGAACTTCCAGGTACTACTGATTCTTCTGCCGCCATTACCTCCAGTGTTCTGCCTACATCTCAGCTTGAGTCAACAGCTGCACAGACCTTGAGTGTCATGAGCTCCCTGTCTCTTGGTCCCCTTGCTTCTCCTGCAGATTCTTCTTCCTCTTTTGCTTGGGTGCAACCTCTGGTTGATAAAAGGAAGAGAAAATCCTCCTCTCAAAGCTTGGGACCAAATTTTGATGCTGTAGCAGCCTTGTTGGGCACCACTCCTTCTCGTGCCAAGAAAGCCAGAACTACTTCCAGGATTGTGTCGGATGCTCGAGGTCAGCAATTCCTGGAGATTGCTAAGCCCACAGTAGACAAATCGGAATCAGAGTTGCTGACATCCGACTTGGAACTTTCAAGGATCCCTATGGGAGAGTCTACTCCTGAAGGTGAGATTCATAACCTCCAGGAAACAGTCACCAGAGTCATTGGAAGGGTAGAGAAAGGGCAGCAGACGATTGAACAGCTGGAAGAACAAGCCCAAGTTCTCACGAGTTTCATCAAGTCACTCTTGTCTAAGGACAAAGTTTTAGACCCCACTCCCTTGACTGCTCTACCCCCTCCTGTAATTCTAAGCCAAGATGAAGTGCAAGAAATTAAAGATATGCACAAGTATTCTGTCTATGGTAGAGCTATCGAAGCCATGGTGGATGACATGCTTGTTGCCGGGCTAAACTTCATCGACGAAGCTTTTAAGCTACATGGAAAGGTAGACAAGTTGCAACATAAACTATCCTCTACCATTGAAGTTATGAATAAGGAGCTTAAACTTTGGGGCAGTTGCATTGTAGACCTTCGCCTCATGGGACAGACAGATGAGAACATCTTACTGGCGAGTAAGATTTTCGATGATGCCGAAGATAATCTATCAAAATCCTGGGTCTACAGTGTAGAGTGGAAAATCAGAGTCCTGGAAGAGGCTGTAGGAGAAATGAAGAATAGCTGGCAAAAAGGAGAAGCTTTCAAGACGCTAGCAGCTGCTGCTTTCAAAGATATGCATTGTTATCTTCAGGATGAGAACTCTGGCATTCCCTCGTCCTTGCAAGAAATCAAAGCTCAGTTCAGAGCTTTTGTCAAAGATAATCTTTTCAAGGAAGACTCCATCTCTAAAGACAAGATAAAGGAAATTTGTTCTCTCCAGTCTGCCATTGAAGAAGCAAACAAAGACTATCATACTCACGTCGAGTTCGATAAAGAGATGGAGAAATGCCTGGGATTTTGGACTCAGTCTGCAACTAACACATCAGTCCCTCGTGGCAGAGATATAGCTGAGTCATTGAAGAAGTTCAGGCAGCGGATTCTGAAGACAGTGGGTCCCTCCCAGTAGCCGGCCACCTGTCTCCTTCTCTCTTCTTTCCTCTTCTTTCCTTTCTTTTCGTATTCGTTGTAATTAGTTAAGGTATTGCAACCGGCAATACTTAACTATTCTTTATTTAAAAGAAACGGTTACAAATCGTAACCGACTTGTAAGCTATATAATGGCCTTTCCACGCCATTTTGAAAGGGAGGAAGAACTTGGCATACTCTCGAAATTGTAAATAGATCTTGAACGTATCAATACAAAAGGGCTTTTCTTTTCATTCTCTATCTGAATCTCTGTATCTCTGTGTTTTCCTTTAGTATTGTGAAGATTATTTTGTACCTAATTCGTTAGTCTTGCTGATTGCTTTTGCAAATACAGTGATCTTGCACGACCAAGAAAGAACTTTGTGTCTTTGATTAATGAATCTGAAGAAGGTCGTTGAAGAACTTTGTGTCTTTGATCTTATTCAGTTAATACAAATAATCTTGTTCCAAATTCCCTGCAACTTCGCACTCGTAAAGAATTATTCTGTTATCTACAATTCCAAACGTTTGCTATTCTGCTTATCTTCGTACCCTCTTTCCTCAGCCCGTTCGTAACTGATGATCTTTGTGGAAAACATTTTCGTGGTATCCAAGTTCAACCGTAAAATGACATTCTGTATATTTGTAAATAAGTTTGTGTCTCAATAAGGGAACCTCTCCCATTAAAGAGGAGGGACTTCTTGTCCCCTGACTGTTGTTCTTCTAAAAAGTTTAATAATACATTTCCCAAAGAGAACCTTTAGGTTACGAAAGGTACACAAACCACCGGACTACCGTGAGACTCATGCGAAACAATAGAGGCATTAGGCCAAAACTTATGAAGAGTATCCTCCTCTTTCAGTTTGGTTTCTTGCAAAGCATCAAGATATCAGGACAATGTTTGAGTCTAAAATATTTGAGTATTATTTTTTTCTAGGGCACATTTAATCCCCGTACATTCCAAGAGAAAATATTCATTTCTTTGATTTGGGCTTACCTCCACTTGGAATGGAAAGCAATCCCTATGTTCCTTGAGCTATATTTAGAAATGCTTCCTCCTAAAGCTTTGCTTGATTTGTGTGTCTCCCTTTGGATTTCTTGAGGCCCACATCTAGTTTTAGCTTAGTGTTATTTTTGGTATTCTTAGCAGGATTGTTATCATAGAAAGTGAAATAAAAGGAGAGTTGAGGGCATTCTCCCAAAGGGGAGAAAGAAATGAAGGGGAAACAGAAGAGAAAGGGGAACATGACAAAGGACCAGTTCCAGAAGCTCACAAAGAGAACGGGAAGGAGGAGAGGAGACAACCGGAGAAGAACCAAAAAGAGCAAAGGTAAGAGGAAGGTCCGAAGAAGGAGAGGAGGACAGGAGGTGGAGTAGGAGACGAAAGCGAGAGAAGATGGAGGAAGGGAAGGTTCGAAAAACGGGGACAAGAGAGGAACAGAAACAAAAGGAGTCAACAGAGGGTCCAACAAAGGAGAGGAAGAAACAGGGGGAAGAGGAGAGAAGATGGGAAAACACCCTCCTCAGAAAGGACATCAAAGGGGTTCGAAGTGCTGACTTCATTTGAAACTTTGGGAATGAACTTTCCTTTGTTCTTCAGAGAGTGGACCTTCTCTTTAGGCTTAGGATCTCGGCTTGGATAGGAAAGCTCGAGCATGATGCCCAATGCTTTTACTGAGATGGATCAAGCACGAGGATGTATTCATAGTCAATGGGTTGAACCCAAGTGCCCAGCTCGAGTGGAGTTCAATGGAAGATGGCAGAGGTGAACTAATATCAGCATTGACATAGAATCTGGCATGGATAAATCTTGAACCCGCTTTAGTAGCTTGATCAACAACTATTAGTGAACCAATGGAGAGGGCAATGCCTTCAATGACATCGAGTGCCAAAAATTCAAGGGGAGCTCGGGAGACGAACACGAGATCAGCGCCTAGGTCATGTTTTTGTTTTAGCATTGAATCTGGGTGTCCAACGATGGAGATAAAATCCTCTCTCGACCAAAGAACCAAGGGCCACCAAGCAAAGCTTGAGCAAAATCTTCTTTATGGGAAAAATTAAAGAGCATGAAACCATTGGAAAGAGTAACAATATCAACTGGACCACAAGGAGCCCATTTAATATGTACCCATTTGCGAATCTCTTCCAAAGGTGGCATGGGCCCCATAAATTTACCGATCAATGAAAGTTCCTAGAGGCTTGCGTAGCTTCAGTGATCGAGGAAGGGATTTGTAAGGACAAAGTCCCATCAATGCGTTGAGGTTGTAGTTTCCCAAGGGTGAATATTTGAAGAGCCAGCAAAAATTCTTTCCAAGATCCCGTAGACGCCAAAGAAGGTCATGAGCGGGGTTATGGGATGGCCTAGTCGGATCCGACATCGAAGTAGGAACCGATCCAGCAAAAATTCAAAAAATTACATAAGCGGGAAAATAAAAACCCTGCAATGCGGAGAAAAATTTCCCACTATAATTATATTCATATATCCTTATTTATTTTGACTAATGGTTTGTGTTCTATGTTTATGTTTTGAATAAAGATAAAGTTACTAAAGTCAATCGATTAAGGAAGGGAGGAATTATATGAAAAATTCCTCATATTGAAAAAGTATGAAAGTTCTAGAAGTTATTGATTAATCAAAATGAAATGAATTAATTATTATGTATTCTAAATTTATTCTCCCAAAGATTGAATTCTAAAGTAGAAGAAATAAATTTCAAAATAAATAAATATTGAAGACCCCTTTAAAATAGGGTGGAATGACATGTACATAAAGACCCCTTTAATATAGGGTGGATAAAATAAAAGAACTTCTCGAACACACATGTGTTGAGAAGGGTAATTAAATAATCGGTGGATATATATATATATATATATATATATATATATAGTAAAGTAATTAAGGTTGTTTTGAATGGGTATGTTGGTTGGAAAAATTACCCCTGTGAGTATTATAAAAAACTTTTTGGTGGGGACTTTAACCTATGATTTAATTTTGAAATTTGATAAGGAAGAATGAAGAATTGATTTAGTGTGGTTAAGAGTAAAAACAAGTGGTGGACATTAGAGAGGGGCACTCAAGGGTACCCTAAGCGAGTACGTTGAGTATAACCCAAGATGGTTCTTATCCAGGGCAAGAATGTAATTTATTAAATATTTCCCTCGATAATGTGACCATAACTTGAGGTGTTAAATCTCTTATATCACTTAAGACTTTCTTGAGGAACACGTAGTCCCCATCCAACTTTAGACAAATATGTATACTACTTTGTAACTTTTGTTAATTTAATAAACTTATATTTAAAAACAAACCTCCTCTTTCATAAATGAAATTTATATTTATTTTTAAAAATAATCGGTGGATACGATTTGGAATATGTGTGTGTGTGTGTGTGTGTGTGTGTGTGTGTGTGTGTGTGTGTGTGTGTGTGTGTATATGTGTATATATGTATGTGTGTGTGTGTGTGTGTGTGTGTGTGTGTGTGTGTGTGTGTGTGTGTGTGTGTGTGTGTGTGTGTATGTATGTATGTATGTATGTATGTATGTATAGTAAAGTAATTAAGGTTGTTTTGAATGGGTATGTTGGTTGGAAAAATTACCCGTGTGAGTATTATAAAAACTTTGTCTTTGGGGACTTTAACCTATGATTTAATTTTGAAATTTGATAAGGAAGAATCAAGAATTGATTTAGTCGGTTAAGAGTAAAAACAAGTGGTGGGCATTAGAGAGGGCCACTCAAGGGTACCCTAAGCGAGGTACGTTTAGTATAACACAAGATGGTTCTTGTCGGGGCAAGAAGGTAATTTATTAAATATTTCCCTCCCGATAATGCGACCATAACTTGAGGTGTTAAATCTCTTACATCACTTAAGACTTTCTTAAGGAACACGTAGTCCCCATCCAACTTTAGACAAATATCTATACTACTTTGTAACTTTTGTTAATTTAATAAACTTATTTTTAAAAACAAACCTCTTCTTGCATAAATGAAATTTATATTTACTTTTAGAAATTTGCATAATTTACTTAATTTATCTTCTCTTTTTAAAGAAATTTATTAGTAAAATTAAATTTTACATATACTAGTAAAATTTATCTTTTATAAATAAATTAATATTAAAATGGGGGAAAAGAAACATTACATTGCCAATGGAATGAGATCTTTACAATCGCTTGAACATGAGTTCAAACAATGCACCCTTTATCGAGTCAAAAATAATAAACATTCAAATATGTTAAAAATACAAAAACATTCAAATATGTTAAAAAAAAAAACATTCAAATATGTTCAAAATTTAAATACATTCAAAAAACCAAAAAAATCAAATATGTTCAAAAATCAAAAACAATATAAATCCTGCAAAGATACTGAAAAAAACAAATATAAACATTGAGAAAATGTTTGAAAAAATCTCAACAACTACATGACATAGTTCAATTGTCATTTGATAAAGCAATCCTACTGATCGTTCCATATCATCTTACGATAATCACTTTTATTTTCCGTGGTATATATCTATACTCGAGTCCAAACAATCAATTAATCCTTTGTAATATAACTTTTCTTGGGGCACATTTGGATTAAATCCAATACATATCAAACTACTGATAGGATCCAATAGGAGTGTTTTTAAAGTATACGAGATTACTCTACTCTTCATTATGATCTAATCCCCACGTGTTTCTAAGATATCATTTAGGGGCATTTATATATGTTCATTATTCACCATGGAACACAAGGTTTGTCATTATGATGTTGTTATTACAAATTGTGTTGTATTGTTGTTATTTTCTAAACCTTACAACGACACTTTTGTTAGCATGTTAGTTTTTATTTTGTTGTAATTTGTTTACCTTTATTGTAGACCAATTGTAGATGGGTTATTAACATCTTAGTTCACATATAACTTTGGTGTAGATAATTCTTGTTCATATTGGGTTTGTTTGACATGTTTGTTTTGTGTGTGTATTGTGTTCTTGTGAGACACTAAATCACACACTTGGGTACATTTCTAGGTCTTAATCACATACATTGCATTCATATGATTCCTATGTGATAAAAGTACTAATTGACCACTATCTTTGGCCTTTTCATTTGATTTTTGTTTTCTATTCTTGGCCTTGCACACCCTATTACCCAGTCTAACCTTCGTTATCTCACATTTTCTCGGCTCACAGACACCAAAGTGCCCACCAAGACACTAGACCTAGGCGTCCCCTGTCCTTCTAGGCACCCCGACCTCTTTGTATCTTACTCGCTTCTTTTGGGTCCTTTCTAGTTGTTGGGCATCTTTATTTCTTGGTGGTTGGCCTTTTAGTGGTTAATTACAAAATTCAAACAAGGGAATCATATAAATACAATGTTATGTGATCAAATTAAAGGACCAAGCTCTAAGAATCTACTACCATCACCTAAGGTTACATCCAAAGGAATCTAAAGAGCATCAAAGCATCCATCTAACTTCATACAAGGGACAAGGGACTACTTATTCTGCATACACGCATAGGAGGGGAAGTTCATTTTTCCATGCACACATCTATTTACATCTTCTACATCTAGTTATCACTCGTTATCAAGTGCATTATGCACAAGAGCTACCTAGGGCATGATTCTACACACACACACGCAGAACTACATAGAATCGAAATGCGATGTTGCACCTAAAGCATAATTTTTCTCGGTCGAGTGACCGTTGGGGTCAGTAAAATTCCCCATTTTCATTATTTATTTTTTATGATTTGATGTGTTTTGGGGTTTTGACAAATCATCTATTTCACTATAGGTTATAGGTGACATTTGTGGACATTCACCGACATACTAGTGATAAGTAGTGTAGGTTAAAACAACTCAATGACCCTACAAACATCGGTTTTGAGCTTCTATGTAGACTCTAGCACCCAAGTGCCCCAATCGCTCCATGCACCTTGGTTCAACCTCCTTTCTGTACTCCTACAATTTTTGTGTTTATTCTGCAATGATCTACACTTCGAGTTTCATCAATTCTCGAGCTTCGCACACCTCCGAATTATTTTGAATCAGCTAAGTCTTTTCTCCTCTTTCTTTCACTTAGGGTTTCAATTCATATTGCTTATTTATTTTATCACATTATGCATTTTATTTCTATATTATTGCATAGTGACTCTGAAATATCTTGTCTAGGGTTTAACATCATAGTTTATTTTCATTAAATCATTTGGTGAACTCATCTTTTTAAACACTCTTGGGTCTTTATTTGCATCACTTATTTCGATCTTATAAGATCCTCTCATCATGGATATTTCTATTTATGGTTTATTACTAGTCAATCTTGAGTGTCGAGCTAAAATAATTACTCTCTTTATTACTACTTGTGTTCCTTATAACATTCATCCAAATATAATATATAACATATTCGTAGATGCATTTTCTCAACACATTATTTTTCCATCTAATCCTCTTGTCGATCTTTCTATTTTTGACAATTATCCACCTTTATACATAATGATTTGCATCAATAATGTGGGTTTCAAACAAACCATAGTTGATAATGGATCTAAACAAAATCTTTACACCTTATCATTCATTAAAAATATCGGCCTTTATCGCTACTTATATTAGTCATTCATCCATTTCTCTTCATGTATATGATGCTTTTATTCATCCATGTGTAGGCCACATCATTTTACCTATCTTTTCGGGCCAAAAACCCTTCCTACGAGTTTTCTTTGCCATCGACTTCCCAGATTCAATAAAATTTCTTAATTGGTAGGCCTTGGCTTCATGTCCATGTAATCAAGTACCTTCTACAATTGCATCGATGTGTTAAGTTCTTACATGAGGGCATAAAATATACAATCAACGGTGCTCGTGAACCATTCAAATATTGTAAACTGGATCCAACCAATGTGTTACCTACTCCAACATCATTACTTATAAAGACCTACAACCCATGGATTCTCTAGCCCACTTACCTCCACTTGAAGGTGTTATTTGTATGTTAGAGATTGTCACATCCACCTCTTGGCCTCCTCTTGTTTCTACTAATGCTATGGTACTCTATCAGGGGCTTGTCTAAATATTGGACACCATTTTACCTCCTTCACCTTCTCATGTGTGGCCACCATTGGCATGTCCTCCTTTTACATGTACACTTTTCATGAATGATGCTTGTTGGGAACACATTCCATTCAATCTTACTTGCTCCGATACTATATGTACACATGATGGGTTTACTCGGCTAGGTTTTGCATTGAACGATATCTTCCCTCTACCTTTTGATCATCATCTTTATCATGTATTTATCGCATTACTGTTTCTTATGGTCTTCGCATCTTTTACCTCACAGTATTTCTTGCACAAGCTCCTTGCACTTCTCCACTTACACTTGGATAGTCTTAGATTGACTACATTGGGGGCACTTTAGATCCTAAAACTATTGATATTTCATTCCCTATGCCCTTTGGTCATGTTTTCATTTGTAATGATTCATTTCTTGGCTATTCAAAAAATCTTACTCGTTGGTATGCACATGGTTATCCACTACCTCCTTTCATTAATGAATAATATGTTATGGCATGTACAATTTACACCTCAATGGTTCTTTACGTGACCAACCACGATACTATTTCTTATCAAGTCTTTATTGCTTCTCCTTTTGACTTTGACCATCACAATGATAATCTACGAGATGATATTATGTGATCTGTATCCTTCATCACACACTTAAGGGCATCGTACTTACTCTTCCCCCCTTCTAACAATTTTAGGTGTCTCTCACTACTTCGTGTATAGTATTAGTATTTCTTCTTCATCACATACAACTTGATACACTACGTGTATCGTCATCACCCTATGACGCACTCTTGTGTTACGGTTCACACTCGACTACCGAGGGTCTAAATATAAATTGAACCTCACCACATCCACATCATTTTACATTCTAAACTTTTCATTCATGATCAATAGTTCTAGCATCTTATGTATATCATTCTCCATTTCATGATCAATCTTTCTAGCGTCTCATTCACACCCTATCTCTATTTTACGCTCAATATCACTCTTTCTAGCATCTCATTTACAACTTTTCTATGTTTGGTCTTCACTATTGTTCTTTGTAGTGTCTCATTCACTCCTTTTCTATGCTTTGTGCTTCACTATCAATATTTCTAGCATCTCATTTGCACCTTTTTATGCTTTACTCTTCATATTGATTTTTCTAGCATATCATTCAGAATTGTAGCTTCTTCTTCTCACACATCATACTACACCATTCTAAAATCTACACTCTACACTCCAATTATCAATCTTTCTATCATACATCATTCAAACCATTTCCCAATGATACACTCTTGTTTTATGGTTCATTCTTGATTGTTGAGGGGTCTTTTATAAATGAATCTCATCTCACTCATACATACACATCCAATCGGGAGGCACATCAATCCTATCACATTCACATTGTATACCATTCCATCACATCCATATACAACATACAACATATCTTAGTCACGCATTTTTCTTTCTTACTTATACTCGCATGTACACTTTGCTTATTATGTTATTCAGATATTTTGTATGTCATTATCTTTCTATATACTCATGCATGTTCACTTGACTTCTAGTTGTGATTCCATAATTTACTGAGATCATTACACCCATCATGGATGCTTGGAACTATATGTCTTACCAATCCCACAGTAGGCTCTTGGGGCATCCACTTTCGTACACATCAAAGGTGTTATTATTTCATTTTATACTACTTCCTATTTTTACTAGCACACTATTATATCAATCTATACACACTTTGACATACTTTTTATCTTTCTAACATGCTAATGGATGCTTCATGTGTAGCATTTTATTTGTAGGAAGTATTTTCCACTATGGTTGTTTGATACTTTGTTTGTTATTGTCTAAAATTGTCTATCATTGTTTGTCATTATTTGTGGGTTTTGCCCTATGTATTTTTTTATCATTGCTTGTATGTTTTTGGTCATTTTAACCCTGATTGTCTTGCGATATTGTGAGTGATGCCCATGTTTATAACCCGCTTTGTATGGTCTACATTGTCTCCTTTCTTGTTAGCTTAAAAATTGTCTTCTATATGCATGTTTATCTTGTTTGCACTAACACTTGTTTCCTAGACATTATTTACATGTGCCTTGGTTTCTACCAAACACATTCCCTTCTTCATACTAGTATCAATTCAAGCATCAGTCCTCTTTAGGGCCACATCCTCCTAGTGATGTCGCATCACCCTAGATGAGGGGGCATCTATTGGGTGAATAAGTCACCTGATGTAAACACATAGATTTATAGTAGAGCACAGATTCAACACACAAACAAATCTCAAACACGGTCATAATACGACCTAGATTTTGACTTGGGTCTTTGGTTCAACACTGATACTATCTCCTAGATACGAGACATGGGCTCTTAGGCACTTCTAGCCTTTTCGGGAATCTATGACCAAGGGAAAGATACACAATTTTTCTTTGATCAACACAATTTCAGTCAGTAATTTGTATAATACAGAACAATCCTCCATCAATCAGGATGCATTTTATCGTCTTTTTCTATTCACATTGGATCAAACTAGATCAAACTTGAGCAAGATAGAATCACACCATCTGCAGTGGTGTATAAATTTTGGGAAGCAGTCAAAGGATGGAGAATAACACTAGACCTTTTTCCATATACTTACTTTTTTCGTGGCGTGATATCATCCCAAAAACTCGCACTTGGCATGAGATCTCCCAAAAAACTCTCTCTTCATCAACATTTCAGTACATTTTCTACCCTTTTCACTCTTCATAGATCAAGTGCACATGTTCTTTTTTTACTTTTCCACATTTTTACACACTTTTACATTACTTTTTACATGCATTTCACATACTTGGATCAAAAAAATTCTATACACATATTTGAATACTTCTTCGCTCTTATTTTACAGGTTTATCCTTAATACGCAACAAGAAACATCCTTACACCAACATCGAGCATGACAATGACAATAGGTACAAACATGACATGCATCGCATACGCTTCACCCCTAGGGTCATTTCCACTTCCCCCTTCCTCTAGCTTCCACGCTTCATGTTATTCACTCCACACTTTTTCTTGTCTCCTCGGCATGCTTTCACCATCAATCTACATGGTTATCAGGTACACATCTCTTATCTAATTTATGTTATCGATATTTTTCTCAACAACATAAAGTGGGGGAAAATGTAGACACTAAATCATGCACTTGGGTACATTTCTAGGTCCTAATCACATACATTGCATTCATATGATTCCTAAGGGAGAAAAGTACTAATTGACCACTATCTTTGGCCTTTTTGTTTTCTTTTTGTTTTCCATTATTAGCCTTACACACACTATTTCCCATTCTAACCTTTGTTATCTCACCTTTTCTATCTCTAAACACCAAGCACCCAAGATCCATCGTCCCCTCTGGGCGCCCCCAACCTCTTTGTATCTTACTCACTTCTTTTGGGTCCTTTTTAGCTATTGGGCATCTTTATTTCTTAGTGGTCAACCTTTTAGTGGTTAATTACGAAATTCAAACAAGGGAATCATATAAATACAATTCTATGTGATCAAATTAAAGGACCAAGCTCTAAGAATCTACTACCATCACCTAAGGTTAGATCCAAAGGCATTTAAAGAGCATCAAAGCAGTCATCTAGCTTCATATAAGGGTCAAGGGACTGCTTATTCTACATACCCGCATATGAGGGCAAGTTCATTTTTCCATGCACATATCTATTTACATCTTCTACATCTAGCCATTACTCATTATTACATACATTGTGCACAAGAGCTACCTAGGGCATGATTTTACACACTCACGCGCAGAAATATGGAGTCCGAAATGTAGTACAAAGACCCGGATCGTAAATTCACTAAGTCGGTTGACTATGGGGGTCATTCTGACTCCCCATTTACATTATTTATTTTTAGGATTTTATGTGTTTTGGGATTTTGCAAGTCATCTCTTTCACTACATGTTATAGGAAACATCTTCAAACATTCATATATATACTAACGATAAGTGGCAAAGGTTAGCAACAACTCAATGACCCTACAAAAATTAGTTTTGAGCTTCTATGTAGACTCGGCACCCATATAGGGTCTCGGCACCCAAGAGTAGCCCCAGAACTTCTCCATGCGCCATGGTCCAAAGCATCCTTATGTACTCTGTAATTTTTTAGGGTTCGGCTACAACAATCCACACTTTAATTTCATCGGGTTATCTAGCTTCGCACACCTCGAATTATTTTTAAATCAACTAAGTCTTTTCTCCTCTTTCTTGCACTTAGGGTTTTAATTTATCTTGTTTATTGCTTGTGTCATATTTTGTACTTCATTGCTATATTATTGCATGTGAATCTGAAATATCCTATCTAGGTTTTAACATCATAGTTCATTATTGTTAAATCAATTATCATCATGGTTTATTAAATAAGCCATGGTGTGGTTTCTTATTATTGTGTAGTTACATTTGTTTACGATTATTTGTATTTGTGTTGATTTCAAGTACTTTGTTGACAATATCACATGTATACCATCATTACATATATAAAAACATCATTTATCCATAATAAATCAGATTCGTAATCATCATCTATTATTTTATTCGTCGTTACTCTAAACAGGCTTTTGTCCAGTAACTTCTTCTCTCTTCTCTCACTCACTTGCGGGGGCATTTTCTTCCACTAATGTTTCCTTGTTGGGGCACACCAATGCTTCACCTGGGCAACTTGGATAGTGTAGACACTAAATCACACACTTGGGTACATTTCTAGCTCCTAATCATATGTATTACATTCATATGTTTCCTAAGGGAGAAAAGTACTTATTGATCATTATATTTGTCCTCCTATGTTCCTTTTGGTCTCCTTCTTTTCCTTACACACCCCTCGCCGCCTAACCCTCGATACTTCACCTTTTCTAGCTCGGACATTAGCGCCCAGCCACAACGCTAACACCGAGACTCCCTCATCCCCTTTGGGTGCTATAGACCTCTTTATATCTTACTCGCTCTTTTTAGGTTCGGTTTAGCTATTGGGTATTCTTATCTCTTAGGGGTCAACCTTTTAGTGATCAATTATGAAATTCAAGTAAGGGAATCATATAAATATAATGTTATGGGATCAAATTAAGGGACCAAGCTCTAAGCATCTACTATCACCACCTAAGGTTACATTCACAAGCATCTAAAGAGAATTATTGCATCTATCTAGTGTCATTTAAGGGACAAGGGTTGGTTATTCTACATACACACGCATAGGAGGGGAAGTTCATTTTTTCATGCACACATCTATTTACATCTTCTACATCTAGTTATTTCTCATTATCACACACAAGATCCGCCTAGGGCATGATTCTACACACACACACACACAAAACTACATAAAGTCTAAAATGTAATGCAGCACCCAAATTGTAAGTTCACTCAATCGGGTGAATGTCCTGGTCATTTTACTCCCCATTTACATCTTTTTATTTTTAGGATTTGATGTGTTTAAGGGTTTTACAAGTGATATCTTTATTATAGGTTACCAGTGACATCAACGATCATTGTGCGACATTCTAGCAACAAACAACGAGGGATTGCGAAAACTCAAAAACCCTATGAAGATCATTTTCCGAGCATCAAGCCTGAGACCCTAAAACCTAGAAAGGGATCCTAGCACCCGGGAATCATAGCTGATCCAAGTGCCCCGATCCAAGCTTCTCCCACACTCTTGCATTTTTCGGGTTTGGATACGACCTCTTGTATTCTAGTATTACAAGTCTTTTACCTTTGCACACTTTATGTCAGGAATATTACGAAATCAACTAAGTATCTTACCTCTACTTTGGACTTATGGTTTTAATTCATATTGCTTATTGCTTATGTCACTTTATGTACTTTATTGCTATATATATTATTGTGACTCGAAATAGCCTATCTAGGGTTTAAAATAGCATTACCTTGCTTAATTTTGTTAAATTATTTAGTAAACTGATGTTTTCAAACATTGTTAGGGTCTTTGTTTTATCACTTCTTAAGATCCTCTCCTTATGGATATTTCCATTCATACCTTCTTGCAAGCTCATCCTCAATATATTGATAAGCTCAAGTCTCATTTAGCTAGTACTTATATTCATCCTCATACTTCGCCTGATTATGTCTACCATAGGTTTACTTCATCCTTATCCTTTAATGAGGAGCACATCATTTTCACATCTGATGAGATTCCTCCTCAAGCCATGTTAGAACATGACCCCCTTTGTATCTTCAAGTTTGTGTTAATAATGTTGGGGTCAAGCATGCATTAGTCGATAACGTGTTGGGCCTTAACATCGTAATTTAGTATTTCTTCATCAAATTGGCCTCTCTAAGCCTTCTTTAGCTCCATCTTCCGTGTTTATTCAAGGCTTTGACAACATTCCCAAGTGATTCCTAGGCACCATTACATTACCCATTATGGTTGGGCCATGTATTTTACATAATCCATTCCATGTCATGCCCAATAATCTAAATTATAACATTCTTCTAGAAGAAAATTCAAAAGATGCATCCTAAAGTTGCATTATTAGTCAAGGAAGAAATTTAATGACTTTTGGATGTTGGCTCCATTCACATCGTTGATTACCTCAGATTGGTATCTAATATTGTACCAGTTATGAAACCTGATGGACATGTCTGTTGTTGCACCAATTTCTGTGATCTTAATAAAGCTTATCCTAAGGATAGTTTTCCATTATCACACATTGATGTCATCTTTGAATCCATTGCTAGTTGTGATATTATTTCATTCATGGATGGATTTGCAGGATATAATCAAATCAAAATCAACCCTACAAATCAAGAAAAAACTTCCTTTACTATGTCATGGGGTACATTCTGCTACACAGTTATGCCATTTGTGCTTTAAAATGATAGGGAAACTTATCAACAAGCTATGATGCACATTTTTCATGATTATATTCACAAGATCCTTGAATACTACGTCGATGATATCTTAGCTAAATCCAAAAACCGTTCTACTCATACCCAAGATCTCCGTACCCACTTCAAGCGCTTACAGTAGTATAAAGTTTGACTCAAGCCAAATAAATGTGTCTTTGGTGTCACAAATGGTAAAATTCTAGGCTACATCATCTCACAATGTGGTATTGAGGTAGATCCCACTAAAATTAGAGAAATTTTTGACATGCCTTCACCTCACAATTTACATCATTTGCATTCATTACAAGGAAAAATTCAGGTCATTCATTGCTTCAATACACAACTAGCTGAAAAAACCTAACCATTTACACACCTCATGAAAAAGATACAAAGTTTATACGGGATGATGATCATAACATGTGCATTTGATGCTATCAAATCTTACTTATTAAATCCATGTGTTATTGTTCCTTCCCTACCTAATCGTCATTTTCTATTTAATATCTCGACAAATTTTCATGCATTAGGGGCTCTTTTGGCACAACATGATAACTATCAATGTGAAAAATCCATATATTACATTAGTCACACTTTACTCCCTTATGAATGCAAATATAATTACATCGAAAAACTATGTCTTGGATTAGTCTTTGTTGCTGATAAATTACGACATTACTTACTTAACAATGAGTTCCATACTAAAGTCGATCCCTTATGATAATTTTTGTCTCATTGCACCTTTTAGGTCATCTCACACGATGGGTCATGTTGTGTACTGAATTTGAATTCAATTTTATACCATAAAAAATAAACAAAATTCAAATCGTCATTGATCAATTAGCATATGCTTGATGCAGCCTAGAATTTACTGTGAATAACCCAGGCACGTTGGCACATCACTCAGCTTGAGCTGAGTACTCACCCGAAGCATGCAAAGGCACCAAGTCCCTCTTTAGAGTTTTTGTACATAATGTTAGCATGATGGTGCATATAGGTATCTAGATTCATTACCAATAGTAAACAACACACAATGCATAAACCAGATCTAGTTCTTAGAATATATATAAGATGAACTAAACAATGACTATAACAAGATTTACCATGCAAGAACCAGATTCAGTCATGTTCAACACCATCATCCAACCAATATGAACCATTGTATTAAATCATTGTAAAACACAAAATCTTCTTACATTACATAAGTATCTCCATGAGTCATGCGCTCAACAAAACTAGCAACATAACTCTACCATAGTTTTACACACTAACCCGTGCAAATCAATACATATATATAGGGGTGGGGACTTTCCCTTCACTACCCATGCACTTCTCAAAATAGGTCACATGCTAATAGTATCCATGCACCTTTACAATAGGATGCACAATATGCAAGTGCTCTAGAAATAGACTTCCTATAGTTAACTCTGAGTAGAAATCCTATTATTAGCCTAAACTATGCATGGCGCTCAATTGTCGCTTGTTCCCAAAATACCATTACGTGGACTACAAGTCTTTATGCCTTTGTTTTCTCATCACGCTAACTCCAAAAATATCCCTTATCCACAAAACGGCTTAATTTGAGTCCTAATCCAGGCGCCTCGATATATATATAGTGTCACGCGCTCTTCCAATGCCCTACATTCACGTGCCCAATACTTAGGCCATTTTTTCCATTCAACATTACCCCACACTAGAGTACATTACGACCGGTAATGGGTAATCAAATTTTCACTCCAAAGAACATAGGATAAATGAATGAAAGAACAAGGAATAAAGAATATGGTGAGCCATTTTATTGTGTACCGGTGTTGGTACCCAAATTTTTCTCCTTTTCAGTCTAAGCAGCATCAAAGATATGGCATGAATCTTGAAGACAAATAGATCATGATGTATGTCATTTTGTAGCCGGGGATGTGATCTAACTAGCACTCATTTGTGGAGAGATGGATAGCACTCAAATAGGAATTGATCTTGTCCTAACTGTTTTAGGTTGTGCCTTTCAACCAAGGTAAGAGGACCTATTTTGTAACCCTCAAATGGTGAAGGAGATGAAGATATCCCTAAATTTGTGTAAATAGTATGAAGGGGCCTTGGGAAAATATGATCAACACTCCAAATCTGACTTTCACAAGTTGTCACTTCCAAATTATGGAGATACTTTCAATGCAAGGCAAGGTTTACTGAAGACATTTTGAAATCTTGATTTGTTCTGCATACTTTAGAAAATGGATTTTGATCTTCTGTGGGTATACAGGTCAAAACAGGGGTAGTATGGGGTAGGATTAGTTGTTTAGAATGATTTTTGGTAGGATATTGACAAGACAAACTTGACTATGTCAGATCTTTGACAACCTCTACAACATTTGAATAACTATCAAATAAAATGCTTCAAAACAGTCAGGATGTTCTTTCAACCATAAGAGATACACAAATGGAGGCTTGGGTTTGCACTCTTCACACAATCTTTGAGACCTCAGCACAAAATATTGAGTTAAAGGACTCAATCAAACATCAAAATCTTTGATCAAATCACGCCTAAGGTACCCCAAAGTCTTATAAGCAATCTCTGTCAACAAATGAGGGTGAAGTGATTATAAACTACTTATTTTCAATGCCGATGAAAGCTATTTTGACAAATGAAATTGTAAATGCCACTAAACTATCAATAAGGATGAGATCTATGTGATTCCTAAATATTTCAATGCAAGATTGCAACAAGAACAAGGAAAACTATTTACAGACATTTAAACATGATAACAGACATCATATTGCCCAAAATAACATAGATTAATTCAAAATCTTATTAGATTCATCAGCAAGGGAGAGTTTCAGAATAATCTCGTAGAGTGTGTGATGGATATACACTTGTACCCAACTCAACATGAATGAAGATCTAACACGAAGACATTAACTAAGGGTTTTGGAAGGTTTCTCAGAAGATGAGCTTCTCTCAAAATTTTCTTGTGATTTTCAATTTCTCGACCTTTTACATGTCTCAAAACATGTATTATATATCTCTCTATTACATTTGATCCTTCTTTCCCAAGAAAATAATATCCGATGGCATCAATTTGTTACAAAATTCCATCATGATTCACAGACAGGGACGTTTAACATATTTGCAACAAAAGTTGCCAAGTGTTTCAAAAAAGGTAAATCATTGAGGATTTTTTCATCATAGTTTCAACTGGGAGCACGTTTTTCCTCCTTCTTTCATGCAGCATGCTCCTCTTTCATCATTTCACCTTTACACTTTCCAAATTTGCCTCTGTAACTTTTGGATCTGATGTTTTACATTTTTGGATGGGTTAGGGCAAAAATTCATTTCAAAAACATCTTTGATCTTCAAATTGATCCTCAAAACTGATTGCATTGGTCCTTAGCAAGCACAAACGACACGAATTTTTCAAAATTTTGATCAAAATCAATGCAAAAATGCATTTCCACACTTCTTGGAGCAAAAATGGTGGCCAAACTAAAAAATGTACTCAATTACCATTGATTTGCCTTTCTCCCTTCAATCTGAGCCCTCCACATGTCATAATGTGATTGGAAATGGGCTTGGGATCACTTTTTGACATTTTAACATTTTTAGAAAATGTAAAAAAATTGACATTTTTCTCCGCCCCTCCGCCCTTTGAAAATGAGCTTGACATGTGTCCCAATGTGGGTCCCAGCGGAATAGCGGCTTGATTCTACACATTTCTACCTTTTTGGAAAAAGGAAAATTTTCAAAATCATCCCCGCGGACCCGCACCTTCGATTATGTCCCCGCACACGTCTCGGCCGATTGGCTACAAACTTGTGTTCCTCCTTTTGATTTCTTACCTTTATAGGATAAAAGCTAAATTTCCCGCAAAGACCCGATGCTCGAATCCCTTCTTTTGATCTGAGCCATACACATGGCTCAATCATGACCATTGATGGAGTTGCGACCTCATTTTACAATTTTAATCCTTTATGCCAAAATGGAAAAAATCTCAAGTTTCCCCGAGGCCCGAAGTTCCGCCTCTGACCCTGCCACGTGTCCACTCCTGATTAGCTGGCGGACCCATGGCCCTTTTCACAACTTTTGTTCCCTTTTGCTAAAAAGCAAAAATTTCTAAGTCCTCCACCAGACCTTCCATCCCGCTTTTGATGAAAACATGACATGTGTCCACCTTTGATTCACCGAGGGCCTGCGCTTATAATTTTTACCTTAACTCCTTTTCACCAAAGGAAATTTTTCCACCGTGCCTCCACAACTCCACTATTTTGACTTTTTTAACTACCACGTGTCACCCTCTGATTGGTTGAGGGCTTGCAGACTTGCGGGGACAATTTAGACTTTTGCCAAAAACACAAAAATGCTAAGTTGCTCAAGCAGACCCATTGAATCATGTCCAACCACAAACGGCCACGTATGAGAAGATGTTTGAGCTAAAATTTTACGGGCAAAGGACACCCGTATGACCATCAAACAACGCAAAATTGCCAGCGATGCCCTAGAATGTTGAAGATGAAATTGACGGGAAAATGACACCCGTCTAACCGTCAAAACATAGAAAATGCCAGGATGCCCTAGAATTTGATTTTTTCACTAAGGACGACAAATTTCTCAAAATTGAACCAATTGAAACATGTTTTCAAAGCATTTTTTATCATGGAATTGGATTTTCAATGGCATACAAGTGCAAATCGATCAATTTTAAACTTCCACAATCGGGAAAAAAGGAAAAAGGAAGAGCCCGCAGATTTTTGAAAAATTAGGGCACAAAAGAGGGCACACATGCAAATTTATTTCAAATTAGGGAAAAATAACAAGTTTGTGAGCACTTCGAAGCATCCAAGCAAGAGGGGAAAAGTTATAGACCATGGATTTGAGAGAAAAATGTTTCAGAGCATGCAAAATGAAGGAAAATTAGGGAAAAAGCTTGCAGGCTCAAAAATGGCACCAACATACCTTTTTCATCTTCTCGGTAGAATGAATTTTGGATATTCACTTTTATTTCTCCCTTAAACTCATACCGGTCCTCAAGCATTGCATTGGTCTTGTCATGGATGTCCACAACGATGCCATCTAACTTATCCATAGTCATGATTACGCCTCGGTGTTCAAAATTCTAAGGATGTTGGCCATACCGAGACCATCTCTTCTATGAAATCCACCTTCACGGCAGTGAGCTTCCTTATGCCCTTCATCTAATCCATATGTTGTTTCTTCACAACATCCAAGCGTCATTCTTTATTTCTAGCAAGGTAACTCATTCTGTGTACCCAAGTGTTTCATCCTTTGTTTCCTATATAACTTCATTCTCCTCTATCTTTGTCCTTTCCTGTATTAAGTTATCAGGCACTATACACATGGCCAATATTGTATCTGCCTTCTTCATTTCATCCTTTAAGGCTTGCAAAAACCTCATAGCTGGATATCTTTCTTGCAATTGAAGCCTTGACCCTTGATGCTTCTTCCACAACATCCTTTTTCTTAGGGAGGTGCGTTGGTCCTTCCTCCAGAAGTAGGTGAACTGTCATGCATAGATAGTGTAATTCAGACTTGAAGTCCTAAGGCACCTTCTCCTGAAAATCAAGCCTCATCTATAAAATCTCATTTGCAATCTGCTTCATCATATTTTAAACATTCTTGGCCTTAGCTGCTATATTATCTCACTCCTGAGTGAGGTGCTTGATCTCTATGTATTTTTCCTTCTTATCATCTAATAGCACCCATATTTTTTCCACCATATCAATATCTCGGTGCGCTACTTCTATTAACATTTTGACCAATGCATTACCCACATGTTCTTCTGAAAACTATGTTGGCTTAATAGTCACATAGCATGTGTAAAGTGCCTTCCTCATCTTCTTTGAACTACATGCCTCCTCGTAGAGCTCAAAATCAGGCGCATCCATGTGAGTCTACATACTCCAAGATAGTTGTTTGCGAGTTCACGTGTTATCCATTTCCAAGTCCATCCAATCAAAACCATATAATTACTTATTGGGTAGAGTACTCTGGAATCGGACATGAATAATTTTTGTAGGGTCATCCATATAACCCAAGTTCTAAGTACTGTTGCCTCTTCCTCATCATGCCCACCTGCATGCTCGCCAACATCCTCATGAGAAGATGTGCCCTCTTCTTGTGGTATTGCCATGCCTACATCATGTTGTACAGTGCCTCCGATATCCTGATTCACTTCTCCTTCATCCTCTCCTTCCTTCTACATGGGGCGACTATGAATTTTGTGTCTCCACTAGCGTTGCTCTCTCCTTCACTAGAGTGTTGTTCATGAATACTTACGCTTGGGTCTATAGTCTCATAGACTACGCGCTCACCAATATCTTCATCTTCTTGCATTTCCACATTGGGGGTGGCCTCTACTCTATGCCCACCCATACTTGGAGTTTCCTCCTCTTCCTGCACACTAAGATGTGGGCACTCCTCCTCACTATCTTTAACAAGAAAATATTTCTTGTGTTTTCTTCTTCCTTCCTCCTCTTCCTTCACAGGAGTCACACATGGTGATATTCTTACTAGATGTGAAGTCCCTATGTCAGTGTCTCTTGATGTGTGCCTTCTCTACAGAACTCTCTTGGTATGCACAAGTCCAGCAATGTCTTCTGGTTCTTCATGCTCTATGACATTTTCTAGTCATGTAGGCACTAGATCCTCTTGAGCAGGGGGCACAAATGTAACATGCCTTGAAGTCCCTACTGTCTACCCCTTCTTCGGAGGTCCTGGAAGTGCCATATATGTGCCCTTCACCACTTTGTCATCCTTGAACCTTGGCCTCATATCTATATATACTCGCGTTGGTTCAATCTGCCCTATGGCCAAACTCTCTGGTGTGATGCCCACATTTCTTGATTCCTTGGTTTCTACATAGGCATTTTTACCTGGTCATACATTTGTTTTGCACATGAATGTGAAGATCTGTATCCACCTTGTCTCGTCAAACTGGAGTTGGCACGCATCATGGAATCTATTTACAAAATCTTTAAAGTATCTTGCGGTAAATGCAAAGGGAAACTTACACCATGGGCTCTTCTCTCCAGACTTCATATGGAAGCACCCCAAGCTGAAATTCTAGTAAACTACAAATTCATCCTCTCTTTCCAACACCTTTCACAATTCACACAGAATGCACCACTCTCTGTCAAATTCCTGCGCAATCTCCTAAACCACTTGTCTAGGTGCTCCTTGTATGTATTGGAAGTAGTCCCACATAGAGTGTACTTGGCATATTTCTTTACTTGGGGACTTATTCTCCAATGGAAACTCCCAGATATTCTCCCTAGGTCCGTTGGGTACTCTAATTTCACTAAATACAATCAATAATAGAATTGTGCCCCATGTAATCTTCTCACATTTATCTACTTGGACACATGCCTCATTTACCAAGCTTTCTATGATGTAAACAATAATGTTTTAGTATGTCTTGTTGACCAATTTATGTGTTATATGCAACCAGCATATATTCACCTCATTTAATCGCTAAGTGGCACCCAGCTTGCTCCCCTCTAAGTGCACTGCAACTCTAGTGGCCATATGTGTAATATTGGTGGCTTTGAAGGCTCGGTCCCCCTTCTTATACTGGTGTAGGGTTGTTATGGCATCAATGTCCTCATCATCTGATAGGTCTCCAGCGATCTCTGAGCCCAAGTTGCACATCCTGTCACCTTCCCAATAAACTTGGCATTGATCCTCATTCTCCTGCCCGCAAAGTAGAAAATTCTTCATGGACGCATGACATTAGCCACTAATACAACTTCTCGGGCTTCCTGAAATAGGGTGAATTGTGAATTTTCATGACCCCCAGGCTTTCAAGTAATTTCTTCACAGAATCATCCAAGACCCTAGTGTCGTCCGCCAATCGTTGATTTGTCCTCCTATAAACTTATACTGCCATGTCCTTTAGGAATTTTTTAGTGTGATGGTTGATCTCTAAAATCCTACACTGTGTAATTTTTGTTGTCCAAGGCATGCCCTCAATAACTTCTTCTGGATATAACATCTCAACCATCCACTTCTCTGTTGGGTCCTCAACCTCCTTGTCTAATGCGGGAGCCCTCTCGTGGTGTCATTGTTCTTTTTTATTCTACGAGTGTATAAATGAAAACCCTAGCTGTCGTGAAAACAAAACCTAAGTTACCCTCCCATCACGTACACACACTACCACTTGAATCTTTCTTCCATACTTATATGCTCAATAACATGCTTCGAAATGCGATAGGTTTACTCATTCTATAGAGTGCTCATTGTATCCATCTCTTCTTCACACTTCTCAATTTTTCTTTGAATTCGGAGGTAACAAATGATATTAAAAACACCGAAGTTAAACCAAGTTTCAAAAAAATCCCTTCATTAATTGCTCCACCTACTATCATACACAGTATTAACTCCTATTGAGTGTGTGTTGCACCTCCTTATCCCGCACCCCAGTCTCTCACACCTCAAACTTTTGTGCCTCATTCATAACTTTCTAGCGTGCCACTACTTATCTGTCATAGATCTCATATACTCACACTTACTTACGCTGAAGTATTTATCCCATGTGACACAAACATACGTAGCCTCAAATTTTATAGTCTCCTTGAGTTATACTTAGTGCTCACCACCTTACACGCGGTCTTTAACTTTGAGTAATTCTCTGAATTTCTCATCACTTTTCAAAACCTCTTCCCTTTATGGACACTTGTGAGTTTATTTCTTTTCTGTACCAGACTAACCTTCTTTATCCACCCCATACTAAGGGTATGTGCAGTCCTCTGCCCATAAGAAAATTTGAGATTTTAATCATCTTATGGCGCGCAAATGCGCTTATTACACATAACACTAAACTAAATTGACAAAGCATGGCAACAAGGAAGGAAACACATTAAAGGAAATACAGTAAGGGAAATCTAATGTAAATGGAAATATTTCCTTATTAAAAACACCAAGAAGGATTATTTATAGTAGGGATTTAGCCTACTCCCGTTGAAGTAACCGGGCAACCGTGTTCTATCAAGCGCCTCTAGTTGGCAAGCACCTGAGTCAAGTATATGAGTGATAACATATGGTCCCAACCAATGCACTTACAGCTTGCCTGGGTGGCACAGAAACTTTGAATCATAAAGAAGTACCATATGCCCAACCTTAAGCTTCATGTCCTTGATTTGCCTATCTTGTCATGCCTTTTGTGTGGATTTTTCTTTCTTCTAACTCCAACATGGTATGGTGCGCCTCTCATCCAGTTGTATCAATTTGTCAATTATTTCTTCCAATGCTTGCTCATTAACTAGACCTCTTACGCACATAGTACTCAAAGAAGGTAACAAGAATTCCATGGGAAGAACTACTTCTGCATCATACACCAACTGAAAGGGTCTTGTCTTATTCATCCATTTGTAGGTTGTTTCATATGCCCAAAGTACAACAGAAACTTTATCATCCCAGTCTTTCCTTCCAACATCACAAATCTTTGTCAAAGTTTGGCTCAATATCTTGTTGAAAGCCTCAAGCAGTCCCATTTTCTTGAGGGTGATAAGGTGTTGTCTTATGGTGTGCAACCATAAATTCATCCAATAATATCCTGATTGTCACATTAAGGAAATGAGTGCCCCTATCACTTGTCAAACTTAAAGGACATCCATACTTGGTAAGAATATTTTCCCACAAGAACCTTGTTGTTATAGCCGTTGTAAAATCCTTTGTAGGTGTTGCTTCCTCCCACCTTGTAAGATAATCTATACAAGTGATGATATAGCGTGATCCAGTTCTGTGCATGGATGGGGAAATAAGACCCATAAAGTCAATTGTTCATTTCTCAAAAGGCTATGCACTAGTAATAGGCCTCAAACGCATTTCATCTCTCTGTCCAGGTTTTCAAAGGCGTTGACAGTGATCACATGTCATACAATACTCCTTGTAATCCTTGTACAAGGTTTCCCACCATAAACTAGTTAGTAGAATCTTAAGCATGGTGGCGTCACCTACACAGTGTCCACCTATAATACCATCATGATCCTCCACCATGATTTCTGTGTGCTCATGCTCCAGAACTCACCGGTGAAATAGTTCATCTCGGCCTAGTTTGTATAAGTTGCCACTGATAAAAATGAAATGTGCAGTGTGAATTATAAGTTGTTTCTTTTCCAAGGCCTTCATTCCTTCGGGTGCCATACATGTGTGTAAAAAGATAGCAATATCCTCTAACTCTTAGGGCATGCAGTTCAAGCTGTATAACTGTGCATCCAGCATTGTATCTTCAATATTGTGCAAGTCTTCTTCTGATTGAATCCTTGATAAGTGGTTTGGGCCAGAATTGCTTTTACCTGGCTTTACCATAGCTATAAATTCAAACTCTTGGAATAATAGAACCCATCGGCATATGTGCCCCTGTAAAATGGGTTTATTTACCAAGTATTTCAATGTCATTTGATCTGTATAAAACAAAAAAGGTGTATCTAGCAAGTATTGTCTGAACTTACGCAACGCGTAAATCATTGACAAATCCTCGCGCTCTGTAGTTGTATTTTTTTGTTCGTAGGAGTCAATTTTCTGCTAGCAAAGCAAATAGGATGATCTATAATACCTTCTTCAGGATGAGCTAGAATTGTGTCAATGGCCATTCTAGAGGCGTACACATGTTCATAAAAAAGGTATATAATATGAAAGAAAGTACATAATAGGTGTCATAGTAAGCCTCTCCTTCAGCGCTTCGAATGCACGTTGATGCAGTTCTCCCCAATAGAAATTCCCTTTACCTTTAATAACTCCTCCAAACGCATGGTAATTTTAGCATATCCTTTGATAAATTTTATGTAATATCCGATGTGGGCCAAGAATCTGCGCACCTCACTTTGACTGGTGTGTTCCTCTAATCCTAAAATGACTGCAATCTTAGCTAGATCTACTAACAAACCATCCTTGCAGATTATATGCCCTAGTAGAGTTCCAAAAGGTGTAGAAAATACGCACTTCTTGATATTTACAGAGAGGCTTAACTATCTCTGCACCTCTCAAAAATCAATCATAAATTGTTAAAATGATCCTTGATAAGCCCATACACAGTCCAATACACCAAGTAAACTGTAAAAATTTGTGAATAAAATCCTAGGATGTTTAAACCACAATGCGTGAAAATACTACAGGCACATTCTTCAATCTAAAGGGAATCACTATGTATGCAAAAATTCCCCATTCAATGGTGAAATTTGTCTTCTCTTGATCCTCCTTAGCAATTCTTACTTGATGATACCCAGAGAATCCATCTGTAAAAGAGTAAATTTTGTGCCCTGCAATGCTTTCCAATATTTCCTTAGTGAATGGTATAGGGAAAGGATCAATCACACATGCATCATTCAGCTCCCTGTACTCCACACAAATCATGATTATTACATCTTTCTTTATGTTGATTACCATATGGCTAACACACTTTGATTCCTCTATAGGATCAATAATTCCAGATTCCAACATCTTGTCAATTTCTTCTCAAACTTTTACGTGCATGTTAGGGTTCATCCTATAAGGTCTCTTCATAACCGGGCATGCACCTTCCTTAATATTAATTTTCATCTCTCCCAAAGATTCATGTACCCCTTTCAACTCATGGTATCCCCTACGAAATGAGTCCCGGAAATCACGTAACAACTCAATTATCTAAGCCACTTGAGTCGACTAGTAATCTCCAATTTTGTCCTCCTTAGGTTCAGCATCCGTGCAAATGTTTACTTTATTTGTCTTCATAGGTTCATGGTAGGCATGTGCCTTCTCATCCGCACTATCTAAGACCTCGTGTGTACCCTCTAAATGATCTATGTCAAAAAAATCACTTCTTCATCATCCACCATATAGACCATCTTTCCTTTATCCTCTCTCGAGCGGAGTGCGCTCAAGCTTTCACCTTTGTCTCTTCGTTTCTTCAAAGCATGCTTCTAGGTCTGACTCACCAAGTAACTCTTGAATGATTTATTATGATTTTGCACTATCTCCCATAGTCAAGTGCTTCATACCCTGCAATGCCTCATTCACCGGGGGTTTAGTGGAGAAGTAGTCAAAATTTTGGATCATTCCTGTAGTCAAGTCTTTCCAATTTCCAGTCTCTCTATTCAACTCCGCATAAACATACCATGTGCACGTAGCCTTGCAAGGTGAAATACATCTTATGCACCCAAAACAAAGGTGGTAAAGGCTCCTACCCCTCTTTACAGAGTCTCTCACACTATTGAAAGTGGTGTTGAATAGGATTATTACCATGATATTCACATATTTGAGTAGGTGCATTACTCCTAAGAAACCTGGGTTGATAGAACAATTATCACTTCTCTCCATTCTATGTGATTATCCCTATGAACCATCCACAAGCACGTTGATATCCCGCTTAGGGTATACACTAACATATTCCTTTTTCCACCTGATCCTTCTATTGTACTTCCATGGCTCATAGGAATACCTCAGGGTTTCCTTTCACAAACATTGTACGAGGGTACCATGTTGCTATTTAACCTCCTAACATTGCGCGGCTCGCTTACGCACACAGCTGTGCTTCTTACCTCACACCCAACCATCTTGTAAGTTTCATGTGCCCAATTTTCATAGGCAATACTTGTACTATCACTGATGGACCATAATGCATTATCTCATTTGGAGAGTTCCTTCCTTAGATAGCTCAAGTGCTTCTAGATCTCGAATGGTGCGTATATAAAAAAATTTCAGGTCTTCTTCACTTAAGGGCTCAATATAAGGTGTATATTTCTCATCTATCAAAGGGATAATAACCTTTTCTTCCTTGTTCTCAAACTGATATATCCCTTATTGAATCATAGATTGGCATTATTTGAATAGTGCCAATAGCACCTAAGTAGAGTTGGGAAGTTGTATGCTTCGCAAGTTCTAAGTCCTCAAAGTCCCAAGTGAAATTGGCCCCTGTATAGTAATGGATGCATCCTTCAATACTCCTATTGGTGTGGCCTTAGTCCTATTTTCCATATATATCACATTGGAGGATGACCGCAATAGAGGTCTTCCCATTTTAACCCATACATCTAAGGTAAGCACATTCATTTCCGCGCTTGTGTCAATCAAAATGTTGCTCAAAAGCCATCCATCCACAAAAACATTCAGAGTGATCTTCTTGTCATAATCCAAGCTATGGGGAGGGAGATTAGCATGCAAAATCTGTTGTCCATTCTCAATACTAGTGCATGGAGTGTTCCCTTTGAACCAACTCCTTAGTAATGGAATAATGTTCTCCAAATGCAACATCTTGTATAATTCCTTATGATCATCAACATCTGACTAGAAAATCTCAGATGCCTTCTTCTATTCCAACTTTCGTGACTATTCCTTTAAGCATTGTATTTCACCCTACAAATTTCTAAGCACCTCCATGGTTTCCTGATAAACCTCCTTCTGATGTGTAGGGTCCGGATGATTTGCATGTAAAACCTCCTCCTTAGTGATAGTAGGCTTCGTTGTAACATTTTTCTAGTGCACGTAACCTCAATGCATGTAGTAATCTTCATAGGTACCACCTCAGGATCTAGTGCTAACTTCGGTTATGTTCAATGAAAAGTTACAAAAGCTATGGGCCCGGGGTAAGAATCTCTAAAAAACCCAAAAGCTTTTAACAAACTATTCGAGTGGACCATCTAATAAGAAATAAACAAGAATTTGTCACTTTACATGCATTAAACTTGAAAGAAACAAGCAACCTAACATATTTAGTAATCCTCTATTCTTGAAAGCTTTAACAAATGAACCTAGTAAGGATTCTAAGCAATCAGTTTGTGATTATGATAATGGGAGCTCACCATTAATGGATTCAAGGCCAATGGTTCTTCCCATTTACTCAATGTTTTGTGTGTAGTGCAATGGCAAAAGCAATAGCTCAATAAAAGAAATTAAATAAGCTCTAAACCCTAAGCAAAATGCTATAGTTTATGTTAGGAAGAAGGAGAGTTCTTAGAAATGAGAGGGGGTCTAGTCCTATTTATATTTTTCCAATTGGGAAAGTGGGGAACTTTGGTTCATGTGGGACAAAAGGATAAGCCTAAATTTAATTAGGGAGTCAAAGTAAGATTTGACTAGGTTTAGAAGAGGTTAATCATGGTTAGGACTAGTTAAACTAGGTTAGGCTAGTTAATCTTGTTTAGAGAGGAATTAGGGTTTCAAGAGGGTTTTGAGAGGTTTAATCAATCCAATGAAATGGATTGATAGACTAGGAAGTTAGTAAGTGGTATAAAAGAGGGTGAGAAGACAATTTAGCTAATAAGGGACTATATTAACCCCATTAGTTGGTTTATAGGAGAAATACGACCAAAGAATGTCATAAACGATGAGTTAGAGGATTCAAGTTGACGAGGTATCATCAATTTGTAAGAAGGAGAATAGTTAGTGCAATATTAGGAATAATAGTTCTTTGACCAAACTACAGGTGTCTACATTTTCCCTTCTTTGGGGTGACGTAAACTACGTCACTTCAAAGAAAGTAGACAAACATAAGCAAATGAATGCTTTTAAGGGGTAGAAGAAAAATTAGTTAGCTAAAGGGATGCCCCCTCGACTGTCGATGGGGTGATGGAAGGACTCAACTAACGATTGAAAAGAGAACTGAAGAAAGAAAAGTGTGAAAAATAACAAGAAAAGGGAATATTGAGTTATCCACAAACCAATGCTTACATAAATAATTTGTAATCATCGGTTTGCTCTTAATCCTCATCATTTATCCTTCTTAAAATGCAAGCATACGACAAAATCATAAAATGACATGAAAAGACAAGATATAAACAAGTTTCCATTGCTAAAAAACTCCATCCAACATACAAACATGTAATGTAATACGAGACATAAACAAACTTATTTAATGGGCAAATAAGTACAATCAAACACGCTCAAACCAAAAATGTTCAAGATAGTTGCACAAATATTTTTTTATCGAGGTACAATCCCAAATGTTTTGATAAATGAAAAGGGTTTAAACTGATGCCCTGATAAATTTGTATATGCAAGGGAAAGGATGGAGGACACTTGGGTCCAATGGAAAAGCAATGTGCAAAATGAAAATAGTTCAAGCAATTGATAGTGCCCAGAGTACAGATGAAGTAAGTAGCATAGATTTTGTAAATGATTGTAGAGTTAGGTGATCCATGAGTCATTGTTTCAAAACATGTGAAAACGTCAGCAAGATACGAGATGAGTTCCATGTGAGAGACATAGATTTCAGCTGCAAATGAGCTTTTTACCAATTTTAGTCCATTTTCAAAGTGTTTACATTTTTTTGGATTTTTGAATGGTTTTATAATTTTTAAATTTTTGATTAGTCAGAAGAATTTAGGAAATGGAAGATCACCTAAAAGCACGTGAAAATGCCCCAAGGAAAAGAGAACGGGCATCAGGTGGCAATAAAATGCCCCAATGAGAAGACAAATGGGCCAATAATAATTATTTAAAAATAATCATGGTGCTAGATAAAAATAGAAGACAAGAAGCACTGGAAATATTTAAAAATGCCCCAGGTGAAGAGATAAGCGCTAGGTGGCAAATAGTGTCGAGGGTGATTTAGATGATATCATACGTTTGGTACATGAGAGATGCTAGCATTTGGGATGATATTAGATGATGGGGATATATTTTTATCATGCGCAACCCCTCTTGCCCCCAATTGATGATACGATATGTGATGATTATCTTAGTATACATGCATGATGTAAAACTTAGAATTTTGGTATATATGATGTATCAGATGATGTTATATGTTATGAATGATAGTTGGTAGATGTGATAAACAACAGATGTGCAGTAAACAAACACATAAGCAAAAGCTAATAAAACTAAACAAATATATAACCAAAACTATACAAACTGACAACTAAAAGAAATTTAATTACTACCTTGATTTTGTGGGATAGCATTGATATATTTTCTAATGTTTTGGGTTATCTTGAAAGATAAGTTTTCCAAGCTACTATTTACGTTGTTTTCTGAGGTTTCCCTAAGACAATGTTATGAAGGTGGTGTAGCTTCATTCTAAGGGGGAATTTTTTGAATGTTTATATTTTTGTGTATCCTTTTCTGAATGTTTTTGTATTTTCTAAGGTCATGTTCTCAAAGTAATGTATAAGGACAAAGAAGCATGGATGCACCCAGCGTGATGAGGAAATATACAAAGGCGAGAATGTCACATGCATATGTACGAGAAAGTGGAATATGAAGGTGCCCCCAATGTTAAACGGGAATATACAAAGGTGTATCCTCAGCGAGATGCAAGAACAAATAAACCAGATCACGGCTTGGTGAAGATAGATTTAGTAGGGTTCCTAGACCTAGCAAAGGAAGTTATTCCTAGAAAGTGGTGATGGTTACCCGTCCTGATGCAAGAGTAACGTGGTGATGAATCTTCCTTGAGCGTCAAAAACTATTTTTCACCTAAAGACCTTCCCACTGCACCATAATTGTGTGGTTTTCACACGTGGACAACCTATTTTTTTCTTTACTATTTTCTCAAATTTTTCATGTTTTGCTTGTTTTTTCTTTGTTTTTCTACTTTTTAGTTCTTATCTGATATTTGTGCCATACTTAAGCATAGAAGCGCTTGAGATGCATGGTGTTCATAGGTTTCAAATATATTCACCATCTGAATATGCTAGTTTATAAGCTCGACCCATATTTAGCAACCACCACATAAGGCCCTAGCCAATTGGCCTCAAACTTACCTTTCTTTTCTTTGTCTTTGACAATGTTCTTCTGATTTTCTTTCAAAGACTAGATCACCTACATCAAATTCATGATGAATGATCCGTTTGTTATATCCTCTTGATACTCTATTCTAGTAAACCTTGAGGTGATTAAGCACTCTTATACGCTTTTCATCCAAAATATTTATATCCTCTTGATACTCTATTCTGGTAAACCTTGAAGTGATTAAGCACTCTTATACACTTTTCATCCAAAAGCTCTAGCTCTGCTAGCCGAGCTACTCTATAGTCCTTGTCTTTATCAAGATAGTCCCAGAGAGATATTCTCAAGGAGGGAAGCTCCACTTCCAAGGGTATGATGGCTTCAGTGCCATAGACTAGTGAATATGGGGTTACACCAATAGGAGTGTGGATGGAGGTTCGATAGGCCCAGAGGGCGGGATGTATTTGTAAGTGCCAATTACGGCCAGTTTTACTTACCATTTTCTCCATGATCCATACAAGGGTTTTATTGGTAGCTTCATCTGTCCATTACCTTGGCGTAATAGGGGTAGACCACTTGAGTTGAATATGGAAATGTTGACACAATGTCTTAACCATTTTATTCTTGAAGTATTTACCATTATCAGTGATAATGGCGGAAGGGGATACCATAATGGCAAATGAGATGATTCATGATGAATTTGGAAATTTGCACACTAGTGACATAAGTAAGAGGCACATCCTCTACCCATTTAGTAAAATATTTAGTGGCGGTGATAATGCGGGTGTGGTCATCAAGAAGAAGGATGGAGCTTTCTATGAGATATAGGCTTCATTTAGAAAACGGCCAAGGTGTTGCAATGGGTTGCAAAGCTGCTTTGACGTATGTATCAAGTTCCCATACTTTTGGCATAGTTCACATTTCTTGACGAAACTACAACAGTCTGATTCCATGGTGGGCCAATAATAACCTACCATTAAGAGCTTCTCAGTCAAGACCATACCTAGGTAGTGTGTGCTCCACAAATACCACCGTGTACTTCCTTAATAACATGGGTGATTCAAGTAACATCCAAAAAGTGAAGCAGATTCCCATCATAGCCACAATGATAAAGGATGCCTCCTAGGAGGGTATAACGATTTATACAGTAGATAATGGTTTTATTCTTAGAATGGGTAATGTCCAGGGGAAATATGCCATTTTGTAGGTATCTAAATATAGGTTCGTACCAAGGGGAGGATGGAACAACAATTTCACATGCCGAACAAGATTTTGGCATGTCATATCCGGATATTTGTAAATGCTCTACAAAGAAAGGCATTTTTCTCTCCTGAGGTGGAATTCGTAAGAGAGATCCAATTGTATCCATAGCATCTGTTGATCTATTATGTGACCTTGGTTTTTACTCAAAGAATATCTGTGTAAAATACTCCTTCAAGGTTTTAACCAATTTCTTGTATGGAACAAGTTTCTCATCTTTAACCTTATACTCATCATTAACTTGCTTAATAATGAGTTAGGAGTCCCAATGACTTGTAGTTTTCTGATATTCCGAGTGATAGCCAACTTGAGGTGAATAATGAGTGCCTCATACTCTGCAATGTTATTAGTATAAGGGAATCCCAAACAAAATGCTCTTGGGATAACCTCACCTGTGGGAGTGATGAGCACCAATCCTTCTCCGATCCATGGAAGATGAATGAGCCATCAAAATGGACTTGCCACTCCATAGACTCTTCAACATACATCATGGATGCATCTGGCAAGTCTAGACACAAAGGTTCCATTCCTAGTAGAGGAGCTTCTGCCAACTAATCAGCCAATACTTTTCCTTTCAAGGATTTATGGTTTACAAACTCAATGTCAAATTCACTTAGGAGAATGATCCAATTAGCCATTCATCTCATAAGGGCGGGTTTAGACAAGAGGTATTTGAGAGGGTCAAATTTGGATATTAGCTTGGTTTTTTTGTTAAGGAGATAACGATGAAGTTTCTTAAATGTGAATACGACTGCTAAGCAGGCCTTTTCAATCTACGGGTAATTCAGTTTGTAAGAAATCAAGGTGCGACTAAGATAATAAACTGCCCTTTCTCTATGGTCTAGGTCATATTGGGAAAGTAGTGCCCTAATAGAAAACTAGGTAGCTGAAATGTACAACATGAGAGGTTAGTCCAGGGTAGGTGGCATGAGTACTCACGGGTTGATAAGGTATTATTTAAGTAATGCAAACACCTTTTGATATTTTGGTCCCCGGTTGAATGCAACATCCTTCTTGAGGAGATACATGAATGGGTGGCATGTATCCACAAGTTGTGAAATAAAATGATGAATTACGTGAATTTTTCCTTGTAAAATTTTTAGTTATTTGATATTTTTAGGTGGAGGCATTTCTGTGATAGTTGTAACCTTTGTAAGATCTACCTTTATGCCTCTCTGTGAAACAATATACCTAGGAGCTTCCCTAACAAAATTCCAAAGACATACTTCTTAGGATTCAAACATACTTTGTAATCCCGGAGACATTGGAAAATACGTGTTAGCACTTCAAGGTGATCTCCTCTGCTTTGATTTTGCTAAAATATCATCAATGTAATCCTCCATGATTTCATTCAGCATGTCATGGAAGATGATTGTCATTACACGTTGATAGCTGGCCCTGGCATTCTTGAGTCTGAAAGGCATGAGCTTGCGACAAAATGTTCCCTAAGGGGTGATGAAAGTTGTCTTGTGTTGATCTCTCATCGATATCTGATTTGGTTATAACCTAAAAAACCATCCATTAAGGACAACATTTCATAACCAGCGGTGGAATCAATGATCATGTCAATATTAGGCAAGGGAAGTCATCTTTGGGACATGCCTTATTGATGTCACGGAAGTCAGTACAGATCCTTATGCCAACAGGTTTCTTCTAAACCGGGACTATGTTAGATATCCAATTTGAATAGTCAATAGGTTTAATAAAATCAACAACTAATAAATTTTCAAGTTCTTATTTGAAAAGGAGTGCAATTTTAGGGTGCATATTTCTCAACTTCTACTTGATGGGTTTGGCGTCTAGGTGCACAACCAATTTTGGGTCCAAACCAGGCATATCAGTGTATGACCACACAAATATATCTCCATATTCTCTTAACAACTCTACAAAAACCTTCTGCTCTTGAGATGAGAGCGAAGCTCCCAAATTTATCATTATAGGTTCCTCTTCCGAGCCAATGTTAACATTGATGGTTTCTTCCACAAGCATCTTAGAAGTATCCTCCATCCGGGTAGGATCGGGGGAAGAGTAAGGTCAACCTCCTTAGGTAGCTCGTCATCATCCTTGAATGGATAGATCATTTTTTCCATAGGTTCTTCATTTTGTTTATCTATGAGTACTTCAAAGAGTTTTTCGCTATGAGACTTGCATTTATTCCTTGCACAAGGTTTCTCTGAAGTGTCTTTACTCTTTCTTCTGAGCTTCTTACTCAAACATCCACACATCTCACTTCTTCTTCGCCAAAGTATACGTAGGCATCTAGTTGAATTACAAATCCTTTCTTGTGATCCCCACCGAAATAGAATCCCCAAGTCCCATGAATTCTACAAATGCCTCGTCATTCTCAAAGAAATTGATTGGCACGTGAAATTGTTGATCCCAATCTACAAGCTCAGGATATATAAGGGTTACTTGGTAATTGGTTTGAGGATTGGATCCAGATAAGGTAAGGACAACTAAATCAAGGAATAAGTTAGTGGAGGCAAGATCCTCGTAGAGGCTACATTGGGAATCCACGTCACTATCAAAATGAGATGAGTTGTCCTCATGTTTGAAAGAGGTGGCATCAATCTCAAAGAGTGGATTTTTGTGTGGTCTTATTCCAATACCATGCTTGTCCAATTTAAAGCGAGAGATAGGAATGGGTTCTAATCACCCTTGTTCATTGATTCCATATCTAAAACCATTGTAACCCATGACGTACAACATACGTTGGCCTTTGACATATAGCGGGGCCTGATGGTATGAAGCCATGGTACCTTCGGGTACTCTGCTAGTGGGATCTTATAACATCTTTTCTTTGGATAAGAAACCACTAGGAATGAACTTCTCCAATGGTTTAGGGAATTGATCTCAAGTGCTTTTGAACTAAAAATAAGTTTTACCACATGTCTTGGGTGACACAGATAGATCTGATATTAATAACGCCTGTTCAAAAGTGAATGGCTCACGTGGGCCATATATTTTTCGACATTACCTCCCATGATGTGAAAGGGTTGACCAATAAAGGAAAGTATTTATTACAAGGAGTGAGTGAATCTAGATCCACACATTCCTTGATAGCCTTTGTTTTTAAAGGAACAACAATATCTGTAGAAGGGCATTCATAAGCTACACAAGAAAAACTGTGCAAGGCTCTACAATGTGTAAATGGTTCTGGATCACCCTGAATGGTGATTATCTATCCTTTATGGCACATTTTGATACATTGATGGAAATTTGAAGGAATTTCTGTATGGCATGGATCCATGGGTGTCCTAAGAGCATGTTGTATAGTAGGTCCAAGTCAAGGACATGGAACATTGTATCATGACAAGTCGGCCCTACTTCCATTGGAACTACTATAGTGCTGCTGAATCTCACTCCTCATTATCATAGGCCGTGATTGTAATAGTTTTGGCACCTAAATCCATTTCTGAGTGGCCTAACTGCTTAACTAGCTTCAAAGTACAAATTTTTAGACTAGATCCATTGTCCATAAGTACTCTCTTGATCTTGCAATGGGTAACAACTACTTCTAGATATAAGGGTAAGTTGTGTTTTGGGTCGTTACGCGAGATTGCAGCATGATCAAAAGTGATATGATCATTGGAGTCAAGGTGTGCAATCATGGCTTGGAGGTGTATGGGATCTACATCGGTGGAGACTCTCAAACTCTGTAGTATTTTATACAATATGTTTTTATGGGCAGTAGAGATTTTGAGGAGATCTAAGATTGATATCTGGCAAGCATCTTCTCTAACTATTCTATTAGATTGTACTGACATTCTTGAGGGATAGGTAGGGGATCTGGTATGATCAAATGATCACATCACGTCCCTACTGCACAAATCTTTTCTAAGATCCTAATAGTATTAACTGTTCATCAGATGAATGGATACATCCTATGAGGGAATCAAAGGGACTATCATTAGTGGGATAAACATAAGCAGTAGTTCGATAGTCATTGGAAGTTTGTCCATGATCTAGATTTCTTTTCTTCTTATTTGCATGGTTAGGAAAGGGCTCTTTGAAGATACCCATTTTCTCATTTGGACCTTGTCCTGAGTCAGGGGGAGAATCTACGACAATTTTTCCCTCTTCAATGAGGTCTTGTATGTAATGGCGTAGTCTCAAGAATTTATCTGTCTTGTTCCCTTTAACACGATGGAAATCACAGTACTCATGCTCTTTGAACCAACTGGGTTTTGGAGAATTTTCTAGGTATGGTACCATCGTGGTTGGGTATTCCACCATGTTTACGTTATCTAACTATTTCAGTATGGCAGATAGGGATTTCTTTAATGGCGTGAACGTACATTTAGTGTGTGCCTTAGGATGAGGTCCTTACGAGAGCTTTAAAAGCGAGACAATCTACACCTCTTGGACTCTTTTGGAGTCCGTAATGCCATCTCCAAGGAAATTTTTATTTTGTTTGAAGAACTTTGGTTTAGTTAAGGATTTTACTTCATGTTTGTCTTTGACAACTGGTTTAAGTGTTCCCTTTGCGATGAGGTCCTTTTTTATTTGACTTCCCTTCTCTATAACTTCTTCAAAGTTAAAGTCATATTGCATTTGTAAATGGAAGGCTATCTCTGGGTTTAAGTTAGGCACAAATATGCTTACTAGTTATTTTTTATGGCAAGGCACAAGGGAAATGAATTTCCAACCCTCGCCATCATTGTAAAAATCTTGCAAAGGTCTCATTGGGCTTTTGCTTTGCATTGCAGAGGTCGTTCATTATGATATCATTTTCCATGTTGTAGGAATAATGTTGTACAAATTTTTCTACTAACGCGGGCCATGTTGTAATGGATCCCTTAGGTATGCTAAAGAACCATTCCAATCCCAATGCCCCTAGGCTACGAGGGAAGATTCGTATTAAGAAGTTATCGTTGTACGCGACCTCTTGGCAAGCCATATAAAATTCTTTGATGGGATTACGAAGATCACCTTTGTTTTTATATTTATCAAATTTAAGAATGGTAAAATGTTTTGGGAATGGTTGTCGTAACATGTCCTTATTGAAGGGGTAAGGGCATAGTTCTTCACACAAATATTTCCTAATATGTCATATGTTTCCCTCTTGTAGCATAGCAAGTGTGTCTTTCATTGATTCTAATTCTCATTCAATAAGTTGTTCTTTGGTAGCCGACATTAGCCTTTGTGCCTGAGCCACTTTAAAATTCACGTCATTATATGGATCAAAGTGGAACTTGCCAGATTTCATCTTCATTTTGTCTTTGTATACATTCCTACTTTAAGAGCCTAAGTTTGCTAATTTTTGGCTCAATTTTAGGATCTGTTTTTGAAGGATCTCTTCTTCAATTAAAGGATCCTCTTCCTCATCAAACTTGGGAGGTGGTGAGGCTTTGCGCTCAATCTTCATTTTACGTGAAACTTTGTAATAAGGTCGTCGTGGATCACTAAGTGGCTTGGATGGGTCTCCTTTAGCGGTGTTGTGATGTTGCCCAAAAGTAGAAGTGTACCCTATGTCAAAGGGATTATCCATGTCGAAACGGGAACTTCATTCTTCTATTTTATGATTAATGACCTTAGTTTAGCCCATAACTCTAAGACTCTCGCGAGTACTTGATCTCTATTATAATATTGGAGGTCTTCAAACCGGCCTAGGTCTAATTGATGTTGTTCTTTAGAAGAATCAGATTCTTCTCTACTATGATCAATCAATGGTTTACGTGTCCTTGACCTATGAAAAGAGAGGTGTTAAGTTGTTGTCGCTAAATGGGAAGGACTCAAAATGGTTTTCTCCTAAGTCACGATCATTTGGTTTAGATGCCATCTTCGTGATTCTAGGTATCACTAGTCAAAGTTATACGAGGTTCCATCTAAATTTGCTTCAAAGTTTACGTGAAACCTAGGTGTATGTTTGTGCAAGTCACTCGATGTGATGTTGAAATAACCTAGTGTGTTCTCTTGAGCATGTCAAATGTGTTCAATGAAAATTTGCAAAAGCTATGGAAATAGGGTAAGCATCTCTAAAGAAATCCCAAAAGATTTGAACAAACTAGTCAGTGGACCATCTAATAAGAAATAAACAAGGATTCATCACTTTACATGCATTAAACTTGAAATAAACAAGCAACCTAACATATTTAGTTATCCTCTATTCTTGAAAGCTTTAACAAATGAACCTAGTAAGGATCCTAACCAATCATTTTTTTATCATGAGAATGGGAGCTCACCATTAATGGCTTCGAGGCCAATGGTTCTTCCCATTTACTCAATGTTTGGTGTGTAGTGCAATGGAAAAAGTAATAGCTCAATAAAAGAAATGAAATAAGCTCTAAAATCTAAGCAAAATGCTATATTTTACGTTAGGAAGGAGAGTTCTTAGAAATGAGAGGGGGTCTAGTCCTATTTATAGTTTTCCATTTGGGAAAGTGGGGGAACTTTGGTGCATGTGGGACAAAAGGATAAGCCAAAATTTAATTAGGGAGTCAAAGTAAGATTTGACTAGGTTTATAAGAGGTTAATCATGGTTAGGACTAGTTAAACTAGGTTAGGCTAGCTAATCTTGTTTAGAGAAGAATTAGGGTTTCAAGAGGGTTTTGAGAGGTCTAATCAATCCAATGAAATGGATTGATAGACTAGGAAGTTAGTAAAAGTGGTATAGAAGAGGGTGAGAAGATGGTTTAGCTAATAATGGACTATATTAACCCCATTAGTTGGTTTATATGAGAAATACGACCAAAAGAATGTAAGTAAGCGATGAGTTAGGGGATTCAAGTTGATGAGGTATTTTCAATTTTTAAGAAGGAGAATAGTTAGTGCAATATTAGGAATAATAGTGTTTTAACCAAACTATAAGTGTCTACATTAGCATCCATTGGTTTCCATGGCATGTTGTATTCTAACCATCCCTGAGCCCTTTTTCTCCTATTCATGTTTCTTGCTCAGATGTTCATATAAGTTAGGGAACTCTTCATAGTTATGATTCTTTCCACAAAAATAACAAGTAATGTTATGAGGACATTCGTGCTTGTAATGGTCAGGGGATCCACACGTATAGCATGTTCCATGAGGGAACTCACTTCATCCACCATCACAGCCTCGGCCTCTAAATCCACCATGGTATCCTCGACTTCTACCACAACCTCCCTCAAAGTGCCCTTCATTTTGATCATAGCGCCCTTGAGTGTGATCATGATCATGTTGCTCACCTTTATCCTTAGAGTTATTTGAAACTCCCATCTATCGTACACCAATATCAATGGCATCATGGATTTGATCAATCAACCTGCAATCTTCAATATTGTGAGTCATGGACCAGAAAATTTTACAATAGCAGGACACATTCTTTCTTATCGCACGTTACAACAATGGAAAATGGCTTGCATCATGGTCCAAATGACATATCTCACATTCCAGTAATAAGGAGCACACCGATCTATGAGGACAACTATCCTTAGTATGCCCCTCTACTTCATAATTTGTGCACCAAATTCCACTGCATGTCTCATGTGTTGTATTGGCTGATAGTTTCTCCAATGCTTTGCCATATATGCAATCCGAGATTCCATGAATGGGCTCACCTCAGTGTCTCATACTCTTAACTACCTCAGCGCACAAATATGCTTCAAGTGCTTCGCACGGGTCCGTATATGTATTATGTGAGAGTACCCTCCTAAAAGGTGTGATCAAGCCTCTGATGAACGACTGTGCATGTTGTCTTGCATGGATATTATAAGAAAGTTTAGACAAAAGTGTTTTGAAATGAGCATCATATTCATGAACACTCTAAGTCGTTACTTGTCTGATATCCTTGAGTGCACTTATACTTTTCTGCTCGAACTCAGGGATATAAAATTTCTTAATGAAAGCATCCTATAACACTTTAGAATCCACACAAGTCTGATCAGGGTCAAACTTTTTGTACCAACTATGTGCGCGTCCCCGCAATGAATTTGAAAACTAACTTGCCTTTGCGAGAAGCCATAATTCCTTTTATGCACCACATTATCTCACACATATGCACATGCTCAGCAACATCTTCTATTCCCTATACTCTGGGAGATCAAGTGACATCTCTATATAAATATTTTGGGGCTGGTGAGGACCATGCCCACCAAATCCAGAACCTCATGTGTTACCTCCACCCCCAGATCCACCATATCCTGAGCCACCTGTTCCTCTTGATTCTCCACATGTAATAGGAATTTAACCAAAGGATGCACGGCCATGTGTCACAACAATGGTGTTGAACTGAACTCCTACATTATGTGAAGTTGTGTTACTCCCCGATGTGAGTCCAAAGTTTTATGCACCTATATTTTGTGCCAACAATGCACCTAAAAAGGTTCCTCCAACCGATCCTCCAAATAACAGGGAAGATGTCTAGCCAGCCATAAATGTACTTGTTATTTGATTCAGTCCTAAACTTGTTGGTAAGTCAACTCTATCTCTTGCTACTCTACTGCCCAAACTAGCTTGCTGACCACTAGTTGTACTAGAAACTAGAAAACCAAGCGCAAGGGCTAGGTTGTCCAGGTAGATTCAGATGCACGCCCGCAGCCCAAGTTTTCTCTGTTGGCACGCTCTCATAAGAGGCCGATGAGGGTTCCCTGTCATGTTTTCCCAAATGGGGGAGTTCCAGATGCTCTAGCTCCACGTCCTCTACATGAGCTCCAAATCCTTCACGAGCCATCTCTCTCCTCAACGCCATCCATTCTACAATCTTACACTGCTTCTCTAAATCCCTCTCATACGCCTCATTGAACTTAAGCCACCTTTCTTCTCTTTGCCTCTCTATTGCTAGGTCCGCCATCCTTCACCACACTTGCTCTTGCCCCTACGTGTGGTGGGGTTTAGCTAGCCATCAGCTTCTCTTCCAAATTTAAGGTTACCATCAAGATCTTGATCACTAGTGGAATTCCTTACATGAGATATTTTCCCATGGGATAATGTAAAAACTAAAACTTAACTACCTCTGGGAAATAATAGGTGAAGATTGAGTACTCCAAAATATAGTTATTCAAAACACCACATAACCAAGTATCCACAGTAGCGCATCCAAATCAGATCAACATCATATAGGGCCTAAAATTATTCCTATGTCCAGATAAGTGTGTGAAACCTCCAATTCCTTTTAGACGTGTAAGCAACCAGCCACTCATATAGCTCTATTGGAAATATAGCAAAGAAGCTCTCACATAAGCAACCATACAAATTCTACCCTTACCCACACATGTGCGTCAAACTCAAATCCAATGTTGAACCTCCAAGCATACTCTTCTTATATATCTACTATCCACTCCTCAACACTTGCAAGGTCAACCGGTATGTCTTCATCACGCAACATCCTAAAAACAGCTAAAAAGAGGTCCCAAGAACGGAACCAATGATGCAGCCTAGAATTTATTGTGAATAACCCAGTGCATTAGCACATCACTCATCCTAAGCTGAGCGCTCACCCAAAGCACACAAAGGCACCGGGTCCCTCTTTAGAGTTGCTTGTACAAAATGTTAGCATGATGGTGCATATAGGTATCAGATTCATTACCAATAGTAAACAACACACAGTGCATAAACCAGATATAGTTCTTAGAATATATATAAGATGAACTAAACAATTACTATAATAATATTTACCATACAAAAACAATATTTAGTTGTGTTCAACACCATCATCCAGCCAATATGAACCATTGTATTAAACATTGTAAAACACAAAAGATCATTACATTACATAAAGTATCTCCATGAGTCATGCGCTAAAAAAATAGTAGCATAACTCTACCATAGTTTTACACACTACGCTGAGCAAATCAATACATATATATAAGGGTAGGAACTTACCCTTCTCTGCCCATGCACTTCTCAAAATAGGTCACATGCTTAATAGTATCGTGCACCTTTACAATAGGATGCACAATATGCAAGTGTTCTAGAAATAGACTTCCTATAGTTAACTCGAGTAGAAATCCTATTCTTAGCCTAAACTATGCATGGCACTCGGTTATTGCTTGTTCCAAAAATACCATTACATGGACTACAAGTCTTCATGCCTTTGTGTGCTCAAGACACACTAAATCCAAAAAAATAGCCCTTATCCACAAAACGGCTAAGTCCTAAAATTGGGTGCTTCAAATATATTGTAGCATCACGCGCTCTTCCGAGTGCCCTACATTCGCGTTCCCAATACTTAGGCCATTTTTTCCATTCAACAATGCTTCTATTTTAGACACACCACCAATTTCTGGTTCTTTTTGTGATGACTTCACTTTTTACTACATTAATACGAGACACTTGGACTATGTATTTTGACAGGCCTCACTGCCACTCTAGCGATAGGGCCAGCATAATATTTATCACTCCTCATGGTGAACACCTCCCCTTTTCATATCACTTAGGGCTTTCCTACACCAAAACATTGTTGAGTATGAATATCTCATCATCGACCTCATAACTACTCATAAGCTCCTCATTCGAAATATTTATATACACGGTGACTCCCAACTTATCATTAACCAAGTTAATGACACATACCACACAAAAGAAGAACATATTGTACCTTATAATAATTTGGTTAAAACTCTTTTGGCTACATTTGATTCTTATTATCTCATGGCTATCCCCCACAAAGATAATCAACATGCGGATGTTATGGTCAGTGCTACATCACTCATTCCCAGGACATCATCGACAACCATGCTATATTCATCATATGGAATTTATGGCAGCCCTCCACCGATACTACAATTCTCGAGGCTTGTGCCATCACACATAGTCATGAAAGCTTCCCGAATGGTTCACTCCAATTTATAATTTTCTATATCGAAAAACTATTCTGAATGACCTCGACCTCATAAATCTCATCACTTACGTCCATGAAGCTACGCGTTTTGTCATCATCATTACTGCAACCTTATTTTAAAATATCTTTTGATTGTCGTCTTCTATGTTGTCTCGGGCTTGATGATATACCCATCATTGTTTCACAATTTCATGATAATTTATGTGGTGGTCACTTCTCCGATAAGGCTATATCCACAAGCTGCTACATCGGGATATTGCGGCCTACCATGGAGCAAGATTACCTTGAATATGCTAAACACTGCAATAAATGTCAAAAACATGGCAATCTTCACCATGCACCTACCTATGATCTACAACCCATTGCACCTTCATGGCCTTTCTCTTTGTGGGGCTTCGATATTATTGGCGTGATTAATCCTAAATCTACTTCCAGACACAAATATATCATCACTTCCACTGAATATTTCACAAAGTGGGTCCAATCAATACCATTTTAAAACATCATTGGACCAGAAATATGCAATTTTATTGCTAGTCACATCATTATGCGCTTTGGCATCCCATCGATTATCATCACGGATAATGGATATTCCTTATGCAAATAAGGATGGTACGAAATTTTGTAAAAAAATCAAAATTAAACAATCATTCTCTACTCCTTACTACCCAAAAGGCAACTTGATCAAATAGAGGCCACTAATAAAACTATTGTCAAAATTCAACGCAAAAGCAGGTTGATGGTAGTGCGATGATTGGCATAATTAGATCATATATGCTCTTTTTGCTTACCAAACTAGTACATGTGTGCACACACTAACACTACTCCCTTCTCACTAATCTATGACACAAAGGTTGTGATTCTTCTCGAACTCGAAAGGAATCTTAAAGGACAATGAATATCATTAGAAGTAACTACATGAGCTTGAAATTCTTGAATCTTTCGAGTCAAGGTCTTGAAAACCTTTGCGTATACCAATCTCGTATCACCGAAGTATACAATAGAAAAACTCACCCTCATCAATTCAATATGGGTGATACGATGGAAAAGTGACAAGTGAGCATGGGAATCTACAAGTAACTCTTCCTCGCACCTAACCTCCCGAGGTCGTGCCGAGACAGCCGGTGGGGATGGACTATACGTGGGATGCAGACAAGCTAATTAGGCAATCTTATGTCTTTGACATGCACTAATGGAATCTGCGAATCTAAGGCAAAGAAGGCCCTCCTAACCTGAACTGGCGTGATAGATCGGTCGGTGAGGATGACCACTTGAAGGCTCCAATCAATATCGAGCTCTGGCGTGATCCAATCTATGGGTTGTGGGATATGGGGAAAATGACCTAGGATTGTTTCGTGTATATCTCCAGATAGGGTCATAAGATGGATTATGGATATATAGTGGATTCTATGGGTGATTCTCTGGTCTAGTCAAGAAATTTTTAGCTTTGTTAGATGCTATGTTTAACAAGGATAACTGTGTGATAATGGTTGGTGGGAATCGGAGTAGATGCGGATACCGATATGCGTAAACCAAAGCATCAATGTCGATTGCCCCTTGGGTTCGTTGGGTTGTGGGATTTTGGATCACAACCATAGATTCGTGGTTGTTGAGGACCTTTAATGGTCATATGTAGAATCAATCCCTAATCCCCAATATCTAGTAGTCATATGCATTTTCGGCCTCTATGTTTAGAATTGCAAGTTGTGCAATCTGCTCGAAGTACCTCCTACAAGCGCTGACCTGCAATTCTTAAATCTTAAGCCGGTGTCTATGTCGGTGAGAATGTCTCTGCGTCTCATTTGTGGGACCAAAGGGTCACAACCAAATGTTTGCTCTCTTTCAATCCCTTCTACAGTCATGCGGATATTTATCTAGGGTAATTTGTAGTTTGGCTGATTTGACCAAAACGTGTGTGCTTGGTCGTCTTCTATGTTTAACCCTCTTAACTGTGAGCTGATCTGTTGTAAGTCTTGTTGTTTGGAAGACTTGGATTCTAATATTCTGATCTATATTAGTTATTGCTATAACAAGATTGGGTTGAGGCATGATTGGCTCGAATACGTATTCTCTGGGCTCCCTAGGTCCTGTGATTGTCATACAAAAGCAACAATGTAAATCTAACTACAAAGAAAGTAAACTTAACTTATGTAAAGTATATCTACAACATATATAACTTCTCTCTTTTTGTGTTTTTGATGAATTATTGAACAGAATTTGAAAGAGCAATTATTTAAAATATCTAGAAATTGACAACTAAACTAATAACGAAATTAAAACAAACAAAGCGGTGAGTATAGCTACCGCTGCCGTGCGCTTTTAAATCTATAACTGGATAGCTTATCTAATCTATTTGAAAGACTTTCGATCCTACCTCAGAAGTGAGGAATGAATCATAGTTTCTCAGAAACTATCAATCCCCACAACTTCCCCGGCAATATCGAAAGTGAGATTAACTAAAATGAAATGATTGACTACTCTATTTGATATGCTTTAATCTAGAACTTTGAAAGCTTGAACCTAGATTTTGCATAACAGTGGAAAATCCGATGGTGTGTGGCTTTGTCCCCTCAGTGTGATCTCCTCATTCCTTCATGCTCACGTGGATCTAGAAAAGTGTGTGATGTTAGCATCAACAAAAGTTGGTATCAAAATAATGGCAGCTTAGGATGCAGATTGAATACAATGTGAGTAGGAGAGGGATAGTGCAAGAGAACAGAGCTTGGCTTATGCAATTCCTAGCGGGATTTATTATGAGTCATACAACATAAAACGTTCAGAACCTGAAACTATCCTTTTTGATGAACAAAACCTGCAACTTTAATGGCTTCCTACTGAAAATTAAATTGTCCTACTCTAATGAATTATGTGAAACAGTAACAATACTAGCACAAGAAGATTATGTGGCTTCCTAACAGCTAAACAACACTAACCATGCATGCAACAAAGAAAACTATGAATTCTAAGAAAAATTGAAAGACTAAGCTATTGAAATGAGAAATTGAGAGGAAAATTTGAGGGGCCATTTGCTTGAGCACAAGCCAGTTATTTATAGAATTCCCATTTACCCAAAGGTGAAAACCAAATTGATCTCTTTAACCATAAACAATGCCAAAACACTGTTCAGGGAACCGAATCATAAATACAAGCAAAGGTGGTGAAAAAGTTGGTCAACATTGAATTTTTACGTGAGTCACATTAAAAAGAGCATTCGGAAAGCGCGTGTGAAGGCTGCCACCCGAGTAGGGCTGCGGTTAGAGGACCGCCGCTTAGGGGCGGCGTTTTGTAACCAAGACCAAAACGTGAATAAAAAGAGGGGGAAGAGAGAAACAAAGCATGCAGGGGCTAAGCGAGACATGCGGAATGTTAACGCATATTTGGAGAGCTTTTTCGGATCCCGAACACCTTGCGAGGAGACCTGTATCATCATTGGGGTACGTGTAACATTGTTCCGGCGGTGCATTACCCTTCAATTTTGGGTACGTACATATTGCCCCCTCGGAGAAGCGTTTTAGCCATGAAGAGGCATAAAACGGTGGGTCTAAGTATGGTAGTCCCAAAATCGAAAGTTAGAAGTTATACCTGACACGTCCGTGTGTCGAAATGACGCCATCCAAAATCCCGCTACCATATGTGCAGGACTAAGAACTTACCTTCGTCGGCGCTCAAAACTTACGAAAAGGGCATTCAAAATAAGTCAGGATGCTATATATGTAAAAGTGGGCCCATTTTCCTATTCATTTGCGCGTGTCGATTTGGTTGATTTTGAGCTCTGGGACCTATGGTGACGGTTTTACGAGAGTATAGTCAAAACATCCGGGACGAGATTGTGATCATGCCTCCACGAGCGAGAACATCGACCCGCGAGATCACAGGTTAGTTTTTCTCGATTTACCGTTTTTATCCCCAAAATGTTAAAATGGTGAAATCTTTGTCATGGGGGGATTATTTTTGAAAATGTTAGTTTTAATAGGGTCACTTAGGGGGGGTCCTAATGGGTAGGCTTTGTTTTGGTAAAAATGGTCTTTATTTTACATTTTTAGGGCACATGACCCGCATGGAAATTCGGGACATGGCGCGCCCAAGCAGGGTGGCGGTTACACGACCACTGCCTTTAAGGTGGTGGTTACGGGCTGCCACCATGCTCGGGCGATGGTCCTTTACAGAATGCTTAAATCATACTTGTTTGAAATTATTTTTGCATTTCTAGCATTCTTACCTGCTTTCATGATTTTTGTAATGTCTTTTGAATACTAACTTACTCCCTTTTGTGTGTTTTTAGGTGTATGCAGGCGAAGAGGAGTACATCCGATGGAGCCGAGAGAGGGAGTGTGACTGGCTTCCAGCAGTATTGGATGCCCTTTCTCAGGATGAGCAGGACACTCTTCAGAGGGCCGGTATATTGCGCATATCACGGGTCCCGCATGTTGCACCTTCCAGTCACATACTTTGTGACTTATTTTCATATTGGGATGCTGATCGAGAACACTTTCCGATTTCCAAGAGTCAAGGGTGAGTGGACCATCACTTTGGAGGATTTTTACCACATCTTGGGGTCCGATCATTGGGAGACGGCTCACACTTGAGACAAGCAGGTCACGGACTCGAGATAACACAATGGGATTCATATATGGGAGATGCATTTATCTCCTTTGGTTTGAAGAAGGGGTGAGGGTCCAATCTATTCCTAGCCTACCTATCCCATTGATTCGGCGAGGCCATTATGGGGATCCTTGCCTCGAGATTGATCGGGGACGAGGAGAAGACACTTTATTGTATTTTTGGTCCCCCATCATTGCCTGATTGAGGGACATGGCCGGATTTACGCACAGGGAGGTGACATTTTGGGACCACTTATCATGATCTCTTGGGTGGTTCATTTACGGGGGCATTCATTGAGCCATTCGACCACTGGTTATTTTGGGTCTACGAGCGTTTCATCCCTTATGGGAGAGGTGTAGAGGTGGCGGATCCGGAGCCGTGAGGGGAGCCAGATGGACAGATATGTCAGTGCTCAGAGCACCCCACCAGCCGGATCGCCTCTTTGACCACCGATGATATGGAGGCCACACCTTATCATGCCATGGCGAGGTTATGGGACGAGGAGGCTCTTACTTTGATCTCCTACTCCACCACAGGGTAGATTGTGGACAGGACAGGGAAGCTGGAGACATCCTTTTGGTCGAGTGCCTCAACAGTTTGGCCTTCCTTACGTGGGCATGCTTCCCCCAGTGGTGCAAGTATACGGATCAATTCGGGAGGCTAGGGGAGGTCCTAGAGGCCAGGGTTAGACCGTTGTTACTCTGGTGTCCCCATTGCACCTAGGAGGGTAGTATGTGCTCGAGGGAGAGCCAGTGCTCCTCAAGCACCCTTACTTGGATTACCGCGATCCCGCCCACAGTAGCAGCGACCATATTGATATAGACTGCGAGTCGAGGAGTTCACGGGGGAGAGGCAGAGGAGGAGACCAGAGGCGAGGTCGGTGAGTCGAGTGGGGAGGAGGACGGTGATCTGAGTGGCATGACGCTCAGGATATCCTACAGGCAGAGAGGACGGAGCAGAGTGTGGAGAGGGTGACTCTAGTTTTAGAGGAGCCACTTTCTTAGGGCTTGGGAGGAGAGGATGAGTCCATAGCGGAACACTACGTTGCTCCAATCACGAGAGGAGCACATCGGTTAGCGATGGCATCTGTGGCAGGTGCTGACCCTAGGGATCTCTCTTGGAGGCCTGGAGATCCGAGTGAGTTGTCATCCTTCTCTTTAGTATTTATTTAGGATTACCTTAGTTGTTATCTCTCCTTTTGTTTACTTTTGTTTCTATCTCTTAATTATTTCTAATTCGTTTTCTCATTTGCTTGCAAAGACTACCGATGAGTGGCGAGACCTGATTCACCGGGTATGCACTGATACCCTGATGATCCCTATGGAGAAGACCCGTGTGGAGCTATCTGTGGATGCAGGGGAGCCTTCAGCAGCCAGTAGGCATACCGATGTTTTTGCCCCTGTCTGGCATGTGGCTAAAATGGTGTCTACTCTCCGTACCGAGTTAGCGGGATACGGGACAGCGAGTTCACGATGAGGAGTCACTCTCATGGCGAGACCAGCCTACTCCTCGGGATCGTGAGCCCTCCATGCACTCGAGTCTTTGGCGCAGCCAGTCCTAGACATGGGCGTGCACCTTCGAGAGGGATTTTTAGGGGTTGAGAGGTCGGCTGGGCTCTCTTAGATTATTTATATGATGTACTTTGTACTTCCCGGGCTCTTTGAGCGTTTTGACCATGCTTAGTGCATGATGGCATTGTACAGGAAACTTGATTATATATATATATATATATTCTTTTTGGATCAGACTCTTGGTATCTATGACTTTGTGATTTGTTTCCGCATGTAAACTATAATGTTGTTTTTATATGCTTCTCAGAATGTATGCAGTGGAGAACAAATGATATAAGTGATTTCCTTCTTTTTGTATTTCGTGATGTTGATATATGATAATGTAGACACAATGTAATATTGAACTATAGTTCCTACAAGCAATTTGTCGATACTTCATATTTGTTGTGAAAAAATGAGATGATAAACCGGTATAATGAGCAGATGAACTTGCCCCGCTCCTAACTCCACGCAACTAGTAAGATGCGAGGGCTTATCACCAAGAGCTAGAAAGGGCACAAGCTATGAAATTTGTTGAATGGTAGTGATGAGAGATAGACAAAGTTTTGGTGGAACCAAATTAGGATGCTACAAACCTACTCAACTCGAGTGACTCCATAGTTTAGAATGCTACTTGCTTTGCGGTTTATCTAGACTTAGATCCGTAGATGGCCACATGGTAGACAAAATCTGGTTTTCGGGGTTTTGAGCTCTCTTGGAATTTTGGACATCTGATTCATTTGTTTCGACTCAAGATTTCGGAGATTCATTTGAATTGTTTGTTTACAACCTTCAACGTTTATTGTCAAGAGGACCCCCTACACCTTACCCCATGCTACTAGTAGGAAGCATGGGCTTATCACCATGGACAAGGCATAGGCGAGTAAGGGCATTCCCATCCTTTCCTAACCCTACGTCACTAGTAAGAGATGCAAGCTCATCACCGAAGGTTGGTAGGGCAAGGAAATGTGTAAAATAAAATTTTCTATTTGATCTATGTTTGACTTATATATTTGAGAAAAATGTCAGTATGTTCTTATTTCCAAAGAGATATACGTATGGGATAGATGTGACACTATGAAGCTTCCAGAACAGACCATAGGCAAGACACCTATCCTAGGAAGAAACCAAAAGTGAGAATGAGCATGCGAGACCTTGGTATGGTTACTGTTAAGACTTTGTCATATCTAGCTTTATTTGTGAGATGATTCGAAACAAGTGATAATGTCATGAAAATGAAGAAGTATGATTGGAATATGTATGCCAATACAATCAGAATTTTGTAATGAATTGCTCGAGAATGAGTTCCTTGATCACAAAATTATATGAAATAAGTGGACAAAATGAACCTATCTATATGAAGATGCAATGTAGATATAATTATACAAATAGTGCTTGGTTGTTTATGCATAGAATCATTTAAGATGCAAGGAATTGACTGTTTCATTGAATTCCTCACCCTCTCGATGTACATAAGAGATATGCACCATTTCCATAGTCTATCGTGACTCAATATGGGCCCAACCATTTGGGCCATAATTTCCTTCCTTCTTCGGTCTTCTTATCGATCCAGTTGTCTAGCCTTAGAACTAGATCTCCTTCATATATATGTCATTCATAGACCTTTTTGTTATCTTGCCAAAGCACATTCGGATTAGCATAGACTCTATGTTGTTGTTTAGCCTCTAACTTTGGCCTCATCTAGGCTTTCTAGTTGCGAGATACGTGCTTCTCTATAAGCTTCTTCATCCGAGAATCCCTTGTAATCGGATACGGAGAGGTGGGTATTTCAACCTCAAGTGGGAGAAGCTGTACGCTCCGAATACCAATGAGAAAGGAGTTGCTCATGTGGATGTTCTTATTGAGGTTCGGTAGGCCCACAAGGCTAGGTATAGCTTTAAATGCCAATCTCGCTTGTTTTCTTTTACCATTTTGAGGAGAATAGCTTTCAATGTCTTGTTTGTTGCTTCAGCCTGTCCATTGGCTTAAGGGTAATACAAGGAGGCTATATGGTGGTTTATCTTAAATTTCTTTGCATAGCTCACGGACTTTGTCATTCTTAAACGAAGTCCCATTATCTCGAGATAATGATTTGTGGGACACCGTACTGTAAATTATTTGGTTTAAAATGAACTTGGTGATCACGGTACAGTACAATGGTAAGAGTTATAGCCTCTACCCACTTAGTAAAATATTCGATGGCCTTGATTATGAAGTTATGGCCATTTTTTGACAAGGAGAGAATTTCCCTATCAAATCTAGGCCCCACGTATAAAAGGGCCATGGGGTAGCAATTGGTTGCGAGCTTGAGCCGCCATGTGAATCTTGTGGGAAAATTATTGACATTTATGACACTTGCATACAAACTCTACTACGTCATGCTCTAGAGTGGGCCAGAAATAGCCCATCCGATGTATTTTGCGAGTGGTGGTGTGACCACCAAAGTGGCCACCACATATGCCACTATGAGATTCGTGCAGAATCTTCTTGGATTCTTTTGTGTTAACACACCTTAGGAGCATTCCATCGAAAGCCTTACGATAGAACACTTGTTCTATTATAACGTATTTAGCTACGATAATGCGTAACCACCTTCTTTGTTGTGGTGTAGCACCTTCTGGATACGTATGGTCCATGATATAATTAATAATATCAGCATACCAAGGACATTCCGAGATTGGAGGTTTGGTTTCGATGTAATATATGCATTCATCAAGAAAGTCCAGATCTACTAGATCGCCTCCATCCAACGGGTTGTCGGCTAACCAATCTGCAATTATTTATCCCTTAATAGACTTACGGTTGACAAAAGTTAATTTGAATTCACCCATTAAGGTTATAAAGCGCCCAAACCTTTTTAGACAAGGACCCTTGCATGAGGAAAGTTCGTAAATGGTTTTTTTACAATGACCCTTGTTTCTTGATTTAGCATGTAATGTCTTAAGCGTTAGGTTGCGAAGACTATGGCAAGGCATTCTCATTCTGCTTGCGTATAACGTGTTTCATAGTCGAGCAATGTTCGGCTAATGAAGTAGATTGCACATTCTCATTTTTCATTGTCTTCTTGAGACAACATGCAGGCTAGCGAGACATTGGTAGCTCGCGAATATAAGATTAAAGGGTGGTCTGGATTAGGAGGCATTAGCGTAGGTGGTGACAACAAGAAACACTTAACTACTTCGAAAGCCTCATTGCAGTCTTCGGTCCAATTGATATTGTACTCTTTCTTGAGTAGATTGTTGATTGGGTGAATGGTAAATCTTAAATCCAGGATGAATCTTCGGATTGCACTGAGTTTCCCAAGAAACAATCTAATTCCATATTCATCCGAAGGTGCGATCATTTCAAGAACAGCCCAGATTTTGGCTAGGTCTACATCGATCCCTCGTGATGATATGATGTAACCCAGGAGTTTCCCTCTTATCACACCAAATACACATTTTTCTGGGTTTAGTGTGACTTTGTATTCTATTAATCGTGAAAGAATGATACGGAGCACTTAGGGTGATCACGGCGCTTCCTAGCCTTGGCCAACAAGTCATCTACGTAGGATTCCATGATTTTGTGAATAAGATCATGAAATATATATGTCATCACCCGCTGGTATGTAGTGCCAGCGTTCACGAGACCGAATGCCATAACAACAGTAGCAATAAGTTCCCAAGGAGTTATGAATGTGGATTTGGCTTGGTCTTGTTTAGATATTCTGATTTGAGTGTATCCCAAGAATCCATCCATGAGAGACAAAAGCTCAAACCAAGCTATTGCATCGACAATGACGTCAATGGATAGTAATGGGAAGTCGTTCTTAGGGCATGCTTTGTTAATGTCTCGAAAGTCTATGCAAATGCATATCTTCCCATTCTTTTTGAGAATTGGGACGATGTTAGATACCGAGAATAATCGACCGACTTGATGGATCCTACTTGGAGGAGTTTCATTACTTCTTCCTTCACCATAAGAGCTACCTTGGGTTTCATTGGTCTCGATTTTTGTTTAATTGGCTTTGCATCTAATTTGGTGACGAGGTTATCTACCACTATGTTTGGTGCTGACCCCTATCATTTCTTTATAATTAAATGTGAAAGCCTTTTGATGTTCTCGAGGATTTGTGTGTGTATTTCTATTAGAAATGAAGATCCTAGTTTCAGGATCTTCGGTTCTTCCTCCATTCCGATGTTAATATCAATTGTTTCTTCGATTAAAGAAGCGTTACCTTCTTCAAACTCAGGCGGGAATGGAGGTAATTCCAGGTCTTCTCCATTTTCTACCGCATATATGTCGAGTTCCTTTTGCGGGGGAAGCTCTATCATGGGATTTCCGAAGTAAGAAGACAAATGTGGGATTAAAGACAAATCTACCACGTGATGGGTGAGATGTAACGCTGCATAGGCATTTAAATAATCAAGAGTAGCTCTATCACTATCAATGTGATCTAAGCTAGTAGACTTGTTCTTAGCTATGTTCGTTAAAAGAGGGTTTGACATTCTCTTCACTAACGGTTCAGTATAAAGGGATACCATGAAACGGGTGTCCTCTAACTCACCGCTTGGAGTGAAACGTGAAGCTGAGGTTGCTATCGAATCTGCGAGAAGATTTTCTTCTCATGGGATTGCTTCAATTGATATGAAGCCAAATTCTTTACTCAAATCTAATATTGTTGTTTTGTAGAGCTGCAAATGTTCGGCTCTAGTCTCATACACCTCGGAGACTTGGTATGCCACTAATTGAGAGTCTCCTAATACCCCGATGTTATTAACACCGATCCTCTTAGCTAAGATGAGGCCAAAGAGGAGGGCTTCGTACTCAAAGCACCGTTGTTTGTACATTAAAAATTTAATTTAAAGGTGAATGGTGGGACTTTTCCCTCGGGAGAAGTAAATATCACACACCTTTGACCCCCATAATGACATCTAGCTCCATCAAAATGGAGAGTCCAATATTTAGTTGGGAAGATGGATGTTGGGACGTTCGTTCCATCTATTTCGTTGGTTTCGGTTACCTCTACCATGTAGAGATCCTCTGCTAGCAGAGAACCAACTCCTAAGGTATATCCCATGCCTACAGAATCAAATGGTAGGAAAATTGGTAGATCATGTTCTAGAATTAGACAATCTTTGCGATGAGTTCCAAATGATAATCTTGTTTCGACTATGTTAGCTTCATCCTTGAGGGCTGGGATACTCTTAATTGGGTTCGTAACTTCTAACTCCATTGTAGGTACCAAATTTTCTTCTGGTTTTGCATCGGTTGGTTTATTAAGTTGGTTTGTTGGGAGTTCAAACTCAGAGTGAATGCCTGGCCTTTTCTTCAGGTCCGCTAGGTGTATATCGAATGGTTTCGGATCACCTTTTGCTACAAATACCTTTCCTAAGTGCAAGAATCTTACTTCTTGAAATAACGTAGAAGAGATTTCCTTCATACGGTGTATCCATGGTCGATCGAGGATCATATTATAGTTGGTTTCCGATCTATAATGTAAAACTCAGTTAGGATTGTTTTGGGTCCTAAGGTGACTGGTAGTATTATAGTTCCAATCGAAGTGGCCTTAAGGCTATCATAGCCTCTTAGCGTATTCTCGAGTCGTGGAACAATTTGTTTCTCCATACCCTAGCTTTTGAAGGAAAGAGAAGGGGACTATGTTAACTGTTGCCCCATCGTCAACCATTGCGCATTTAACGTAATTGTTATAAACCCACACTTGCAAATGTAAGGTTGGATCACCTCTACGTGCAATCTCAGCGTCTGTTGGCATTTTGTTTATTTCGAATATAAACTCGGTATCCCTATCCGGCTGTCCCGGAGGGTGGATATCAAAGTCTATATGGTTTACCTATGTTTCGGGAGGTGGAGTGATGTTAATTAAATGACCTAAACCTAATGCTTCTAAAAGAGCAGCCCTGTGGGCAGGAGAGTTCTTTAATAAATCCAAAAAGGAGATATGAGAGAAGGTCTTTGTTAGGTCATTAATCAAATCATAGGCACCTATGGGTTTTACTAACGGTTGTTGAATGTTATCTGTCTCTAGTGGGTAACTTGGACTTGGCTGAGAGGAATACTCTCATGTCCGCATTCTGACTTCCACGGGTAGCTCAGTGTCCAACTCAACTAAGCCGACTATCTTGGGTCATGGCTGACTTCCTAATTGTGGTGCAACAGTGGATTTAATGAAGTTAAGGCTTCATGATCATTATTTCTGTCATTACGCTCTTGTTCATCCCATTTGGATTTAATTTATTGTTATTGTGATTTGGGAGTGGATCATTGAATATTTTGAGGGGGAGCATTTTGAGGGGAGACTACTCCGTGAAAGTATTTGTTCGGGTGATGCGAGATCTGCTAAGAACATATCTATGAAAAGTTGTCTCTATTCTTCGGTAGTCGTTGCATGAACTTATTATAGTCATGGCACATTCTAGTGTCACGGCCTTGAATCTTGTGGAAACCACAATACGAGTTAGGATTGTAATTCTAGGTCTTTGGTTTGGCACATATTGTGGTCCAAAACTCGATTAAACCGTTGACTATTAGGATTGAAGTTTTGCATTTGTTATTTTGGTTTTGGATCTGGTTTTGATATCCGGTTGCTGGGTTTTTCTTGTACCCTATGCGGATCTACCGTTGTTGTTGTTGTTGTTGTGAATGATTAACATCCTTTGTATTGATTGTCGGGGTAAAGTTGTTGTTCCGTTGATTGTTAACCAGTGGTGGAGTATTTACAACATTTTTTTTTGTTTGGTTGGTTACTCCATCTGTGGTTACGCCACAATTTTTGTTAAGGATTTTAGGTCCTTGATTGACGTTTATGGTAGCCGAATAAGTCGCAAAGATTCGGCTAGGGGACTAGCCTCCCATTTGTTCCATACGTCTTGCGACCGCTATCTATTGTCGCTTGATCTATTCAGAGAGCACTCTCAAGTACTTCATCGTAAGTCCTTAGTGGGAACTTTTGGACTTCTTCCTTTACCTCTCTGTTGAGAGAATGAAGGAATAAATTGCATAGTTCCATTTGGTCCATATTTGGAGCACTGGCCGAAGAATAAAGGATTGTACGCCATCTTTGGATGAAGTGAGCAACAGATTCATTGTGTTCTTGTTTAATGTGCAAGAACTCCCTGATTCCTATTCTCAACAGTTTTTTCATGTCAAATGCCTTGATGAACTCTAAAACGAGTTGTTTAAATGAATGGATGGAAACTTGGGTATTTTGTAATACAATCGAGAGGCGATGCCCTCTCAAGTTTTGGGAAATATTTTAGCAACAACCCCATCCCAAGGGAACAATTATCGAATGGCTATGGCATAGGCCTTAATATGTGCATTCGAGATCCCCCTCCCCTTTGTATTTGGGAAAATCGGGAAGAGGTCTTTCAAATATTTTGAATAAGTCCCTATCGTGTAGGTTTCGACCATTGATGGTGCCTACCGAGGGGGTGGAGATGGAATGGGTTGTTGATACGGTGTAGTGTATGTGTTTGCAGGGGCGTAAGGAAATCCCTGTGGTTGAGTGAACATCCTGGGAGGAGAGAACAAATCTCCTTGTGATAACTTGGAGTACATGTTTAAGTATGAAGGAGTATTACCCAGGAGTGAATTGTTTTGTACCAAACTAGGAGGTATCATATTCTCCACTGGAGCGGCGTTTGAGAGCGCAGTTCTAGTTGGTGTTTGTTGTGAATATTGAGGAGGCATGTCTAACATGCCTATTCCTGTGAGGAGGTCTACTTGGCTAGGGTGATGTGGAGGATTGGAATTTCCTGCCCGCATGAATTGAGAATTTTGACTTGCTTGAGCAAGTTCTATATCTCTAATTTTTTCTACTAAAGTCGAAATGACTTCATTTGGTGAAGTCACGGTATTTTGCCTTAGTGGTGTTTGTTGTTTATTCCGAGGTTGTATAGGCATGCGGTACCCGCTATGAATCGATCGTTTCCCCCGCCAAGTTTCCCAGGGCATTTCCTATAGATAATGGCATGGAGGTGTTTTCTTAGAGTGAGACCTCGAGTTGTGTTTGTAAGCTTCCTATAGGTGGGTACATACTCGAGAGAGTTGTTCATTCCTGGCATAATGCACTGAATGTTCATTATCTAAAAATAGATATGGAGATGAACCAGATGGATCTGATTGTCTACTAATTTGTGGTCTAAGAAATATCTACGGAGACGGACCAGATTCTCCTATAAACGTCATGGCATTCAAGCGTGAAGGCTCTGGGTATTACGTTTGAGCAAGCTGGTCCAACTCCTCTATTTGGAAAGAAGAACTATATCTAGTCCTTAGGGGCAGAGTTTGTGTTGACAATTGGTTAGTTGAATAGTTGTCACCCCATGCTGAGAGTGAGGGTGATGGCTGTCTATTTAGTTGATCGTAATATGCTTCAAGACCTAGGAGAGGTCTGCCATATGCGTCGAATCCCACCATATTCGGGGGGTATATGAATACCTGCAGAATAATGGGAAAGAGCGAAGGTGGATGGAAGAAATATGAAACACCAAATGGGGAAAGGTAAAGGGAGCAACTATTCCATTTACGTCAGGTTTACCAATTTTGTTGGTGAAGCTGATGCGAAGGCTAATGAAGTGAAAAAGACAAGAAGTATATTAATGAGAAGAACAAGTAGAATTATGACTCGAACGTAAAGTAGGAATTTCACGTCGAGTTCACCAATTTTGTACGATGGAAAAGTGAAAAGTGAGCATGGGAATCTACAAGTAACTCTTCCTCGCACCTAACCTCCCGAGGTCTTGCAGAGACCGGTGGGGATGGACTATACGTGGGACGCAGCAAGCTAATTAGTAAATCTTATGTATTTAACGCACACTAATGGAATATGTCAATCTAAGGCAAAGAAGGCCCTCTTAACTGAATCGGCATGATAGATCGGTCGCGAGGATGACCACTCGAAGGCTCTAATCAATATCAAGCCCTGGCGTGATCCGATCTATGGGTTGTGGGATACAGGAAAAATGACCTGGGATTGTTTTGTGTATATCTCCAGATAGGGTCATAAGATGGATTATGGATATATAGTGGATTCTATGGGTGATTCTCTGGTCTAGTCCAGAAATCTTTAGCTTCGTTAGCTGTTATGTTTAACAAGGATAACTATGTGATAATGGTTGGTGGAAGTGGAGTAGATCTGAATACCGATATGTGTAAACCAGCATCAATGTCAGATTGCCCCGTGGGTCCGTTGGGTTGTGGGATTTGTGGATCACAACCGTAGATTCGTGGTTGTTGTGGACCTTTAATGGTCATATGTAGAATCAATCCCTAATCCCAATATCCAGTAGTCATATGCCTTTTTGGCCTCTATGTTTAGAATTGCAAGTTGTGTAATCTTCTCAGAGTACCTGTCATCACCAATCCGGCACTATGATAATTCTTCACCGGGAACTCCTCGTGCTATGATTATTTACTAATGCACAGCCTTTAGTTTGGTGGATGTAATCTGGAAACAAAACAACAACATAACACAAGAATACCATCGACTATGATAAGATGGAATGATGACAAATCTGAAATATCAAAGTAAATGATATTATTAACATGAAATTATTACAATCTCACCCATGAGGTACTTCAAGTGTTATTGACTTCACTTGCCTTTCACCAAGACTATGGGAGAAACTTTACAATTACACCTCTTAATGGCTTCTTCAACACACCTTTAAGCGATGGCTTCCTTCGTACACTTCCTACAATATTTCTAACTACTTCCTTCTATGCTAAATGAGGGGGTGGCCTCTCTATTTATAGAACTTTCAGGCTTATCCATCTTATCTCTAAGATAGGATAAGAAATCCACTCTCTGACGAATCATATTCCATACCTTAACTCTTATCTCGTACATGTAAGTTTATCTTTTAAGATAAGATAAACCTTATCATTTTACATGGGTTCCACATTTTTAGACTTTTTACAAATAAAATACACAAAATATTTATGACCTCACTCCTTTTCCTTATTACTAATATAATATTTCTAATTCCTAATCATGTAGACCCTACTTCTCTAATTACCCAAACTTTGACATTTTAACATTACCGGACCACTTATGACAAATATTTACTTTTTATAACATTCCTATTGTACTTTGACTATTACCGTACTCCACATTATTGGCGGCAGACATCGACTTGGCGCCGTTATCTTCGATCAGACGCTACTACTAATTATACTTAACAACATCCTATTCCTAATACATACATTAATGAAATAGAAATTATGGAGGAAAATTTTAGTGTCGACATCTTCCCCCTTCCTAGTTTCTACTCCGTCCTCTGAGTAGACTATTCAGTGCTTGGAAAATCTTCAACTTGTCGTGGTTGACCCATTTCAGTAATGGGAGTGCCATCTAATTCCTCCGGTCAAGACGTACCATTTTCATGCACATGACTTATTTTGTAGGGCCCCATCCATTTTGGAAGAAATTTTCTCTGCCTCCTTTTTTTGTATCTGGAATCATATACTAGAACCAAGTCATTCACATGAAATGGAGACCACCGGATCTTTTGATCAAAGTATTCCTTCTGCTTCATTTTCTTCTTATAGCTTGTATCCTTAGCTATTTCCCTCATTTCCTCTAGCAAATGAAGATGTACCAACCTTTCTTTTACTGAATCACTTTCATCCATCCTTTCATTTTTCATAACTCTCACACGGTGGGAATATCAAACTCAATAGGAAGAAGCGGATCAATGCCATAGGCCAATTGAAATGGGGAGTATCTGTTCTTTGACTTTGATGTTGCCCTATATTCCCACAATGTTGCATGAATCCTTTTATCCCACTTATGTACTTGCAAGGCTACATGTTTTGCTAAAATTTGACACAACACAAAATTTGTTCGTTCCACCTATCCATTTGTGCTTGGCTTGTATGTTGTTGCCTTCCTATGCTTAATAGAAAATTTATTGACTAGGGCTTCTACTACCTCATTAATGAAGTGGCTTCCTTGATCTGTTACAATTTCTAATGGACAACCAAATCTGGTGACAATGCGTTCATATATGAACCTTGCCACTTCATCCATGGAAGTTGTTTTCAATGGCCTAGCTTCAACCCACTTGGTTAAATAATCTGTGGCAACTACAATATACTTATTTTGGCGTGAGGTAGTTGGAAGTGGACCTACAATGTCTATTCCCCACTTTTCAAAGGGACCAAGTGGAAGAATAGGACATAATGGAGCTGATGAAGTCTTATGGTTACCATGTGTTTGACAAATATCACATGTCTTACAATAATTATAACAATCTTTAAAAAGAGTAGGCGGTGATAACTGCGCATCCAAGATCCTTCTTGTTGTAAGTTGTCCAGAGAAGTGCCCTCCACATGTACCATTGTGGAATTCTTCTAGCAGTTCCTTCCCTTGATCACGTCCAACTACCCTCTTGTACTGTCCATCAGGTCCTATTCGAAATAATACTCCATGCAGAATAGAATATGGACGACTGGCTTGAGTAATCTTTCTCTTAGTCTTTGCATTGGCACCATCAGGAAACTTGAATTCATTCAGATAATTCCAAATATCTATGTATTCACTAGGGATTGTGTCAAGGGATAACAATGTTGCATTGGGAAATCATCATCATCACAAGATGATCCTAAATCATCATAGGCTCGAGAGAGTGCATCTGCATTGACATGCTTCTTTCCTGGCCTATCTATAATATCAAATTCAAATTCTTGTAGCAAAATTATCCATCTTACTATCCTCCCGATGGGTTAGGCTTATTTACAATATATTTTAGAGCCTCGATGATCATTACAACTAGAAATTTTTACCCTAGCAAGTAATTTCTAAACTTCTTTACAAAGAAAATGATGATTTGAGCCTCTTTTTTAGTTACAGTATAATTTACCTCAGCACTGCTCATTTGTCTGCTCCCAAAGTAAATTGGATGTTCATTCCCATTTTCATCCTTTTGGCTCAAAGTACTTCCTAGTGCTGCATCTGAGGCATCAGTGTACACAATGAATGGCTTGTTCCAGGTCTGGATTCTTTAAAATAGGTGAAGACACCGGGGCTTCCTTGATTGTCCAAAATCTTCATGCGCCTTAGTTCCTGGTTCATAAGTAACATCCTTCTTCAAGAACTGGGTTAGTGGCTATGCAATCTTTGAGAAATTCTTGATGAACCTTCTATAGTAACCCACATGGCCTAAAAATGATCTCAACTTACTTCTATTCATAGGAAATGGTAAATCTTTGATTTTTGAAACTTTATCAGGATCAGTACCAATACCATCTCTAGATACAACATGCCCTAACAAAACACCTTTAGAACATCCAAAGACACACTTTGTAGGGTTTAGTGAGGCTTGTGCTTCATCTAACCTTTGAAATGATGTCTCCATTTGGTGTAGGTGGTCCAACTTGCTCCCATAGATGCAAAAATCATCCAGAAATACTCTGATGAAGGTCCCAATGTAGGGTTCGAACACCCTATTCATCAAACGCTGGAATGTTGTTGGAGCATTACACAACCCAAAAGGCATAACTCTATAAGCAAACGTTCCCCAAGGAGTGGTGAACGTGGTCTTCAGCTGATCTTTCTCTGCTATACGAACTTGGTTGTAGCCGCTATATCCATCAGCAAAACTATAGCACTCTTGGCCAGCTACTTTGTCCAAGATCTGATCTGAAAATGGAAGAGGGTAATGATCCTTCTTTGTTTCCTTATTGAGCTTCCTGTAATCAACACAAATGCGTAGCTTCCCATTCTTTTTTATTGAGATCACAATGGGAGAAACCCATTCGAATTCTCCACAAAGCAAATATGAATCCCGCATCAAGCAACTTATCTATTTCTTCTTTTATAGTCTTGGAAAAATTAGGATTCATTCTATATGGCATTTGCTTTATGCGCATAAAGACCATCTACCACTCAATAGAATGTTCTACCCAACTTACTTGACGGAGTTCCTTGTAATCAAAAGTGAATAGGTGTATGTACCTTCGAAAGAGCCGGAGGTAGGATTCCTTCTCACTCTCCATCACAAAGATCACCAATCTTTATTTGTTGGAGACGATCATCAACTTCTTCTTTAGATAATTTTATGGGGTCATGAGTCGGTGTGGTGGAAGGATATCCATGATCGAAACATCAACCTCACTTTCTTCATCTTCGAGTGTCCACTTCACTTTGGTACTAGAGTAATCAGAGGATGTCTAATCATTAGTTTCATCACTTGAATCCACATTGTTTCTGTATATGATGTCGAGGGATCACGTTTATCTTCACCCTCTCTCTACCACGTCCAAGTGTCATGAAGCCTTCATTCCGGTAGTTTCTTGAATGAACTCTCCTTAGCCATGGTCTTCCCAAGTAACATTGGGTGCAATGCAGTACCATTTGTCATCACCCGAAAGTCTACCACACATACAACACCCATGTGAGATATTGCCACATTTGAAACTACACCTTCTAGTTTAGTTTTTCCTTTATTTAATGACCTTAACATAAGTGTTGAAGGGCATCAATTTTAAACCCAACATATTCATTACAGACTCTGGTCATTACATTAACTGCAGCACCTCCATCAACTAAGACATCATAAATTGAAATACCATTACATAATACCTAAGCTTGTGGAGCATAGGGATCTGCCTCTACCTCCAAAACAGGGACCTCAACCTCCTTTCTTCGTTGAGCATTGAGTCCACTTCGCAGCTCCCGCCTCTTCTCCGAAGACATAGCCAAGAGTTGACCATATGTAATATTTGCAGGCCTTTTGGACAGATCTTCCAAGATGGAGTATGGTCCTTGCCCCTGTGAAATCAGAAAATCTTGCACACCCAACTTTCTTCTCCTATGTTTCTTACTAGTTTCTTCTTTCATCTTCTTAGGATCATTTCCATCTTGATTATCTTTTTCTTTCTTTCTTTTTATTACAAACACATCTACTTCATTATTTATGCTCTTATCTACTACATCAAAAGAATTCATAGGTGCTTTTCCTTTATCATTATCTCCTTTACCAGATGTAGAAGCTCTATCTGGACAATTATACTTATAATGACCCTTTTTATAACAACCATAACATACAACTTCAGAAATATTTCTTTTTGGACCTCTATCTCCTCCCTGAGAACTAAATTCCTTTCCTTGAAGAAGATTAATAGTTAACTGTCCCATCTTTTTGAGCAAATTTTCATACTCGGTAGATGTACTAGGAGAAATATTTGTGCTCACCGAGAGTGGTTATGGATTCTGGACCAAAGGTGCTGGTGTAGGCTCTACTTTAGCAACAATTTCTTTGGGCTCCTCTTCCATGCTTTCTTCTTACCTTCTTGCAATCTCCTTTACTTGTTCAATGGTAGTTGGGCGGTCATACTTCACTCGTTGTCTGATCTCTGGCTTCATCCCAAGAATGAAGTGCTTACATAAGAGATTATCCACGCCATTCATCAACCTATCCGCTAATCCTTCCTTCCGGATCTAGGCGCCGAGCTTCCTCCTTAGCTCTAGAACACGAGCATGATAATCCCTTATCTTCTCCTTCTCTCCTTGGGTTAGCTTTGTGATATCGATCATGAGATCTGCATATCTCTGTTGTTCACCAAATTCTTCAAGAAAACTTTCAGTTAATAAATCCCATGAGTTTTTCACATTATCACCTAGTGTTTCAAACCACCTAAGGGCTGAACCATCCAAAAAGGTAGGAAAAAATTCAGTCCATTGTTCCCTTCTTATAAGGCCATTACAAATACAAGATCGTTTAAATTCTTGAATGAAAGAGGAAGCATCTTCATTAGATTGGGCTGAAAAAACAGGAATCTTCCCCATTTTCAAAAGTAACCACCGTAAAATACCAACCCACAAGTACAATCAACAAGACTTATGTGCACAAATAATTGGAATCACTGTAATAGAAAGTAGAATTGACCACGGTAAACTATGGTAAAACTTGACTTACTATGGTAAAAACTGACTTTATTGTGGTAAACACTATTCACAGTAAAAAGTGAAGTTACTGCGGTAAATACTATTCACGGTAAAAAGTGACTTTACTGTGATAAATACTATTCACAGCAAAAATGACTTTACCATGGTAACTACTATTCACGGCAAAAATGACTTTACCATGGTAACTACTATGCACAGTAAAAATAAGGTTACCCTCCAATTGATTTTTGACTAAGTGGGAATATCTCTCCAGAAAATCCACCAACGAGGAATGGTCCCGGCAACGGAACCAAAATGTCATCACCAATCCGGCACTATGATAATTCTTCACCGGGAACTCCTCGTGCTATGATTATTTACTAATGCATGCCTTTAGTTTGGTGGATGTAATCTGGAAACAAAACAACAACATAACACAAGAATACCATCGACTATGATAAGACGGAATGATGACAAATCTGAAATATCAAAGTAAATGATAATATTAACATGAAATTGTTACAATCTCACCCATGAGGTACTTCAAGTGTTATTGACTTCACTTGCCTTTCACCAAGACTATGGGAGAAACTTTACAATTACACCTCTTAATGGCTTCTTCAACACACCTTTAACTGATGGCTTCCTTCGTACACTTCCTACAATATTTCTCACTACTTCCTTCTATGCTAAATGAGGGGGGTGGCCTCTCTATTTATAGAACTTTTAGGCTTATCCATCTTATCTCTAAGATAGGATAAGAAATCCACTCTGACGAATCATATTCCATACCTTAACTCTTATCTCGTACATGTAAGTTTATTTTTAAGATAAGATAGACCTTATCATTTTACATGGGTTCCACATTTTTAGACTTTTTACAAATAAAATACACAAAATATTTATGACCTCACTCCTTGTCCTTATTACTAATATAATATTTCTAATTCCTAATCATGTAGACCCTACTTCTATAATTACCCAAACTTTGACATTTTAACATTACCGGACCACTTACGACAAATATTTACTTTTACAACATTCCTATTGTACTTTGATCTGCTACCGTACTCCACATTATTGGCGACACATGCATCGACGGCCCGTTATCTTTGATCGACGCTACTACTAATTATACTTAACAACATCCTATTCCTAATACATACATTAATGAAATAGAAATTACGGAGGAAAATTTTAGTGTCGACATACCTTGTGTGTGTTCCGCAACCCGAATTCTTAAGTGCGGTGTCTATGTCGGTGAGAATGTCTCCTGCGTCTGTTGTGGGACGAAGGGACCAAAGGGTCACAACCGAATTTTTGTTCTCTTTCAAGCCCTTCTATAATCATGCGTATATTTATCTAGGTAATCTGTAATTTGGCTGATTTGACCAAAACGTGCGTGTTTGGGCATCTTCTATGTTTAACCCTCTTAATTATGAGTTGATCTATTGTAAGTCTGATGTTGTTCGAAAGACTTGGATTCTAAGATTCTGATCTATATCAGTTATTGTTGTAACAATATTGGGTTGAGGCACGATTGGCTCGAATACATATTCTCGGGCTCCGTAGGTCTCGTGATTGTCATACAAAAGCAACAATGTAAATCTAATTGCAGCAAAGTAAACTTAACTTATGTAAAGTATATCTACAGCATATATAACTTCTCTCTTTTTGTGTTTTTGATGAATTATTGAACAGAATTGAAAGAGCAATTATTTAAAATATCTTGAAATTGACAACTAAACTCATAACGAAATTAAAACAAACATAGAAGCTGAGTATAGCTACGCCTGTGCGCAAATTGTAAATCTATAACCAGATAACTTATCTAATTTATTTGAAAGACTATCGATCCTACCTCAAAAGTGAGGAATGAATCATAGTTTCTCAGAAACTATCAATCCCCACAACTTCCCCGGCAATATCGAAAGTGAGATTAACTGAAATGAAATGATTGACTACTTTATTTGATATGCTTTAATCTAGAACTTTGAAAGCTTGAACCTAGATTTTGCAGAACAGTGGCGAATCTACGATGGTGTGTGGTGTTGTCCCCTCAGTGTGATCTCCTCATTCCTTCGTGCTCACGTGGATCTAGAAAAGTGTGTGATGTTAGCATCAACAGAAGTTGGTATCAAAATAATGGCAGCTTAGGATGCAGACTGAATACAATGCGAGTAGGAGAGGGATAGTGCAAGAGAACAGAGCTTGGCTTATCCAATTCCTAGCGGGATTTATTACGAGTTATACAACATAAAACGTTTAGAACCGAAACTATCCTTTTTACGAACAAAACCTCGCAACTTTAATGGCTTCCTCTGAAAATTAAATTGTCCTGCTCTAATGAATTATGTGAAACAGTAACAATACTAGCAAAAGAGGATTATGTGGGCTTCCCTAACAGCTAAACAACACTAACCATGCATGAAACAAAGAAAACTATGAATCCTAAGCAAAATTGAAAGACTACGCTGTTGAAATGAGAAATTGAGAGGAAAATTTGAGGGGCCATTTGCTTGAGCAAAAGCCACTATTTATAGAATTCCCATTTACCCAAGGTGAAAACCAAATTGATCTCTTTAACCATAAACAATGCCAAAACACTATTCTAGGGAGCCAAAATCGTAAATACAAGCAAAGGCGGTGAAAAAAGCTGGTAAATGTTGAATTTTACGTGAGTCACGTTAAAAAGAGCATTGAAAACGTGTGAAGGACCGCCGCCTAAGCAGGGGCAGCGCCAACTAAAGACCAAAATGCGAAGAAAAAGAGGGGGGAAGAGAGAAACAAAGCATGCAAGGGCTAAGCGGGACATGCGGGATGTTAACACATATTTGGAGAGCTTTCTACGGATCCCGAACACCTTGCGAGGAGACCTGTATCATCTTTGGGGTACGTGTAACATTGTTCCGGTGGTGTAGTACCCTACAATTTTGGGTACGTACAATGACCTTGTATTAAAATAAAATCAAAAAAACATAAAATCGGAAGCTCCTCTAAAAGGAAAATTCAAACAAAACTGGATAAGTCCTTATGTTATCATAGATAAGCTTAGTGGTAGTGTTTATTTGCTTTCTACTCTCCTAGGTAAGCCACTAAAAATCTATTTAATGTAATGTATCTTAAAAAATATTTCGCATAAGTTGCGCTCATTACCCTATGATGCACTCTTGTGCTACAGTTCATACTTGACTGTTAAGGTTCTAAATCTGAATTGAACCTCACCTCACTCACAACATTTTATATCTTACACTTTACATTCATAATCAATATTTCTAACATCTTATCCATGTCATTCTATATGTCATGACTGGTCTTTCTAGTGTCGCATTCACACATTTATACATCCTACACTCTACAAACACTCTCTCTAGTGTCTTATTTAATTTTTATATCATCTACGCATCATACCCTATTCTATAATCCACACTGCGCTCTATTGATCAATATTTCTCGCATACACATCATTCAAACCATTTCCCAATGATGCACTTTTTTCTATGGTTTATGTTATCCCAAATTCACCCCCCCCCAGTAAATTTGGTCAAGACAACTCCTACATATAAGGAAATTATGAAGGGAATGACTGAAATCCATGAGCTCACATTCTAGGATGACAAACAGGTTACAGGTGGGCTCGAAAAATGAAGGAGCAGAGCCTAAAGAAAGAGAGCCACGTGTCTCAAGCGGTGCTTATCCAAAGATGAATCCATAAAGGGAGGCTCAAGCAAGCCCTGCATATCCACGTGTCCCAGGTCAAAGCGAGCCGTCAAGGGTTTTATGAGTTTTGTGTTTCGTGAAAAGGGGAAAAGGTAAATTACGGACCCGTAAGCCCGTTTTTACTCTCTCTAACAGGTGTGCCACGTGTCCCATATAAAAAAGGGAATCCCAAACGAGCGCCAAGCTACCACATGGCCCTAGTAGGTGAAAATGGAGAAAAGTATTCCAAGCCATTAACACAGAATCCAATCTCTTCAACTACCAGATCTAATTCGATTCAATCCGTTAGGGAACCAGAAGTGACATATTATGGCCGGATTTATAGAAGGAATTGATATTCAATGGTTGAACTTTCAAAGCAGGATTTGATGTGTATCTCATGGTGGTTGGAGCAGGATTCAATTTTTCCCTCTCTCTCTCTCTTATTCTTTCTATATATTGTAACACTTCTCATTTTGGGAAAGAGAGACATTCTAGGCATATAGAAACTATGTCAAATTTGTTTCTCAATGCCATTTTTGAGTAGCAAACCTTCTCCCACGCCTGGAAAATGTATTTGTGCCTCTATTCCAGAAATGTAATGGTTTTTGAACCTTCTAGAGCAATAAAAAAACATGTTTTTGTGGTGTTCTTCAACCCTTTGCATCGTTTTGTTGTTTCTCTGTGCCTCTCCCTTTCAATCTTGGTTTTCTGTGCATGTATTTCACATTTACAGGTGTTGGATGTTCTGTTTCATGGAGTTTAATGGATGATTTGTAGATCTAGGCCATGTCACTTCTGTCTAACCTCCCTCATCTCCATTTTTTCTGTTTCTTTCTCCCTTAACAGAATATCTCACTCCCTTTTCTCAGTGCTATCACCTCTGCTAGTGTAGGATTTCTTTATTTTCATGCTCTCTCTCTCTCCTTGGTCCCTTGGAATTGTTAGATTAGGAGTAGATACTCACATTTCCTTCCTTAGAAGTAGTTTAGTGCTAGGATTAGGAAGAGGAACCAGCCTCTCTCGAAGGATCATTCCCATTTGCAAGTCCCATAGCTTGGGGAATGATCCAATGTTATGCAAATCACACCAAATGACCTTGCCTTAGAAAAGCATATCCATAACTCATTTAGGGGTGTTGTGATTTCACACTAACAGTTTTGGCATGCCCAGTGGGACAGGTCTGAAGCACCTTACCACTTCACTTCATCAAGGTTCGATGTGATCTTGGTGAAGATTTTAACCTTTGGAGGCACATCACGGCGACTCCATCCGGTCAAAACCCATTCTCTGAGTTATAGACCTTTTCCATCCATTTCCACTCATTTTATCCATTTTATTCTTCCATCTCTTTCATTTTCTCCCATTCCATGAGGTTGTGCAATCATGACTTCATTTCCATCATGGAATTCACACTTTCAGCAGAAAGAATGCAATCCACCTCCAATGCATTTCCCAACTCCTCCAAAACAAAGCATTATGATCAGATCCATAACCATTATGCTTACCCATATGAGCAAAGTGTCAAAACCAATTTGACTATGAAGCTTATCAAGGACAAGGGGATGTATATAATGGTGATAGTTATGCAGAGGATGCTAATTTACTGGAGAATATTCAAAAAATGGAGGCTGGCATGGTGAATTCCAAGGCCATAGCATGAATGAAGGCATTCGAGATTGGTTGTAGGGAACCTTATCCATGGGAATGCCCTTTTCCAAGACATTATAGCCCTCACGAGAAGCTGGACTTCATGGTTCAAATGTTGTCCCAACTTGCACAATGGACTGAGGAGATCGAGGCTTATGAACAAAGTGCAAGACAACCTTGTCAATGGGTAAGTCAATCACCAGCTCCTTGTCTTTCATTGTCTCTTCCTCAATCTTTATCATTTCAGAAGAGGCAAGATTCAAGCCCCTCACTTGCTACCCTAAGTGTTGTTTTCATTTCTCCATCTCCTAGTCTTCCACCTCATCTCAGTTCTTCTGTCCTTTTCCCTTCCAAACAGTCATCCCCTCCAAACAAACAAGAAGTTCCACCTCCCTCCCCACCACAAACAATTGCAAAGCTGGTTGAACCCCAACCTACCACTCCTCTTACTTTCCCAAGTCCATGTTGGGAAGATACTCAAGAATCCAATCAAGGATAGCAAGAAGAGGAGCCCAACAGAAAAGAAATAATAGACAATTTGATGAGTTGGGCTACTAAATTTGGGTTTACAAAGATTCCCTTGATGGTCAAGCCAATAGAGGAGGTCAAGGTTGAAGAGCCAGTGGTGGCTAAGTTTGAATTTGCAGCAGAGGAGGAGGACCATACAGTTTCAAAGGCCCCAAGTGTGGAGTAGGCTACAAAAGAACCTTCAGTTCTTCCTCCCACTTCATCCCCTTCAAGCTCTGATGTTGAAGAAGAGTTTGATATTTCAAACTTCATGTTTGAGAGTGAAGGGAGCCATGGTGATCAAGTTGCAGATCAGGAAATCACCATGGAGGAGGTAGAGCACATGCAATAGGACAACAAGGAGGCAGACTACCTGTTAGACTTGGAAGATTGCTTTAATGAAGAGGAGCCTGAGGAGATAACATCATTTTTCCTCCATCTTCAACCTTCCAAGCACACGAACCTGCTACCATGAAGGAGAACATCCAAGTGCAACAACCTGCATTCCATAATGGCCCTATGGAACCAAGGTTGGAAGATCTTGATCTTCCATGTTCTTCAAAGGAGGAGGAAGAGAAAAGGCAGGAGGATGTCATCATCTCTCTCACACCATCCACCCAAGAAGGTCCACAAGAAGACTCCATTTTTGGAGTTGAATTTTAGAGAAATGGGCACATCCAAAGGATCAGACCATGCCCAATCAAGTACTTGGCTTCATTGGAGCCAAAGGAGAAACAAAACCAGTCATACCTACTTCAGGGCATGAGGATGAGCATCAAAGTACCAAGGGTCACCATCAACACCTCCATAATTCTGATGCAAGTCAACTTGAGGAGGTATTTCCCATTAATGTTGATACCTTGATGATTTGGGTGGAGGACCGGCTTATTGTTAGTTTTTCACTCATGCAGGCAACTATATTTAATGTCAAATCATTTGCATAGATGCCCCTCTTGAGAAAGGGAAGCTACTTCTCCCTACCTGTAGCAAACTTTTTTTATCATTCTTTCTCTCTAGTTAGTGTAGGAATAGGAGTGGACTTTGTTTCCAGCAGAATAAGTGCTTATGCACACTCTGCATGTCATATATGAGGCATGTATGATTTGGTCTATGTATATAAGTTTTTTTCGCATTGCTCCAAAGGTGCATAAAGTTAGGCTCTTCAATATTCATGGTAAGAAGACGTATAGCGGTCTATAACATTTTCTAGCTCCAAAAGGGAACAAATCCAAAGCAACTTAAGTCGTTTCGAAATAGTCCATTTTAGGGACAGGTGAAAGCCCAAGTCAATACAATTTTCTACTCTCAGAAACTCCATTTTAAGATTTTCTTATGAAAATTGAGAGTGCCGACACGTGGGTGGATTCAAATTCAGGAAGAGATCAGCAAAGTGTAGAGAGTCGGAGAGTCCATTTTATAAGAAGGATCAGTTTCAGGCCATCATTCTTGACTTCATGCCCAATGGATACTCCAAGGCCACTAGTCTCTTCATCTAGCAAGTAGATGTCCCCATGAGTTGCCAAATTGTTATCCCAAATTCACCCCCGGAAAATTTGGTCAAGACAACTCCTGCACATAAGAAAATTATGAAGGGAACGACTCAGATCCACGAGATCACATTCCAGGATGACAAACAGGTTACAGGTGGGCTCAGAAATGAAGGAGTAGAGCCAGCAGAGAGAGCCATGTGTCCTAGCAGGTGCTTCTCCAAAGATGAATCCATAAAGGGAGGCTCAAACAAGCCCTGCATCTCCACGTGTCCTAGGTCAAAGCGGGTCGTCGGGGTTTTCTGATTTTTGTGTTTCACGAAAAGGGGAAAAGGTAAATTACGGACCCGCAAGCCTAATTTTTGCTCTAATCTAGCTGCCACGTGTCCCATATAAAAAAGGGAAGCCAAACGAGCGTCAGGCTGCTGCATGGCCCTGGTAGGTGAAAATGGAGAAAAGTCTTCCAGGCCATTAACGCAGAATCCAATCTCTTCAACTACCAGATCTGATTCGATTCAATCCACTTGGGAACCAGAAGCGACATATTGTGGGTGGATTTGCAGAAGGCATTGATATTCAGTGGTTGAACTTTCAAAGCGGGATTCGATGCGTATCTCATGGTGGTTGGAGCAAGATTCAATTTTTCCCTCTTCTCTCTCTCTTATTCTTTCTATATATTGTAACACTTCTCATTTTGGGAAAGAGAGACATTCTGGGCATAGAGAAACTTTGTCAAATTTGTTTCTCAATGCCATTTTTTAGCAGTAAACCTTCTCCCACACATGGAAAATGTATTTATGCCTCTATTCCAGAAATGTAATAGTCTGTGCACCTTCTAAAGAAATAAAAATGTGTTTTTGTGGTGTTCTTCAACCCTTTGCTTCATTTTGTTGTTTCTCCGTGCCTCTCCCTTTCAGTCTTGGTTTTTGGTGCATGTATTTCACATTTGCAGGTGTTGGATGTTGTGTTTCATGGATTTTAATGGATGATTTGTAGATTTGGGTCGTGTCACTTCTGTCTGACCTCCCTCATCTCCATTTTTTGTTTATTTCTCCCTCAACAGAATATCTCGCTCCCTTTTCTCGGTGCTATAACCTTTGTAGCGTAGGATTTATTTATTTTCATGCTCTCTCTCTCCTTGTCCCTTGGAATTGTTAGATTAGGAGTAGATACTCACATTTCCTTCCTTAGAAGTAGTTTAGTGCTAGGATTAGGAAGAGGAACCAGCCTTCTCTGGAGGATCATTCCCATTTGTAAGTACCATAGCTTGGGGAATGATCCAATGTTATGCAAATCACACCAAATGACCCTGCCTTAGAAAAGCATATCCATAACTCATTTGGGGGTTTTGTGATTTCACACTAACAGTTTTGGCATGCCCAGTGGGAGAGGTCTGAAGCACCTTACCACTTCACTTCATCATGTTCGATATCTTAGGAAACGTGCTTTTCTCATCCTGGGTGGGATTTTGACACATAGGTTTATGGGATGGTTTTGGCCCATGGTTTTGATACCCACGCTTTGTAAAACTACTTAAGTATTTGTCTATTTATATGGTTTTGTGCATATGGTAGGGAATATAAAACATTACATATGTGTTTTGAATTCAGGTGTGAATTTTGTAGAGTTTTTTTAGAATAGCTCCAAACAGATCTGGGTATTGTATTGAGAGAGCGGTGGCTTATAATAAAATCTGAGCAAGTGATTCTTGGTGGACATAGCCCAAATTGGGTGAACCACGTTAAATATTGTCTCTTTGTGTTGTGTTATTTTATTCTACAATTTTATTTGAGATCTGTAATATTTTTGCATATTAGTTTCTATTGTTGTGATTATGTGAGGGATTATTCTACATATTTTATCCCTTATATCCTAACACCCTCACCTCCATTCCATAAACAATTTTTCCTCACTTTCTCAAGAGTCAAAAAAGAATAGGAGGGAGTTAGAGAAAGTCTTAAGGAGAAAAGGCCATATTGTCAAGGCCTATTAAGGCATATTTTTAGAGAAAATATTGTAAGCCCTATTATTATTGTTAATATGCATTGAGAATACCTATATTATTGTTATAGGCATGGTGAGGAAAATAATTCATATTATTAAATAGGAACATTATAAACTCAAGAGTTATTATTGTTACCTCACCGACTTTATAAAGGTCGATGTGGAGCCTGAGTATTCTCGTGTGGGAGCCCAGAGATTCCATGGAGTCGAGGGACATAAAGAAGCACCTAGGAGAAGCATATACTTATATTGGAGCTTTGACTCTTTGACATTCGGTATATCACTAAGTTAGTTACTTGGAGACCATGGAAGAGGGTCGTAATCATTATTGAGCTCATGACAAGGTTGGGTCTAATCTTATCTCTGCGTAGAGGTTGGAGGGACATGTAACATAGAGGAAGATGATCATCATTGTCAACACCAAACATCAAATTTGATATTAGCTCTGCGTAGAGGTTGGAGGTTCACGCAACAAATTGGAAGATGATCGTTGTCATCAAACACATTTTGAATAAGCTCTTTATAGAGGTTATTTTGTCATGTAACAGAGTGGATGTCATCTAGAGGTGTCAAACCCGGGAACTATGTTAGAGCACTCGACTTTCTAAGACCAAAGTGAGTTTAGAGGATTGGTCGGCACCATGTTCGGTTGAACATTTGTTTTAGTAATGTAATTTTATTATGTACTTATATTCAGAACATTATAATGGATTGGTTCAAAGCTAGTTTGTGAACCTAGGAGATGTAGGCATTCCGTCGAACTTTGTTATTAACTCATTTCTAGTGTGGTTTTTATTCTTGTATCGCTTTTATGTTTAAAGCTAATTTATTTAAATGGGGTAAGATCAAAAGAAAAAAATCATTTCTTATAAGGGTCAGTAGGTCCAAAATAAATTATTGGTCGACTTACATATCAAGAATTGATTAATTAAATTAATTAATTCATACTTTGAATATTATAACCCTTTGGACTTAATTAAATTACTTCCTACACCTTTAGCTAACTTACTTAAACATTTATTTAATTAAACAATTAATTATCTTCTCACACTTCATATCTAATTAATTTAGTTATTAAAATTGGATAATAAATATATTTTCCTATTCAACCTCCACTTGGACTCCACTTTACTATCATATTCACTCTACTCTCACTCCACTTCTAGAATATTGTAAAGGTGGGGGCAACAAAGTTACACACATAACCACCTTCATGGATGAAAATTTATCAAAGCAATGGAAAGTTACTACCCCTAATAGAGATTCAATCCATTCAAACTATTTCAATTCCTCCAATAATTTCTTAAGAATGTGCATTGATGAGTTCATTAACCACCTTTAACCACTACATAACCTCTATAAAAAGTATACCTTATCCATTGTAAATTCTTAGAATCTTGAAATCCTTGAAGTCTCTAAAAGGAACGATAACCAGATCGTACCAAGCCAAGAACACAGATGCTAATCAAACATCACGATCAATAAGATGAAAGTAATTTTCCAAAATAACTTTACATAAACCTTTTCAAATAAATGAGCAGCAATATCATATATTATTATGGAACTCAATGAAATACAATGAGAATGGGCCTTGCTTATATACGCAAAGAATAACAATCTAATAATCAATCAAGGTCGTAGATTAAGCCATAAATCATGGAAAGAACTAGTCATCAAAGAACTAGTCAAGACCATAGATTTAGGAAAGAACGAGACATCAAGGATCTATTCAATACCATAGATCAAGGAAAGAAATATACCTAACTAGATAGTATCCCCATTCTAAATAAATAAAAATAAATATCCACACACATAAGTGAGTGAGGATAAATACAATAAAGGTAAATAAAATTATCTAGGTGAACATGAGTTAAGGTAAATACCTAATCTAACACCCTCCCTCAAGTGAAGCTAGGAGCCAAAATAGAAGTGGCATGTCCACAGTATGAGTCCCGAAAACTAGGCTTGATGAGGTACTCATGTATAATATATCCTTGAAGAAATCTCGAACCAAAAGAAGGAAATAATCCTGCTAGAAGGAAATACAAAGAAGAAGAAGGAAGATGTTCTCATGAACACTCCCTAAGAACAACTTCCGAAACCCCAAGCATTCCACGCAAATCAAGGTAGCGAGGTGATGTAAAAGGATTTGTAAAGATGTCTACAACCTGCTGCTGATTCGGAAGGTACTCCAAGCAAATAACTCCATCATGAATGTGTTGATGAATGAAGTGGATGTGTATCTCAATATGCTTGGTCCGCTAGTGCTCAAATGGGTTACGAGAAATGTGAATTACACTTTGGTTGTCACACCAAAGTACAGTCGGTGAATCCTATGGGAATCCAAAATCTGTCAATAACGGTGAAGCCAAAGAATCTGTTGACTCACTATAATTATTGCCTGTACTCTTCCTCTGAAGATGAAAGTGCAATAGCCTATAGCTTTTTACACGCCCAAAAATCGGAGAAGAACGAGACATAAAAGATAGCCAGAAGTGGAATGCATGTCATTAATGGAACTCGCCCAATTTGAATCTATATACCCAACCAACCGAGTAGAACCCCTATTGTAGTGTAAGCTAAAGTGGGAAGTGCCCTACAAATAGCACAAAATCCTTTTACCAGCTTTCTAGTGACTACTATGAGCAAAATGTGCAAACTGAGATACAATCCCTACTGCAAATGAAATATCAGGGTGAGTATGGGTCAAGTACATGAGACTCCTAACTAACTACATGTGCAACATAGGATCACAAAGTGGTGTGGTACATGTGGAAGTAAGAGTAACCCCAAACTGAAAAGATATGGACTTGGCTTGCAATCAGCCATATCAAAGCACCGAAGAAGATCATGGGTGTACTTTTCCGACTCAAATGAATCCCTAAATGCATCTCGAGAAATCTGCAAACCAAGGAAATAATGCAATAACCCAAGATTTTTCATGTCAAACTCGTGTGTAAAAATATCCCTCTCGAATACTCGAATGTGGGAAGAAGAGATTTCATAGTAATGTGATCATCAACATACAAGAAAAGTATCACAATATCCTCACCAACATGCTAGATATACATTATATGATCGAGTAAAGAACGAACAAAACCAGTAGATAGAAGAAAAGAATCCATCTTCTCATACCAAGCCCAAGGGGCTTGTTTGAGATTGTAGAGAGACCTTTAGAGCCTACAAGCAAGAGAACAATCCTAAACAAATCTAGTTGGTTGCTCTATGTATATTTCCTCGTGCGAGACCTCCATGTAAAAAGACACTCTTCACACCCATATGGTATACAAGGCCACCCCGTGATGCAAGTAAGATCAAGTACAAGGTGTACATGTAATCCATATTGGCAACAGGTACAAAATTCTCAAAGTAATCAATACCTTCAACTTGTGAAAAACCCTTTACAACAAGACAATCCTTATACTTGTCAATGGACCCATCAACTGCGTATTTGGTTCGGTATACCCACTTACACCTAACCATATTTCTTCCTTTAAGAAGAGATACCAAATCCCAAGTATGATTCTTCATCAAAGAAGAATACTCAGTTGTCATCGCATCATCCCACTCTTGTATCCCATGAGCCTTTGAAAATACTGTGGATCCTCAGAAACTACCTGACACAAAATTCTAGAACCTATAGAATGTGCATGATGATGCCTAGTGGGTGGAAGATCCTCTATGAAAGGTGTTGCCTTAGAAACTGTAGTACGATCCCACTTAGGCATAGTGACAACATCAGTGGGAATAAGATCCTCAACGACATCTATAACCTCCTCATCAACCTCCTCAAAGAAAGGATCCTCAAGATGAGATGAAGAATAAGGAGGAGGCATGGAATAAGATGAAAAATCATGAGGCGTGAAGCACAATGTCCTCACAATACCCTACAAAGATCAAGGGTTTTCTCTTCTTATCCAAAGCTTTCCTTTTCTTCTTTGGCACAAAGGCTCAAGCATGGCTCCCAAAGACTCAAAAAAAAACTGAGACATTTGACTTAGTGTTGGACCAAGCTTCCTTTGGATTCAAATGCTCAAGTGCTATGTGGGGTGTGCGATTCTAAATGTAGTTAGCACAATTAACTACTTCTACCTAATATATAGGAGGTAAATCTCTAGAATGCATCATACAGTTAGCCATTTCCTTCAAAGTTCTATTCTTCCTTTCTTCTAAGCCATTATATTGTGGAGTATGAGGAACATAATGTTGGTGAATAATGCCTTGAGTTGCCAAAAAGTCAGAAAACTCATTGCTGAAGTACTCCCCCCATTATCAGTACAAAGGTTCTTTATGCTACTAGAAGATTATTTCTCAACCAAAGCCTTGAAGACTTTGAAGTGTGAAAAACATCACTTTTGTACTTGATAAAATAAACCCAAGTACGCCTCGATAAATTATCAATAAACGTAAGTGCATACTTAGCTCCATTGAAAGATGGGGTAGGAAAAACCATCAAGTCACTATGCACAAGCTCAAGTGGTGAAGAAGCTCTCTTAGACAAATTCTTAGGAAAATAATCTTGGTGTTATTTCCCTAATGCACAACCATGAAAAACTCCTCTAGAAAATAAACTCTAGGAAGACCATCTACCATACCATGAGTGCTCAACTCCTTCAAATATCTATAATTGAGATGTCCAAATATTTCATGCCAAAGCTTACTCTTTGAATATGCATGAGAAACCAATGTGATATAGTCTAGAACTATGATCAACAATACCTGCGCGCAACCAAAGTGAATGAGGCTCCAACAAAGTTCATAATTATGCTCCATGTGGTGTAAAAGTCACTATTTTTCCTTTACCATAATGAAAATTTTGATATACATAAAGTAAATTTGTAGTGATGTTAGGAATATATAGTGCATCTTGGATACTGCCACCATCAAGTTGTATATCACCTTTTCCTTTAACAAAAAGAAAGGAATAATCTCCAACCTCAATTTTGGAAGTAGAACTCAAACCTAGAGAAATAAAAGACTCCTTGGAAGAATTCATGTGATGAGAAGCACTAGAATCTATAACCTAACTATCTCTGCAGTGGTGACTAAGATCTCCCAACAACATTAAGTGCTTTGACATGTTGATTAGAAGGAGGTGGCGTGGAGATAGAAATTTTTGTTTCTTGACTACATCCTCTAAGGCTTGCATTCACTTATAACACCTATGTTTTTCATGATTACTACCCCCACAAAAAGAGCATGAACGGCTAGACTTGTTCTTGGATTTAGAAGAATCCTTGGGTTTTGAGTCGTTTTCTTTGGGTTTAGGAGCATTTTGAAATGGAGAAGGTGTGGATTTGGTTTTACTATTTGGTTTTCCATTTCCTTAGGATTAGATGCAACTAATGCATTTTAACAAGTAGAAGACTCAAGGTGAGACAATTTAGATTCTTCCCTAGTAAGTCTTTCACAAAATGTTTTTAAGTTAGGCATTTTGAATGTGTCACCTAAGGCATCCATGCTAGAGAAAAAGGTAGAAGCAAAAATTTGGAATGGTCCTCTCAACTTGGATAGAATTAAGAAAACACACTCTTTATCTTTCTTATCTCTTCCACTCCCCTTCAACTATGTCAACAAATGCTTTAACTTGGTAAGATAGTTTATAATTATTAAAAAATCTTCAGGATTAAGAGAGGTGATCTCAATGTCAAGTTTCATAGCTCTCATATGATCCCCCTTACCAAATAAATCCTCCAATTTCTCCTAAATTTTGAAAGGAGGGTCACATTTTTCCAAATGAAACAAAAGAATGTCACTTATATAAGTTCCTATCAAACCCATACACTCATCAAATTTGCATTGGTACTGAAATTTTACATATTCTCCAAAGTGAACATTGGTTGTTCTACATAAGTTAAAGCCCATAATCCTTTTCGTTTAATTATTGTTTCCATTCTTGGTTTCCATGTGTGGTAATTATGTGTTGTGAATGGCTCAACATGATCTAATACAAAAGTAGACGCCATCCTCAAAAAATCACCAAAAGAAATGTAAGAACCAAGCAATACAACAAGAGCCCCAAGCAATGCAACAAGATCCCCTCAAAGTTTGGCATTTTATAATGAGTGAGTGTTATAATATGGCACTTTATAATTATAGTGTAATTCTCAAAATAAATATTTCCAATGGAAAAAGCACAAAAACAAGCACTTTTGCAAAAATGGCACTCAAAACCGAGTTACCAATCAAAAGTTACAAGCTTTTCAATATTATGCTCTACTATTTATTTTAGTTGCCACTAAAACAGAATAAAATGCTCTTGCCTTCACCACACAAATAAAATGAAAGGGGGCTGAAGTTAAGCACCTACTAGTAGAAATCACAAGCTTTAAGCCCTCATATGACCAGGGCTAAGGATGAGTAATTACTATTTTCGAATCGTGGATAGTGACTGATCCAATTATGGCCTCTATTTTACATAACAATGCACGCAACAACAAAATATAGACAAATCCCGATAAAAAATACTTGTAAAATGAAACTTACACACAGATGTTAAATGTTAAAAAAGTAAGCTCTAAAATGAAAACATGAAGAAATCTTGAAATTTTCCCATCAATTCCAATTTTGACAAAGACTTCACCTCCTTTAAACCTATAAGGAAAACTCAACACATGCAAACTCAACGAAACAAATTAAAAAAACAAGTTAGATCAACATGTGTAAAAGAGGGTTAGTAACTCAAAAATGAAACTTAACTACAAAAACTTGAAATTAAGTGCAAAGGACAATGGAGTAAGTCCCACTGGACGTGCCAAATGTGTGCATGTATACTTTGCTTAATGCTAAATCAAATGAAACAAGAACTACCACCTAAAATAGTTCTACAATTTAGCTAAAACAAAGCATAAACACCATCATGATAAGAATTAAACAAGGGTTAGATGCTATCATTCATCAATACAAACTTTGAAACTAACAATGCTAAATATCTAAACTCCTCTATTCTCTAACAACAATAAATGAATGGACCTAAGTAAGCTCCATGGCTATCAAAATAGTTGTCCTTAGTATGCCAAGTAACCTAGGAATGAGGGCCTATCAAAGTTGGGCTACAAGACCCCTTTGACACCTCCCATATGACCTAAGAACTTAAGAAAGAGGCTTAACTCTTCAAGATGATGAACTCTCAAAAGGGCAAGGTGCAAGCTCTTAGTCTCTTTACTATATGCTTTGCATTTTCTCTCTTAGGAGTTTAGGTGTAAGTAAAAAGGTAGGTGGAGGGCTCTTTATATAGCCCAAAGGATAAAGGATTCAACACATTCTCATGAATGTGGGATAAAGGTAAAACATGATTAGGAATGGATAAGGTTGCTTTATTAAAGGTAACCTTACTTTAGAAGGGTTTAATTTATGCTTAGCAAGTCATGGGAGTTGGGGGGTGTTTTAATTAATCAAAGGTGATTAACTAATAGGTAGATGTAAGCTTATAGAAGATAATTAGAGGAATATTAGTACGATTTAGGCTATTATAAGGGGATTAAATCAATTAAATATTGATTTATTGGTTAAATGGAAGGGAAAACTAATTAATTAGTCTAGGTAGAAGGGGTGATTTATTAACGGAAGGTCGTTAATTAGGGTATTTGTTGGATAGGCAACTTAATTAATTAGCTTAGTGTAATTAATTAATGATGATATGAGGGAAAATGAGTGTTTTTGATGATATGTCATCGATTTGCGAGAAAGGGGATAATTAGCGCAATTTAAGTATTTAAATTACTTGGGCGTAATTATGGGTGTCTATATTTGCCCCTCTTTGGGGTGGCGTATGACGCCACTTAAAATATAGTAGACAGTGGAATTTTGAAGAGATGGAAGAAAAATTAGTAGAAGTGAGAGATGCCCCTCGAGTGTCGATAGGGTGATGAAAGAAGAGGATCGACGATCGAAAAAGGTGAGAGATAGATAGAAGAATGGGAAGAGGCAAGATGCCCTGGTAAGATGGAAGAATAGGGGTGAGAGGAAAGCGATGTAGAATGAATATGGAGGAGGGGAGAGAAGAGCTTAGCCTCTAGCCACTATGTATTGGAACAATTTCGGTGTCATCATATTGCCATAAGAGCTACGTCATTGGTCCTTATGAAAAATATAAGCATACGAAAAAGGTAGAACGACATGAAAATCCATACTACAAATGATTGTCCATTGCTAAAAACACCAACTCCATGTAACATACAAAATGCAATGCAATACGAGAAAGTGAAAGATGCCTAACTCCATGCAACATACAAAATGTAATGCAATACGAGAAAGTAAACAAGCTAAACTAACAGAGAAACATAATATAATGTTTTTATTATCGAGCTTGATTCAGCATAACCTCAGTGCAAATTAACGACAAGGGTTGATGATGGTGCCCCAAGCAAGGATACATGTGAGGTGAATAGCGGAGGACACTTGGGTCTAATGGAAAAGCAATGTGCACTACGAAACAGTACCAGGCAACTCGTTGTGCCCTAGAGTACAGACGAAGTAAGCAGCCTAGCTTTTGCTGATGGAGGTAGATCAAGATGATCCGCAAGTCACACACATGAACAAGTGAGAATCAAAGAGCGATGTTTTGTAGAATGATTTTCAATTTTTAGAAGTTTTCTGAAACATATTTGAATGTTTTTGATGATTTTTCTAATATATTTCAATGTTTTGGTTGATTTTAAAAGTTTTATGAAACTATGTACAGGAAGACGAGGAAGCGTGGATGCCCCCAACGATATATGGGATGTACAAGGGCATAAGGCCACGTGCATATGAGAAAGGTGAATATGCAAAAAAATTCCCAACGATTAGGTGGGAGTATTCAAAGGTAAACTCTTCACATGTAGAAGTGGGACCCAAGGCCATTATGGATAGGTTCAACATGATGGTGAACGTAAACCAATGAAGTGCTAGAAGAAGCAAGGATTCCCCCAGCGTAAGTTGGCCTACAAGCACATGATAGAAAGGAAGGAGAAGATTGTTTTTGTGAAAGGGGACAAAGGTGTCTGAAAACATGGCAAAAATTAATCTTATACACATGGATGTTATGAACAAAGTAGAAGAATGATGTGAATGATATGAATGTAGCTTAGAAGTCTTGTGAGGAAGATTTGATTAGCCAAAGGCACAAATCGTGAGACAAGATATGGACTAGAGTAAGAGTCTGAACAAGGTCCAAAAAGACACTTGGTAACATACTAATCATGTTTACTCATAGAGATCCAGTGTGTGCACGTGGAATTTATTACCTCTTGAAGTGAAGAGACCTTAGCCAATGTGTAGGAATGATTTATTTTGATAAGTGATTTTTGTGAATGGAGGGTGAAAGGATAGCCAGTACATTACTCCGCTACACCCAAGCGTCCATAGCTCCGACGGAGATGTATTTGATTCTAATCACAACATTGCTTTACTGCCAGCCAAGCATCCATAGCCCTGATAGAGATTATTGGAAATACCCCAAGAGAGAGTTATATATTAATTTGCTTTTGCTTTGTAGCTTTTAGCTTTTGAGTTTTGATTGATTTTGATTCTTTGCTTTCTGAAAACTTATTTCAGCTCTCTTGTTTGACAAGGGGTTAAGAACCACTGATGGCTTGATGGAAGGAGGTGGAAGTGACTGTGATGACGACATTGGCTAGTGTCAACAAATAGGTCCAAAATTTCTTCGCAACAAGTTTATTAGATGTTTGAATGTGATAGGATCTCCATGAGGTCAGTCGTTCTTTAATTTACCAAGGTGATAAAAGACCAGGGGCAAACAGATACCATAGAGATAAATGTCGAAAAATGTGTGCGAACAAGCTAACCAAAATATCACCAAAGGGATGAAAATGGTAGGAAGACTTGCAAAAGAATAGCAAGGAAGGGAAGAAAGAAATATCCATGTGTACGCAACACCAGATTGCAATGTTTGATCTTTGTACTTTTGATTTTTGTTGTTTTTTTATATATTTTTGCATTGTTTTTTATTTTTAGATTTTTGATATTATTTTTTGAACCGTTGTTACTAACAAAATCACTCTTTGTGATAGGATCCAACAATGATGTTTGTGAATTCCTTGATAAGGGAGACTAAGCGTGTTTGTTTATCAAGAGTCATGTTTTCCCCAATCTCGATGATCGTGGTGAGTTCACACTCAACAAAGGATTGTGATTTATCTTGAAACATGCATGAATTCCATATCCAGAGGTTTATGCACTTTGCACCATACTTGATGGTTATGTTGATGTGCGTTCTTGAATCGCGCTTGATTTACAACATTGAGATTGTTCCAATTGTTGGGGGATTTTGAGCTCTTGGAAGTTTTGACCTGAGCTTGATAATGAACATGTTTGGGTTTCTTATAAGTCGACGCTTGAATTTTTCGACCTCGAGAAGGATAAGAATCAACATTTACGATTGATGATAGGAATGATAGAAATGGTAGTGGGCTTGCCATAACCATTGATAGAAGAAATATGTGATAGATGAAAAGGATACGGTCCAAGAATTGAAGAGGATGGGCTACTAGGAGGTGAGCCATGGATAGAAGGTGAAAGGCTACTAGGATGTGGCCCAAGAATAGAAGAGGAAGGGCTACTAGGATGTGACCCATAAATAGAAGACGAAGGGCTACTAGGATGTGGCCCAAGAATAGAAGAAGAAGGGATACTAGGACGTGACCCATAGATGTAAGATGATGGACAACCATGATGTGGCCCAAGAATAGAAGATGATGGACTACTCGGGGGTGATCCATACATAGAAGATAAGGGGCTAGTTAGATGTGCCCCAATAATAGATGATAGTGGGCTACTCGAAAATGTCCCACAAATAGAAGAGGGAGGGCTACTAGAAGGTGATCCGCACCTAGATGAAGATGAAGGGCTACTTGGCGCTGACCCCACAAGAGATTGTCATTGAGGAATTATGATAGATGAAGATTTATTGGGTGATGAGAAGATAGGCCATGGATCTATGCAAGACCAAGGATTTTCATCACATAATGAAGAATGTGAAGATGGAAGAATAAGAGGAGGATCAAGTTGTATGATCTGAGGCTCTTCCTTCGTTTCTTGATCAAAGGAATCAACCTTTTCCTCACAATATGCAGACGCATCAAAGTCTAAAGAGAATCCTTTTTTGTAATCTACTAAAGGAATATCTTCATATGCCCCTATAAATGCCCTGATTGTTTCTTCATTCTGAAAGAGATCAATCGGTATGAGTTGTTGATCGATCCCTAGGGGTTTATTGGAAGAAATAGGTTCACTTGGTGTGGAAGACTTAGAAGATGTTTGATGATTATTGATAGAAGAAGATGATGTGGGGGACGAAGAATATGTGTAGCTAGATGTCTCAGGAGTAGAAGAAGGTGGTGTGGACCTACCTATACAATGGTATGTCGTATGTAAAATAGTAGGATTAAGTCCAAAGTTTGTAGATTGTGACGCATGGGTCGAGCCGACATTTTTTTTTTTAAGGACTTTGAGTCACACGAATCTTCAAAGAAGGAAGATTCTCATGGGGGATTGATGAAGAAGGTCTTGCAAAGAAGGGGAGGACCGTGATTCAAACATCGCATTAGATGAATGATGAAAAGTGTCCGCAAAGAAAGAGAGGACCGTGACTCAAGAATTTTATTATACTTCTGATTGGAGGGATTTAGAGTCATGTGTATCTTCAAAGGAAGAAAACGTCATTGGGGCGACTAATAAAAGGGGTCCTGAAGAAAGGGGAGGACTGCGACATAAGAGTCGCATTAGATGGCTTAAGAGTCGAATTAGATGAATCTAAATAGTAGTTTGGATCTGAATCCTCATAAGAGTCAAAGGAAATATTTGAATTGGAATCCTCAGAAGAAGAGGAAATGTTTGGATTAGAATTAGAAGAAGAGTGGGGGGAACTCGAATAATAATTTGGATCGATGTGTCCAAATCATACCACCGACGTGTGAGATGAAGGTGGGGAACGAGTTATCCGTATGGTCTCTGAAGACGAAGAACCAAACGAGGTTTAGTTGTGATGGGAATCCTATGATTTGAATTGTTGAACCTAGGTTCTGTATTTTTGTAAGTATGGGGAACCACGCGATAGTTAGTCATTTTTGGCATTGTTTTAAGCACAAATGTCTAGATCTAGATAGTGTGATGGAACTCCTTCAAAGGGAAGGAAGTGACATGTCAATTTGGGTAGCATAAGGACAACCAACTAGACATTTCGTAAGTATTGATATGTGTGCGTGATTTTCTAAAGAAGGTCTAAGGAAAATAGACATCGTGATGACGCAATATTGATGAGATCGAGAGGGATTGTCCTAGAAAATAAGTTTTCTAAATGAATAATCACAAGGAACAATCATGCAAGTGTGAAACACAAATCCAATCAACAAGGAAATACACCATATGAAAATGCGATGCAAAGATAATCAATAAGATGTTTTTACTTATGCCAAATTCAAGGAAATGAACAAAACGTAAGTAAAAATAAGAAGTCAATGTGATCTCCCAATCAAGATATACGATGAGCAAGCTCAAACTCGATTAAGACCTATATCTCAAAAAGTGTCAATTCTAATTCGTGAATGACACAACAATATCACCAAGATATGTTAACCCACTTTGCTAAAAAGTCAAGTATTGATATCGAGGTGTTATTGATATAACACGCACAAATGGTAACACCTAGCACTCTTTGAAATCAAGGTAATAATAGAACCGAACTAAAAAATCTCAAAGTATAGTTAGGGATAGTTAAAAATGTATGCAGTTAGTAAATCAGAATATAGGTATTTATGTCGAGTTTATAAGAAACAAGACATAAATATCAAAATTGTAATGATATGAGACAAACAAGCTAACTCCTTTATGGAAGTCTGCATGTGATGAACCATGCCTCGCTCACTTTAGACATTTAACTAACCCACCATGCAAACATGGATGGGTGTAAACAGACATAAAATTGAAAGAAACAATCGAATGGCAACACAAAGGTAATCACACCTCTTTTGATCAACAAAGTGTCAAAAGAATGTGAAGGAAGTAAATCAAAAAAGATGAAAATGCTAGCTTCACTTTGGCGCAGAGCTTCACCTCACCCTAAGGCAAGTAAAAACTAGGTGAAAGTACCGCGTCACACGTTTCTCAACAAAAATGTGGTTCAAAACTCAACACCTGTTTTAGAATGGTCAAAGTGGGCTCCCGGCCAAAGTATAATCTCCTAGGTGGTTCTCTCGCCCTAGGTGTTACAAAGTTGCCACGAGCGAGTGCGATTTACCCAAAAAGTCACACTGACTAGTTTGGGAGTATCTCGGCTTTACTTTACCCCTTCAAGAACAGTAGGCAACTAGTGCATCTACATGTACTATCACTGGGGTCACCACAATGGATAGCCTATAACGCTATCTCACAAAGGAATCACTAGTCAAGTAGGTAGTGTGGAGCACTTCCCGTTTCATCCACAAGGTTCCCTCTTACGTGGACTACTTTGGGGTTCCTGGAACCACCCCCATTGTTGTAGCTTAAGGTGTTATGCCAAAGGGGTTATGTTCCAGTTGAACGGAGAGGGACGTACCCTTTTCCAAAACCTGTAATACAGTGTTTTGAATATGTTGTTCTTTTTATCTTGTTTAATTAGGTGTGGTTTGCTTAAACACCTTTTGGCAACCTGTATAACAACTGTATTAGTAGTTTTTTATTTCGTTTTGATTCCTCCTTTCTTTGACAAGCGTTTTTAGGTCTTGTACTCAAGCGTTAGTAGTTCTCCAAGAAAATCACATTATTTAAAAAAGGATTAAGAGTTGCTTTTGATTCTCAAGATCATCTAAGGATGCAAGAAAAGAGCATACACAACAAATAATCCAACTAAAAATTAAAGGAAATCTTTTCAATTAATGAACCATACAAAATTCTTGATAAATGTTCATTCCCCTAAACCAAAAGTGAAAGATGAAGTTTCCAATTTACCAAATGTTATAAAATGAAGACTAAAGTTGTTTTTGATTCTCAAGATCACCCTAAGGTGCAAGAGAAGAGCATACACAAACTTTATCCCAACTATATAGAAATGGAAAACTTCAAATCAAAGGACTATTGAAAAATGCTTTGTAAAAGGTTCATTCCCTTAAACCAAAAGTGAAAGATGAAGTTTCCAATTTACCAAATGTTATAAAATGAAGACTAAAGTTGCTTTTGATTCTCAAGATCACCCTAAGGTGCAAGAGAAGAGCATACACAAACTTTATCCCAACTATATAGAAATGGAAAACTTCAAATCAAAGGACCATTGAAAAATACTTTGTAAAAGGTTCATTCCCTTAAGTAAAATGAATAATCAAATTTCCAAGTTTAATCCCAATGTTAAAAATATATAGATCAAAGTTGTTTTTGATTCTCAAGATCACCAAAAGGTGCAAGAGAAGAGCATACACATGCTTTGGTCTAAATCGAGGAAGCATGGAAATACAACATTCATCAAAACATTAGACATGTTAGAAAATGACCAGTTTTAAACTAATATAAAAACCTGCTATTTTTGTAAGTATAAATCCTGAATTTATTTTTTCATTTCATAGCTAACTCGCAATACATTTCCAACATAAAAAAATTAGAGTCATTTCGAGTTCAGGAGTAAAAGTTATGGCCTTTAGAAGATGGGTTACGCATATGCTCTTATGCTCATGTGTATGCACTTGACATGCACTCAAAAAATGTCAAAAAAAATGTCTCTTAATCTACAAAATGGGCAAATTTTTCCAACCAAAATTCAATTTTGACAACCCATCACATCAATATATGAATAGAAGACTCAACGCTATCAAACATTAACATACATGCTCAAGAATTTAAAATTTTCAAGAAATTGACAAAACTAGCATGTAAAATGATGAAAAAGTAAGCTCTAAAAATGAAAACATGATGAAATCTTGAAATTTTCTCACCAAGATTAAATTTAGACAAAGCAACCCACCACATTAATATGTAAATAGAAGACTCAAAGACTATCAAACACTAACCTACATGCTCAAGAATTTAAAATTTTCAAGAAATTGATAAAACTAGCATGTAGAATGATGAAAAAGTAAGCTCTAAAACGAAAACATGATGAAATCTTAAAATTTTCTCACCAAGATTAAATTTTGACAAAGCAACCCACCACATTAATATGTAAATAGAAGACTCAACACTATCAAACACTAACCTACATGCTCAAAAATTTAAAATTTTCAACAAATTGACAAAACTAGCATGTAGAATGTTAAAAAGTAAGCTCTAAAAATGAAAACATGGAGAAATCTTGAAATTTTCCCATCAATTCCAATTTTGACAGCACTTCACCTCCTTTATACTTACAAGGAAAACTCAACACATGCAAACTCAACAAAACAAGTTAAAAAAACAAGTTAGATCAACATGTGTAAAAAGGGTTAGTAACCAAAAATGAAACTTAACTACAAAAACTTGAAATTAAGTGTAAATGATAATGGAGTAAGTCCCACCAAGGCGTGCCAAATGTGTGCATGTATACTTTGCTTAATGCTAAATCAAATGAAGCAAGAACTACCACCTAAAATAGTTCTCGTAATTTAGCTAAAACAAAGCATAAACACCATCATGATAAGAATTAAACAAGGGTTAGATGCTAGCATTCATCAATACAAACTTTGAAACTAACAATGCTAAATATCTAAACTCCTCTATTCTCTAACAACAAATAAATGAATGGACCTAAGTAAGCTCCATGGATATCAAAATAGTTGTCCTTAGTATGCCAAGTAACCTAGGAATGAGGGCTTATCAAAGTTGGGCTACAAGACCCCTTTGACACCTCCCATATGACCTAAGAACTTAAGAAAGAGGCTTAACTCTTCAAGATGATGAACTCTCAAAAGGGCAAGGTGCAAGCTCTTAGTCTCTTTGCTATATGCTTTGCATTTGCTCTCTTAGGAGTTTAGGTGTAAGTAAAAAGGTAGGTGGAGGGCTCTTTATATAGCCCAAAGGATAAAGGATTCAACACATTCTCATGAATGTGGGATAAATGTAAAACATGATTAGGAATGGATAAGGTTGCTTTATTAAAGGTAACCTTACTTTAGAAGGGTTTAATTTATGCTTAGCAAGTCATGGGAGTTGGGGGTGTTTTAATTAATTAAAGGTGATTAACTAATAGGTAGATGTAAGCTTATAGAAGATAATTAGAGGAATATTAGTACGATTTAGGCTATTATAAGGGGATTAAATCAATTAAATATTGATTTATTGGTTAAATGGAAGGGAAAGCTAATTAATTAGTCTAGATAGAAGGGGTGATTTATTAACGGAAGGTCGTTAATTAGGGTATTTGTTGGATAGGCAACTTAATTAATTAGCTTAGTGTAATTAATTAATGATGATATGAGGGAAAATAAGTGCTTTTGACGATATGTTGTCGATTTTTGAGAAAGGGGATAATTAGTGCAATTTAAGTATTTAAATTGCTTGGGCGTAATTGTGGGTGTCTACAATATATATATAGTAACATGATCCCTTAAAAAGTAGGAGTCAACACTTATCAACTCAACCACTCATAATAATATCATGAGAAGTTACATTCTAACTATAGAATGTAACTTATCCAAGAATCTCTCACACACCTCTTTGTTTTAAGCAACAAACTATTACAACATGTAACAATTTGAGTTGTTATTACAACTCATCACACCACACACAGTAACATGTGAAATCTAACAAGATATTTCTAACATTACCTCCTTAATGTAAATGTAGGACATAATCACACCATAGAACTGGAAGGAGAAACATATGTCCTAGGATGCAAGTTTTGGGTCCAGTATTTCTGTTGTTTTAGATATTTGTTGCACATGAATACCTACATATGCTAACTCAATAATTCCCACTTTCACTTAAAGTGATTGCTCAACTTTTCATTGTTCGACCAAACTTCCACCAACTATTACATAGAAGTATGAAAGACATAATATCAGCGTATTCGATTACTTATCTTATTCACTTGTTTGCGGCAGAGGGGTTTATTCTCGCACACTATACAACACATAAAACACTGAAAAAATAAACATGCCACTACATCAATTATTTGACCGTATCGTTAGCAAAATGATGAGACAACGTTGATTTTCCTCCTTCCTTTTTTATATTCATCCTCCATTTTGTTTGGCTACTTAACATAAATGATCTTAAAGCTCATGTGTATGAAACAAAATCCCCTATCTAGCCAATGCATTCACACTATTTTCAATTTGTTTTCAACGGTCGGTGCATAGAACTCGATTTTGTACCACTTTTGTGTGTGACTGATCGTTGAACCATGGAAAGTCAAAGCGAACACACGGGTTTAAACCACAGAAATTTAAAGCAAATGCATGGTTTTTTTACACTCACCGTATGAAATCCCCCTCAAAATAGAACTTTGAATTTCAAGATGTCGAGTACCGTTGAGAATGCATCTGTAAGGCAAAAGACAAAAAAAATTGACACTTTTACAATACATAACAACTTTGGTTGATAATCAATAAAATGATTAAAAATTAAAATTTGATTACTTTTTAACAAATTACAAAGTGGAATTTTATCAATTATTACAAATTGACTAATACTAACCACTAAGATTTGATTACTTTTTGACAAATTACAAAGTGGAATTTTACCAATTATTACAAATTGAATGATACTAACCAATAACACAAACTATAACTTTAATTTTCCCAAATCTTCACCACTATGTAAAAATTTCCCAAAGTATTTGAAAGGTTTATAGCAATAGTGTTATTCAACAATATAACTATGCACAACTTCAATAATGTTAATCCACGAATATCTAGATATATATCTTTTAACTAATACTAACCAATAAGATTTGATTACTTTCGACAAATTACAAAGTGGAATTTTACCAATTATTACAAATTGAGTGACAATAACCAATAATACAACCTATAACTTTAATTGAGTGACACTAAGCAATAGTGTTATTCACGAGCGATAGTGTTATTCACCAATATGACTATACACAACTTCAAAGTATTGTTAATCCACAAATATCTAACTTATTGAATTGAAATTCACCTTTTGTAAAGTTTTAAGTATGTGTGTTCATTGATATCTCAGTGGAAACCAAACACTTTCATTCACCGGGATGCACGAACCAATTTCTCACGCAAGTTCGCAGGAGATGGGCAAATTCAAACTTGGGACCTTCAAAATGATAGGCAAGTGGCCCACCACCGCGCCACAAAGATTTATTTATATCAAATTTGACTCTTTTTATTAAAAGACCCCGCGAACGTGCATGGGTGATAGGTAAAACGGATGCACTTATAGCCATAGTAGATTGTGGATATCAAAGTTAATGCACCAAAGAACGATGCAAAGGTAGAATAAAACTTTACAATGTAGTGATGTAGATCTATAACAATAATACTTTGAACAAGGATGAGTTGGCGATGGAGGCAAATGAGTATTACGCCAAACTTGTGTGGAGTCTAGCTTGGTTAGATTGCAGCAAGTGGAGTCTATCTTGGTTAGCCTATGGTAGTGTGGATCCAACAAAGGAAGTTAACAACCCAAGATCATATAAGGTTTTAAATCGCCGATCAATGCAAAGACAAAGAAACTCGATGCAAATTAAAAACAAAAGCGTGGACAAAGGCAAACTTATTTCAATACAACTTAAACATGCAATGATATGATTAATATGTGACTGAGCAAAGTGAGATGTGATACACGTACGGGAAGAGGAACATATAGAGAGTTGTGGATGTAGCATTGGTGGGCATCCTTCCTCATGCCTACTAGCCTAGATATGAACAAATCAGAGAAATGATGAATGTTTAGCCAAATGAAAACTAAAAATTAGAAATGAAATAGAAGAAGGGTTTAGCCTGGCTCTGATACCAGATGAAGGGAATACGAGGATCTACGGAAACTGCAGAGTCTACGGAATCTACAGAATCTTCAAACAGCAATAGAAAATAAAATGCAGCAGATTTAAAGGATGCAGAACAGGGGAAAAGAGAAGCTACAGTAAATTTATAACAGCAAAATAAGATAAAACACTTGGCTGCAAATAACACAGATCTGGGCATCAAATTGCTTCAGCAATACATATAAATATTCACCAATAATGAACAGCAGCTACAGCTGCACACAAAACATTCATTCATACAATAACAGCTGAGAAATGAAGTTTTTCTATCAGCAAAAACAGTCCAGACTTGAGCTGGAACTGCGCACTTTTCTCCTTCTTCCAAATCTGGTTTTTCTCCTTCTTCTGTCTTCTTCTTCCTGCTTCTTGCTCTTCTTACAATTTTACAATAAAACATGATGCATTAATAATAAACACCTACACAAAAGACTTGCCTTGCAAGTCAACACAAAATCTCTGACAAGAGATAATCAGGGAGAATGTTTCAACAAAAAGTAAATGTGCAGTAGTCATAATTAATTACAAATCAGATATGTCAGTGAGATAATATCTGGGAAAAGATAGAGATTAATTGCACAATAAATTTTGACTTGAATTTCCAACACTCCCCCTTAATTATGAACTGTTGCAGATCATTAGAAATATGAATCAAGTTTGTTCAAAAACTGTTGTAGCATTTTCGTAGCTAACTGACAGCTTTTCTGAGCTACTAACTTGTGCAAAGTCACAAACTCCTAAGCCACTTCGTAAATACTCAAATGTCTCTTTTTCTAGTGATTTTGTAAATATGTCACCATGATCTTCTGATCTTCAGACTGCAAAAATCAAAACAAATTTCTTTGTTGCTTACAAGCTCTCTGATAAAATGATACCTCGTATCAATATGCTTAGTTCTCTTGTGAAACACATGATTTTTAGATAATGTTATGGCTGAACTGTTATCACAGAATTCTGTAGTGGCTTCCTTTTGATCATGCATCAAATCTTTCAATATCCTTCACATCCAAACAACTTGACACGCAGCACTAGTGGCTGCCACATACTCAGCTTCAGCTGAAGAAAGGGTCACAATGGGTTGTTTCTTTGATGCCCATGACACAACACCTGTACCAAAGTGAAAAGTATACCCAGAAGTACTTTTCCTATCATCTATGTTGCCCCCACAATCACTATCAGTGTACCCAACAAGACTGAAATCATCTGAAGTGGAATACAATATACCAAAATCCTTTGTACCACTTACATACCTCAATATCCTCTTACCGGCCTGCCAATGTGAGTCTTTTGGAGACTCCATAAACCTTGAAATCAGACTTACACCGTACATAATATCCGGCCTTGTGGCTGTTAAGTACATAAGGCTTCCAACCAACCTCTTGAACAATGTAGAATCCACACATGCTCCATCATCTTCCTTGCTTAACTTCATCCCTGTCATAACCGGTGTTGGGGATACCTTGCACCTTTCCATATTAAATCTCTTCAAAACTTCATTTGCATATTTAGATTGAGAAATAAATATACCATCATTGGATTGATGGACTTCAATCCCCAAGAAATACCTCATAAGACCCAAATCAGTCATTTCAAATTCATTCTTCATTACTGATTTGAAAGAATCTATGTTTAGATCACCGGTAAATATTAGATCATCCACATACAAGCAAACAATTAAAATGTTACCTTGCTTGTTGACCTTGATGTACAATGTTGGTTCACAACTACTTCTTTGGAAACCATTTTGAATGAGATAGGAGTCAATGTGGTTGTACCAAGCTCTTGGAGCTTGCTTCAATCCATAGAGTACCTTCTTCAACCTATACACCTTGTCTTCATGACCCGGTAGCTCATAGCCTTGTGGTTGTTTCACATACACTTCCTCCTCTAAATAGTCATTTAGAAACACAAACTTTACATCCATTTGATATACAGCCACTTGTTGTGGGCAGCAATAGCAAAAATAGTCCTAATCGTATCCAACCGAGTAACCTAGGAGCAAATGTCTCATTGAATTCTATATCGGGGGCTGTTGTGTAAAGCCCTCGCAACTAACCTTACTTTATGCTTTTGCACTTTCCCATCAAAGCATCTCGGTTTATTCTTATAAATCCATTTGACACTAATTACATCTTTGCCTTCCTAAGCAAATCAACCAACTCCCATGTTTGGTTCTTTTCAATGGATTCAATCTCCTCATCCATGGCTTCGCCCATATATCACTACTCACAACCTCTTCAAATGTTAATGGATCATCAATATGAGAAAATAAAGCAAAAGCTGAAAATGAATTAGTTGTGTCAACATTATACAACTCACTCAAACTCCTTGTTTTTCGTGGCATCATGCTTGCTAGAGTTGGATCCGGAGATGAAGAACTACTTGGAGTGTTAGATGGTGTTGCTCCAAGGATACCGATTGATGTAGATGCTGGTGTAGATGCTTGTGAAGTTTGTTGTCCTATTGGTGTGGACAAGCAGCCTTGAAGATATCCTTGGTGTGAATGAAGGTGTAGCTTGAGATGCAACTTGTGGTACCATCCGGGATTGGAAGGAGCTATTGTTTGAGTTATATTTGGTGTGGGAAACACTTCATCTACCATATTATCATTTGGGACAGCAGCTACAATTCTGATAGTCCTCTCTATGCTTCCATCCCATGCTTCATCCTCCATAAACTGAACATCACGGCTGATTATAACTTTCCTATTGATAGGATCAAACAACTTATATGCTTTTGTTTCCTCTAAGTAACCAACAAATATACATTTTTGTCCTTTATTATCTAACTTCCTTCTCAACTCATCTAGAACATGCGCATATGCTATGCATCCAAATACCTTCATATGAGAAACACTATGTTTCCTTCTTGTCCAAGCCTCTTGAGGGACTTTGTTTCTTACGCTCTTTGTTGGGCACCTATTCATGATGTAAACAGAAGTTGCACTGCCTCAGCTCAATATTCATTTGGTAGATGTTTGGCTGCCATCATGCTACAAGCCATCTCCATAATTGTTCGGTTCTTCCTCTCCGCCACACCATTTTGTTGAGGTGTATAGCGGGCTGTAAATTTCTTGTGTATGCCATGAGATCTGCAAAAAATTTAAATTCATTAGATATAAATTCACCGCCTCTATCCGTCCTTAGAACCTTGATGTAGTGGCCGCTTTGCTTCTCCACAAGTGCCTTGAACTAGCTGGAAATAAGAGAATACATCAGATTTGTGTTTCAAGAAATAAACCCAAGTTTTTCTTGTGAAATCATCAATAAAAGTAAGAAAATAAGTGCAACCTCCTATAGACAGTGTTTGCATTTGCCCACAAATATTTGAATGCACAATCTCAAGTGGAGTTGTAGCTCTATTTGCCTTGCCAACCGGAAATGACTCTCTATGTTATTTTCCCATAAGTACATCCTTCACAAACTCTTTCGGTTTCTTAATTAATGGCAAACCTTTTACCATATTCTTCATATGTAGTAATTTCAATGCTCCAAAATATAAATGCCCAAATCTAAAATGCCATAGCCAAGAATCATCCTTTACTACTGATTGAAACGCTGCTTGAGTTTCTACAGAAACATTTTTTTCTTCCTCGAGCTGTCTCGCCATTTCGTAGCTTGTTTGGACATTTTTGTAGCTGTCTTGAACATTTCCATAGCTGTCTTGAACCTTTTTGTGGTTGTTTTGAACATTTCCATAGCTATTTTGAACTTTTCCGTAGCTATCTTTGGCTACTGCTGATTTTGTATCTTCTACCTTAAAAGTTTCTCCAGAATTTACAATATGTGTCTCATGAACAGCTTGAGTTGTTTTTCCTTTCATAGCCAGCCTTATTTTTAATGGAAACATGTAGTTTATAGTCATTTGTACCTTGGCAATAAGCATATTGCTTGGAAGCTTATCCAAAATAACACACTCATTGTTTTCCATGTACACTCTATAGCCCTTTTGTATCAGTTGTCTAATGCTCATCAAGTTGTGTTTTAGACCAGCAACATAATATACATCAGGCATAAATTTCGGCTCCCCCTTTTTGGTTAGAATATTAACCGTACCTTTACCCAAAACAATGACTTTGTTGTTGTTACCAAGTGTAACATCAGTTTGAACTGATTCTTCCAAGCTAGAAAACAAATCTTTATTACCTGTCATGTGATTACTACAGCCCGAATCTAAATACCATATGTCACATGGGCTTTCTTGAACAACATTACACTCAACTAGAGAGTTTGTAGGGATTGCTTCAGCAATCTTCGTGCATGTAATGAACATGTTGCCTAAGGGAGCGCTACTTGACTGATTTTGACCTTGCTTCTACTAATCATATTGTTTGTTCTTGCATTCATGAGCATAATGCCCAAACTTCTTACAATAGTGACATTGAATGTGTGATTTGTCAAATCTTTGGCCACTTGGGTGACTAAAATTCTGATTTTGACCTCTACCACCAGCATTTGCATAACTGCTACTACGTCCACTTCTAGGAGAACTTCTCCCTCTACCTCTAGGACTGAAACTCCTCCTTCCTCTTCCATGATTTATAGAAATCTGAGATGAAAAATCATTTTCAACTGAACTATTTGATCTATTCAGTCTATATTCATGATTGATAAGAGAGGCATGTAGTTCATCAACACTAAACTGGCTTAAATATTTGGTTTCCTCTAGAGCCACAACTATGAGATCAAATTTAGTAGGGAGACTTCTAAGTACCTTCTCAACAAACTTCCTATCCTCTATGACCTCTCCATGGGACTTCATTTGATTTATCAGACCTACAACATGAGTAAAGAAAGACTCTATTGAACTGAGTTTCTCATTGATAAATTTTCAAATTCTCTTCTAAGGAGATGTAATTTAGCAATTTTAACCTTGTCCATACCTTGATACGCAATCTGGAGTGTGTCCCATGCTTCCTTGGCTTGCTTTGCTGCTGTAACTCTTGGGAGTATGCTCTCATGCATTGCTTCGATGGATTTAAAACAGCTTTTTTCCATCGTTCTTCCTCTCATTCCTTCAAGACATCCTTTTGAGCTTGTGTAAGAGCATTGTATGTTGTCTAGTCTGCTGGTTCCTGGTAACTGTTTTCAACCATTTCTCAAATGTCTTGAGACTGAAACAAATCTTTCATGGTCAAAGACCAATACTCATAGTTCTTTCCTGTGAAAATCAGATTTTTCACACTAACCAAATGCCGATGCACCGTGAGAAGCCATTAATGGTTGCCAAATGAAAAACTAAAAACCCTAAATGAAATAGAAGAAGGGTTTAGCCTGGCTCTGATACCAGATGAAGGGAATACGAGGATCTACGGAAACTGTAGAGTCTACGGAATCTACAGAATCTTCAAACAACAATAGAAAATAAAATGCAGTGGATTTAAAGGATGCAGAACAAGGGAAAAGAGAAGCTACAGTAAATTTATAACAGAAAATAAGATAAAACACATGGCTGTAAATAACACAGATCTGGGCATCAAATTGCTTCAAACAATACATATAAATATTCACCAATAATGAACAGCAGCTACAGCTACACACAAAACATTCATTCATACAATAACAAATTTGAGAAATGAAGTTTTTCTATCAAGAAAAAAAATCCGTGAGACTTGAGCTGAACGCGCACTTTTCTCCTTCTTCCAAATCTGGTTTTTCTCCTTCTTCTGTCTTCTTCTTCCTGCTTCTTTCTCTTCTTACAATTTTACAATAAAACATGATGCATTAATAATAAACACCTACACAAAAGACTTGCCTTGCAAGTCAACACAAAATCTCTGACAAGAGATAATCAGGGAGAATGTTTCAACAAAAAGTAAATGTGCAACAGTCATAATTAATTACAAATCAGATATGTCAGTGAGATAATATCTGGGAAAAGATAGAGATTAATTGCACAATAAATTCTGACTTGAATTTCCAACACCTCATTCTCGGATATGAACAAAATCAGAAATGACAGAATGTTTATCACAATTATTTTTATTAATATAAGTGCATAGACTGCTCGTATCCTTGAGTTGTGATAATTGTCTATAGGCCTACTATATGAAGTAATTGAATTTTTCTATAAAGAGATACTTCAACGCAACGGATGAATTGCCATGAAAGCGCTCCTCGAATTGGAATGGTCGACAAAAACATGATTAGGTCGGCGCCAATAGCACATACATGCATAGAATATTGGCAACCTACAATATATCTCAATCCTTGGAAAAATCACCAACAAATCTACCCTAGGAACAATATCATATGAAAATATCGACCCATGATTACTCGGATTTAGAGAAAAAGTAATGTAATGTTGCCACTTTTCAAATATTAATATTCGTTAGTATTTGTTTTGATGCAAAATGAAAAATTTGGTAGAGTGTCAACCATAAATTCTTATCTATCACCCTAACCGCAGTGCACGTTAGCAATGGACTACAAATACATATGTTTCCAAAATAATTGAAAAAAAAGCGTGGGGCAAAAGTGGTTGGTCGGTGCGGTGGGGTTGCGAACAATTCTAATATTATAACGAGCAATTACATTCAAACTATAGATTAATCCTAAATCTCAAGATAAGAGTTTTTTAATTAATAATCACCCAATAACTATTCTAGTGGGGATGATTAGTTTATTACAATTAAGAATTAAGAATTAAGAATTACAATAGTTAGTGTGCAAATTATAGTATAATTTATATGTGTGAGAATAAATGTGTAAATAAGTAGTTATAAAACTCATACAAATTATAATTAGCAATAGAAAATATTTGTTATTAGTTAATCTTGTATATATGTGAGGTTGTTTGCTCCTTTGCCAAAATCATATTTTGTAAATTGGTTCGGCTCATTGCATTTGGATTGGTTGAATCAAGCATTGATAAAGTTTTATAGTCTCATTGTATGCATATGGCTGCATTCACTTTGTTGTATTGGGATCAACCACAAGCTCTACCATCAACTTAAACATTGCTTGCTTTGGATTTTTTTCCTTTTGGTTTGAATGACATGGTCGTGATTGGATTCAGACTTGCATTGATCCGGTTTTTGGATCGTGGTTTCAGGTAAAGGGCTCAGCTACAATATTTGTCAACCAAGTCACATTCCTTTGCATCAGCCTTGGATTCATTAAATTTTGTTCAAATCGGATTGATGACTTCTCATGTTGCATCGATCTCTTCTTTTCATTTGAACAAGCTCGCTTGTCAAGTATTATTCCAATTCATTTATGTTAAAATGCTTCTAGTAATTTGTGCTTGAAACATTTTGTGTTTACCTTCAAACATAATTACACCAAGGCATTCCCCCTATGGTAAAGGACCTCCAGACATTTGTTGCCTTAAAGTTGACGGTTTGACGGCCGTTCGAACATTTTTGCATTTTTAATAGTTTTTTTACTCGCATTCCTTCTTTGCAGTATAAAAAGATTAGTGTTTTTGATCAAAGCGGCGGATCTTGGCGTCTACAATGTCTCCGCAGCTTTCAAGACAACACCACCCTCGTATCCTCGTGCGTAGCTTCGCCGGCAAATAGAAGCTGCAGAGGGGGGATTAGTATTTGCAAAGAGAGGTTGGGAAGAGGTTCTGCGATTATATCGATGTCTTGCCCGCTAGAACCCACCGCTACGTAGCTGTAGGAGCCTCGGAACAAGGGATCGAATCCCCACCCACTCTTTAACACACCGCTCAACACTTCGTTTATCTTCTCTTTTGCTTCAGATTCCGTTATGGACTCCTTCACGCCATTACTATCTCGGTTCTCTTTGCAATATAGTATCAAATGTTTCCTACTTTCAGATTCCAATATAGTGTCAAATGTAATATAATCTTAGATGAATTTTCAAATAGACTTGTAAGTGCTGACCTGACAAGAAATGGAGATTTGATAGAATTAGAGATCTTTATGTGGGAAGAAGAGAGTGAAGATTTTGCAACCAGATTTGTTGATATAGTTGAGGGTTTCCAAACATTGAAACAACTCAAGCTCTTCAGCTGGACATGTATTCAAATCAATAAGTTTCCTCTTATTACTGGACTTTTACAAAGAGCCTTCCGTGTCTTGAAATTGCGTCTTTCACTAAGCGCCCGTGCCTCAAGCTCTGTCTTTCACTAAACATTTTCCAAAGGTAATAAGTCCTACCATGAATCTGTTTTCACTATTAGTGTTATGTATAAAATAAAATGTCTCTTATGGTAAATGTTTTGCCTCGCTTTTATTTCTTGGTTTTAAATTTCATCAATCATATTACAATTTTGACCATATAGTGATATGCAGAGAGATCAAAGACCAAATTCGAGCCTTGACCATATAGGGTACTGCGCCGGATTATGCAACTCATGGTCAATTGATCAGATAAGGCGGATGTGTACAACTATGGCATGTTGGCTCTGGAGATTGTGAGTGGTAGAAAGGTCAGGGATCCTAAACTTCCGCCCGAGATGGAGCTCCTTCTACAATGGGTAAGACTCGAAACTTCATTTAAGATCTTTCCTAGATTACTTGTTCTGAGGGGCATCTTGAAGAATCCTTTGTGTTTATGTACTGGTGTGGAGTTTACACGAGATAAATGAGGCATTTGAGCTAGTAGAGATTAATAATTGCAAAAGGAGAATCTGAAATCGATAAGGAAGAGATAGTAAGGGTAATCCACATTGCTCGTATTTGCACGTAAAATGCTTCAAAGATGAGACCATCAAGCAATCGCATGTGTATAATGCAATGTGAACGCCGAATGGTATATGTTATTTGATTTAGAGGGATAGTTATTATTTTTGTAGTTGTTGTTGATAAGGGGCGTGATTTACAATTTTGATTTTCTATTAAAGCCAAAACAAATGTTGCAAAGTACATCAGAAGGGATTTTAAATAATAGTTAATTGTGTAATAATTGAATACAAATGCAAGTAAGAGATGTAAGTTTGTTATCACCCACTCTCGAGAATGTAGTGAATGTGAAGTGTTGATGTCAAAGTAGATTGAAAGAACGACTAAGTGCTTTAACATATTATCTCTCTAAGAAACATAAATGTGACTAAATATGCAAGCATATATAAACAAAGCTTAAATGGTTAGGGTACAATCCAGAGTGCTTTATTACCTCAAAGAGTTTGAGAGCATCATTGTCAGAGCTATTTTGTGCATATCCTACAATTATGGCATTCCATGAGACCGCATTTATTTGAGGCATTTTGCAAACAAAAAATGGTATATGTTATTTGTGTTATAGGGATAGTTTTTACTTTTGTAGTTGTGTTTGTTTAAACTATGGGTGATTGATTTTGTATGTGTAGAAATATAGATGGACCACTTCATTTAAAAAGCACAAACATGATGCCTTTTATTAATGTCAGCTCCAATTTGGACTCCAATAATATCGGTGGATGGATTCTTCGATGGTTACATCAACGGAACCCCCCCTTTCCATTTCTCTTGAGGCGCGTTAGGGGAAAAGTGCTTTTACATATTATTCTCACGGGACATTTAGCGCATGGTTTTAGTAATTTTATGGAGGCATCACTTTATGCATGTGTTATTAATTAGACGTAACTTTTTACGCAGAAGGCATTCCTCCTATGGGAAAGCCCTTTCCGGTCCTTTCGCCCAATATGTTAAATTTGATGGTCGTTTGAACGTTTTTAAACACGATTAAATTTCTTCTTGGTAAACCTTTTTTCGTAATCTGCTCCGCAACGAGTTTAATGTCATTTATGGTAGTCGGTGGTCTCATGATAGTTGGTCATAGGGCACTATGGAATTTACAAAAGTCGTTATAAGCCCGAAAAAGAGGCAGACCTCCGTGAGCCTTTTGACATGGAGACAACTCCTGAGATAAAATTCAAACATTTCAGACAAATTTTCAATCAAAGCCACATAAAATTCAAACATTTCAGACGTATTTTCAATCAAAGCCATGGTAGTGGATCATTGGCAGATTATTCGTCGAAGGTGTCCATTGTCTACCAGTTCTCATGTCCTCCATCACACAAAGTGGTGCCATGCGAATTGTTTGACTAAATGCCTAAAACAAATGTGACCTCATGAACTTCATTTATCACATGGGATGAAAAAAATGGTTGTGTTCGAAAGGCCTTCACATCTTTCTGAAAAATTCAATCGGCAAGGGTACATGCGGACTCCGCAATCTTTTCCAAAGATCCTCCGGCCTTCTCGCTAGAATGGGAGATTTAGAACAGGGCACCCGACGTGTTTGATGAAATGCCTCCTTTTCACTAACCATATTCAATAGTTTTAAAATACAATCATAAAACAATTAAGAAATTTTGTTTCCCAACCTAATGGTAAAACAAAGCTTGTGTGAAACCTATACCAGTGATAATAGCACCAGTTACTTATCAATATTTTGATGGGCAACATTTGTCTATACAATAAACTGAGCATAAGTCACCTTCTTTTATAGTTCTATGTAATTGTCTGAGTTTCTCTTTTTATTTTTTATGCAGTAACCAACTTATTGGTCTTGGTGTTTGAATAATCCTTTTGTTTCCTAATACTTCATTAGCAAATATGAAGAACTTTTCTTAGCAAGTGTCATGATCTTTTTCAATGTTTTCTTCAAAATCAAGGCTTATCTTTCAAAAACAACTAGATACAATTATGATGGTAGTGTGCTGATTTGTAAGGGCGGGTTTCATAAGCACCCAAGGCCTAATTTGTTCTCTATTACATCTAAGAGGATTCCTCCATTTTCCATATTCTTAGAAAATATCTAATAACTTGTTAACAACAGGCTCACCTTCACTTCCCATTACCTACCAGTACCCCTTGTAGAAATATTTTTTACCATCTCTTTCAAGGTTTATTTGGGTACTAACCTTGTTGATGATCATATACCCTTCCTTACAAGACATTTCCCTCATTATATATTGAGCTTCATGGATTGTAGATACACTGGCTCAATGTATCGCATATAACATCAAACTGTGCACAGGATAACATCTTCTTTGGTACTTGAGTTCTAGATCTCTAGACTACCATTTGTCTAAACTATTGTTTCTAACATGGCATTGTTGTATGAGTAAGTCTTAAATATGTTTACATAACTTTCCGCTTGTGAGTAATTGATCTCAAGTAACAAAATCTCCTTATAGCTATGTATATGCAAAGCGTTTATTCCTTGTAAAAGATTGGGTGTTGAATTATCCTACAAATGCATTGTCTTGATTAGTCTGTTTCTTGTTGACAAAAATCATTGTTATGAGAACCTTCTACATAGTGACACCTGATGAATTTTTATTTTAAAACTCAAGTTCACTACTGGGCTCATCTACTTATTTACAATAATATGGGGAAAGAATAGTGCCATATTTTCCGTCCACTTGCCCTTTCCTTGTGTTTAGGCCATGTTTCCTTGTCGTTAGATGTACAAAATGTTATCTAAAACTTCAGAGTTCACTGTGTTCCCAAGGATGAAGAACTTGGAATAGTATTCTATTGAGTGTAAATGATATTATGGATCACAATTTTGAAGAGACTAAGCCCTCCAAAGGAATTCATCACTCTGGTGAGCTTGGATTGTTTTGTCATAATTGAAGTAGTAAGCCCTATTTAGGTTAAACCATCATCATGTTAACTCGTAAAATACAATACTCATTTATATTCATTTCTACCCACCCTCAAGATTTTCTATATTTTTTTGTAATTTTAAATATTCAAGGTTTGAACACTTTCACTCAATTGTATCTAGAAAAATCATACAAGCCAAACTATTTCTTATAATTTTGTCTATTCTTCATTATTTCTTTTGTTTCTTTGAATTTTCGTGATTTAAATTCCATCTAAATAGGCATTCCTACCAATGTTGGTTGTCTAGTATATGTTGAGTTGAAGATGTAGTGGGGTATGACTTCTTTGTGTCACACAATTTCTTTACTATACTTTATATATTTGAGATTATATTTACATCAAATTCAAGGATAAGAACCAGGCTGAGTTGAGCTAACACATATCTTACATACATAAAATTTTGAATGGTAGGATTGGGAGGATTGCTGATGCAAAGCTATGTTACAACCATTTGAACAATACTTTGGAGATTTTCCTGCAACTTTCCTCAACCATAACTTCTCTCATAGCAAATGAGGATACACTGCCTTCTCATCACTTTCTCTTCACCAAAATCAACGACATACCTGCAAACACTGTCGGTTCTTTTGTTGATTTGATTGGGATTCTTTTTGCGATGTCATCATTCTCAACTATTCATAGGCATGACCAATCTGAAACAAAAAGAAGAACTCTACAATTAAAGGACATGTCAGGATTCAGTTTCATTATCACTTTGTGGGGACAACACTTAGATGAGATAAGCAAAGAACTTGAAGACATTCTTTGTATACAACATCTTCCGGTCCTTGCCTTGAAAGTTGTTCGCATCTCCAGTTTTGATGGGACCTCAGTTGACACTGTTTCAAGTACCAAATGTTACGTCAACCCCCCAATTTCAGAAACTATTGCACTTCATGGTTGGGTTGATACTGATGACTACTCCCATCTGATGCCCTCTATCACAAGCAAATTTTCGGGCCCTCTAAAATGCTTGACCTCTGTAACAACGATTTCGTAGGTCGTACAAATGGGGAATACTGAGGGAAACGAATGGGTCATGGTTACTGAAGAAATCACAAATATCAACATGTACAAATTGTTTTACACGACATGTCCTCTTCAAAAAGGTGACAAACAATGCAAGAAAAAAGTATGAGAGCATGGAAATGGTTCATGGTTTTGTTCGAGTTACAACGTACAAGTTTAGACCTATGAGTATAGATATACATTCAGGATCGATCTAAAGGACCCAATAAGGGAACTTCAATTAGTTACTACTTATTTGAGTCAATCATGGGTGTTGCAGCTAGCGACCTCCACCTATTGTCTATAGATGAAAATGTGAATAGTGTAATTACAAGCAATGTCATCGGCAATGAATATCGCTTCACACTTTCCCTAAAAAAAGAGACATACCACGAAATCAACAAATTGAAATATGACATCCTTAGTTCAAAGAAATCACAAATATCGTATGGAAAATATTTTTAACATAGCATGTCCTCTTCAAAAAGGTGACAAACAATGCAGGAAAAAAGTGCGAGAGCATGGAAATGGTTCATGGTTTTGTTTGAGTTGCAACATACAAGTTCATAACTATGAGTATAGATATGCACTCAGGATCGATCTAAAGGACCCAATAGGGGAACTTCAATCAGTTACTGCTTTTGATAAGATAACTGAGTCAATCATGGGTGTTGCAGCTAACAACCTCCACCTATTGTCTATAGAAAAAGATGCGAATAGTGAGATTACAAGAAATGTCATCGGCAACAAATACTACTTCACACTTTCCCTGAAAAAAGAGACATACTGCGGAATCAACAGATTGAAATGTGTCATCCTCAGTTCAAAGAAAGCAGATGGCAGTGCATCTCCTCCGTAACCTTCTTTACGCAAATATTTCTACCGCATCCGTCCCTTCAAACTTTACACCCTCATCCATTCCTTTCTATACTTCGAACTATCAACACTATGTTAGTTATTCCATATCTATGTTTCCCTCTTTTTCCCCGCTTTAAAAGAAAATTGTTGTATTTCCTTTGACATTAACATACCATTGTCTCCTACTACTACATGTGGATTGAAAGTACTATTAAGAAAATAAATTAATATTACTTGCACTTTTGCTATGATATAAGATTTGCAAAAAAATGCCCATAAAATGCTACCACTCATGATATAATATTTAGAAATGTATATGTACGAATTTGTAACAAGTTTTAAATGTACATAGAACTTTTAAATGAAGTGCTTCATCTATATTTCTACACTTACAAAATCAATCACACCCCTTATCAACATCAACTACAAAAGTAATAACTATACCTCTAAATCAAATAACATATATCATTCGGCGTTAACATTGCATTGTACACATGCGATTGCTAGTTAATTAGCTTTAAAGAAGTATCATACATGGGTCCACATGTGAAGTGCCCGATTAGTTAGGGGTAATATTTTGCTTCGTATTTTTGTTAAATTTTATTATATGCTTATATTGTGTAATGAAAGTATTTGTCCAAATTATATTATATATGTCAATGATGCATTCAAAAGTAATACCCAATTACATTTTAATTGATATTTTAATCGTCTAAGAGTCTATCATCAATGTCAAGTTCAATAGTAGTCGATTTAATTTTTAGTAATAGGTTTTCATAAATTAGAAATTAAAGCTTCGTTTGATTGATTCTTTCAACTCTTAGTGCTAATAGTATTTGTTATTAAAATAATGGATGTGTGTTTATTGTTAAGTCAAAGTGTAAAAAACAAATTGCTTCGCAAACGCATTTTAGTGTAATATGTAATTTGAGTCAAAATTATGGGGGATATTGTACAACTGAACTGCATCATGATAAAATTTGGTTGGGTTGGCAGTGTGTTATTAGAGGATTGACGTAATGTGGGAAGGAATTTGAATAGTGACCTCTCATCAACCACTAGTGACGGGGCCACATAACTAATTTTCTTTTAGTATTTACTTTTGTTGTGTTGTGATTGTTTCATATTTCATTTGTATTAAATTTTTTATAGTATGTTATTGATGTGTTGAATAAAATCTATGATGTGAAATTTGGGAAAGTAGCATATTTAGAAAATTTTGGCTCTTGTGGGGCAGGAGAAAATTTTGAGGTAGCTTAATATGAATTGTTGCTGATGATAGTTAAGAGCTCTAGGGATCAAAGAGAGTCTCTAAATTAGAGGCTCGCAAATCTCAACAAATTAGGCTCATGGGATCTCTAAGAATCTAAGAGAGATTCATAATTTGGGGTTCGGGAACCTTCATGGAATTTGACTTGCAGTTATGTATTTTTGATGGTAAAGAGACAAAATTGATGGAGTTATACCTGGTCTAAGCAATGTTTTCGGGAGCAACATTTGTAGGATGTGTTTCTCTTCTCGCATGTTCGCACCGGGGGAATGTTAGGAATTATAATAGTTAGTGTGTCACTATAATTTCATGGGTGAGTATTATTTATATATGTGAGAGTAAATATGTAAATGAGTTTTTATACAACTCATGCAAGATACAATTAGCAATATGATATATTTGTTATTAGTTAATTGTGTACATATGTGAGGTTGTTTACAAAAATCACATAAATAACCTTTATAAGTATTTTTTTGGTATTTGTAGTTGTTAGTATGATGAGGAATGACTCTTAAAATATAAGAGACTAGTTTCCTATATATTCTAATATGTCGCGTTGAATAAATAATCAAGCTTTATCATGTGTTATTAAAATATGATCCAAATATCACAATTACTCCCATTATGAGATTTGAAAAATTATAGCATACTATGTATATGCATGTAAAAGAAATAATAGTGAAGCAAATTTACCACATATGATTAGTTTGTTTATCTTTTATGACTCATCAATGGTATTAGAGCAACATGAAGGAGATAATGGACATGTGAGAAGATGAAGATGGTGGCACTTAAATTAGTTTTTGAACGTGAACGATATCATTGTTGGAGCACTATTGGAAATGATCTTTTATTGAAACATTAAGAAAAATATAATGATCGAGAGACATTGTAAGTGAGAATATGGAATTGAAATATATACAAATCCATTTTTTTGTACATATATCAATTTGATGATGAAAGCATGACAAAATTTTCATAGATTAATTTTTTGCATAAATCAGACATACACATGAAAATAATCCATAAAATATGGCATCTTGTGTTGACCCCACGATTTTGGTAATAGTTTGCATATTAGAGTTGGGCCTAAGGATTTAACCTTGTGCACATACAACGGATTTTAGTAAGTGTGTGCATAGTAGTAATCAACAAGGAGCATGCACAAGGAATGGGAGGCATAATCGAAAAGGCATTAGAAGAATGCAAGAGAGGAAATTCCACATGGAGAACACAATTGACTAGGTCAACAAAAGTGACAAGGTAAGAATATGATAAAATGAAAATAAGTACAAAGGAACACAACGATGTGTGGCAAAAGGGATGAAAATATGATAATGTTAACAGTTCTCTTGATCTATTAGCATGAATCACATGATTTGATTCCAATCCCTCCCTCGAGCCAAGGAAATACCAGTGTCGACATTGCATTAATGGTGTCCCCATCTACCATATTTCATGGTATCCTCCAACCATTGCATTGATTTATCTCCATCTACTTTGAGCAAGAAATGTATGTATCTCGTTAGACTAAAAATGTATAAATAGATGACCAACACCCATTCAAAGGGTTTCATGTAAGGGTATGGGTGGATATTGTGATTATATAAAATGTGTTATAAATAATACTATATTGATGCTCTAGTTATTGATTTGATCCTAGTCAGAACTATTAATGGTTGCCTCTGTATTTTTTTAATGAATGAATGAATAAATGGTTAAGTGTAATATATATTTATGTTGTGAAATAATATATTGTTAAGTTTTGGTATGTTGTTTGATCTTCCATTTTTGTTTCTAGAAATGATTTTGTGTTAAAATGATAAGTATGCTTATGTGCACTTTATTCCCAAACTAGCAAGGATTTGGTGCACCGAGCACACTTTAGGTGTGGATGGAGTAAAACTCCTATGTGATATGCCAAAGTGCGTGTAGTAGTTTATAAGGGATTTTGCACTTGGTTCGATCCGGTAGGTATAAAACCCCAACATTTTGGTTTCATTTTTAGGACCTTGTTTATTGAGGGAATGGAAAATGCCAAAGAGAATAGCACTCTAGCACATAGAGAAATGGTTGGATGAATAAGAAGAGGATTATGCACACAATCATTTGAGTTGCAAAGGATATAACCTAAGAAAATGGGAGAAAGAAATTTTGGGAAATTATCTAAACTCGATATTTATCTATGAGTTTCCTCATCATGTTTATGTCTCGTATTATGGTGTTATTGCTAGAAAGACCATGAAATACTAGAAGAAATTATCCTTTAACACAAGATAATCTCATGGTATTCAAGAACATCAATGAATTATAGACACATGGTGTTTAGGTTTTGGTGCAAAGGAACCCTAGGAAGTAATTCTTGTATCTTGAAATATCAAAATACTTATGCCCATAAGAGGTAGAGTATCATTTCATGCAAAAACCTATAGGTGTGTATATCTTCTCGCTACCTCTTTGCATTAAGATGCTCTTTATAGATTGGGGTATTGATACTTTACCCATGTTCATCTAAGAACCTCTAGCATTTTTTTGGATGGTGGTTAGAGAGAATGCATGTAGGAAGTGATCATGAGGAGGTGCTAGAAGAATCCAAGATGGAAGAAGAGGATGAGAAAGAACTCAAAAGGAATAGGTATGACCAGGGGAGGAGGTTTTTATTAGATTTCATGAGGATCCAATATGGGGTGGATGCCACAATGATCTCTCGATGATGGAGGTATGATTGTTACTATATAAGTTGTTGAATAAGAGTCTACACCACCTACAAAAATAGCTTGGGACCCCTTATTGATAAACAAATGCGAAAGGAGAAGGTGGTACCGCTCCACTACCAGAAACTAACAAATTCATGACTATTAGAGAAATAAATCAGATAAAGATACTGATGATATAAGCACGAGCTATTGTTCAAGGTATTGTTATGAATTTTGTGTTGCAACAAATAATCGGTATACATCATTAGTAAGAATTGGATCTAATACTCAAGGAACAATGCAATCAACATCTAAAAGTATTAGAGGGATGTTGAATGTACCACCTACCTAACATCATCCTATTATGAATCCACCACCACATAACCTTGTTATTTAAAATCCCTCGTTTAAAACACTAGTACAAAACCCTCATATTCAATAATCCCCTTCAAAACACAAGACTTCAAAACTAACTCATTCAAAATTAGCCACTTACACTTATGCATTCCTATTTCTCTTACCATTCCATGAATCTCCTAGAACATAGAGGCCTAGGGAATTGAATATACTATGTGCATTCATGTGAAATCATATGACACGTAAAAGGAATTTTACCTTGGAGAGAAAAACAAGTCAATATACTACTACATTTTTTTAGTGGTACTAACTATATGATCATCTCGCAAGAGGTAATGGATTATGATTTGGTGAAAATATTTTTGTGTAAGAATTAAACATCGTAGAATTTGAACAATAAAGTACAACACTCTTAAAGTATATTGAACAAGGCCCTAATGAGAGTATGTACACATATGATGTGAGGTTCAAAATCTTAATTTGAAAATTGTCTTATGAGCTCAACCTGAGCCTCAGAGCATGCAATGGTTCATAGGTAAATTATTGAAGCATTTCAGCCATGCACTCTCAATGAATACTTTTGTAGACCCGTGAGGAGAATTAGATTTTGTGTTACATGCAAAAGTGGTAGGTTGCATAGATATGGCACTAATCTCATTCCTTGAGGCATGTATCCCCAAAGCATGGTTGAATAGTTGCAAATACTCATGGTTGGTGGTGCATACAAAAAGCACACAAGGATAGGGTTCCTAAACTATCAAGAGGAAAAGGTGTGTCTCGTGACAAAAGTTTGTGAAATCTACAAAGATGAACATGATGTGCATTTTTTCCTAGTAATTCATAGGGTGAAGAAATTTAAGGTGTCTTTATGGTGTTGAGTGTGTTAGATAAGCAACGTGACATGAAACATTGTTATGTGATTGAAAAATCTAATGAGGTGTGTGTAAAAGGCACACTCCATGAAATGATTACACCATCTCATACAAGCCAAGATTATGTAGGAGGAAGAAGTTATGACAAGTAAAGGACCAATAAAGGGAGGAGGAAGGTTTCCCATAGAATTGGTTATAAGTGTGGCGGCCCAAGTCATTACCAATGTGATTTTCCTAAGTTTCCAACTTGTGGATATTGCATGGAAGTGCACAAGAATGAAGACTAGGTCCTAAGGTATGCAAGAAGATGGCCTAGAGACTATATGTTCTAAATAAGGGTGTGGAAATGATTAGATTGGATGTTCTAAACACACTCTTTCTAAAAAATTGAACTAAGCTAATTGAAAGAACCTAACACCAAGTAGATCCTAACTTAGTCAAATTCAAGCTAATACATCATGATAAAGCATAAAGGAAAAGCTAATTAACTTGCATAAAACATGAATCTAACATTAAATTCAAACCTACCTTTGATATTTGGATGTGCTTTGGATTTTAGATACTTCCTTAAATGATCCAAACATAGACCATGAATGATCAATGATTTCTCAAGCAAGAGGAAGAGATCTCATCAAGTATGGCTTAATTATCATTTTTATTCTTCTCTTACTACTCGTTGGCAAGTAGAAAAGGAGGAGAGTTAACAAGCCTTCCAATAACATGAAATGAGTTTCTCAAGTATAATGTCTATGAAGGACAAAGTGTAAGTTTAGACAAGGTGTATTAGTCTTCTTGTATAACTTTCCATTTTAGGAGAAGCTTTGTTATGTGACTAAATCCCCGAAGCTTTAAGTATTAAAATCTTGTTGAATTGATATTATTTGTAACAAAGTTACTATAATAAAACATTGATTTAATATGGGTATGAATAAACCCGATCATTGAGTAAAGGGGGATTAGATAATTAATGAAAGGGTATGACTTTGGAAACCATTGTGTTGGTTCGTAACCACCCTTGATAATGTATAAAATGCATATGAAATTGAATAGAGAGAACGTGAATCATTTTGATTCTAAGAAAGAGAATAATTCCAAGGATGACCAGGTATAGACATGCGGTGGGAAAGAGAGAGGGGCACCAGTGGTGTCCTATCCGAGGTACGCCTTATAACCCTCGGATAGTTCCTAGCCATGGTAGGGTGAACATAAACTGGGTGTATAACATTTTCCTCTCAATAGTGCGGCCATAGTCCGATGTCTGTTACCTGTGTGTGCAATGGAATTTTGTATTGGAATTCCTAATCATTGTCTCAGATAATTTCTCTCTTTGTAAAACTATGTAATCCTATTAAAAGTTAATGGAAAGAAGTTAAATCTTCTGTTTATTCTAATAAATGGGCATGTGAAAGTATTCTATTTATTATATGATGTATAATTGATGAAATACGTAATTGTTTTATAAATAACAACAAATTACAGGATATTGGTTATGTATGATTTTATCTTAAGTGGTTTGTATGAATTAATATAGAATACAAATTGATATATTAAATCGAATACAATTGATAGAGTTCCGATATTCAGACATGTATATTATTGTTATCAATTTTTTACGTAAAGTAAATGCGAATAAGGATTTATGTATGTGATCAAATGTAAATAGTAGAAATGCAAATTTTGTTAGTCTTTTTAGATAGGGAAAAAGCTACATTTCAAGCATGCATCCTAGTGAATGTGGGATAAAGGGAATGTAGAATTAGAAAGGGATAAGTATGATTAGAAGAGATTAATTAGAGATTAGCAACTCATGGGAGTTTAGGAAGGTTTAATTAATCAACTAGGATTGATTAATAGGCCATGTTAAGCTTATAAAAGCCATTTAGAGATGATTTAGGGGAGTTTAGTAGGATTTTAAGGGTTTGAGAGGGGGTTTAACCAATAATAAGTTTTATTGATTAAATATGAGATTGAAAGGTTAATTAATTAATAATGGTTAATTAATTAATTAAAAGAGGATTATAACTAACAAAGTGTCATTAATTGGAATCCGGATGAGGGATGAGACTAGTTAATTAACAAAGTGTCGTTAATTGACCAAGATGAAGGGGAATGTTAGCTAATTAGTGGTAAATTCACTAATTATAACAAAATAAAGGTAAAGAAGACAAATAGTGTAATTTTAGTATTAAAATTGTGTGGTCAAAATTAGGTGTCTACATTTTCCCCTCTTTGATGTGGTGTAGTGCAAGTGATGCCACTTCAAATATAATAGACAATTGTATTTTGTAAGGATAAAAGAAGAATTAGTAAGATGGGCAATGTTCCTTCGAGTGTTGATGGGGTGATAGAAGAGGTCGATTAATTCTCGAAAAAAGAAGAGGATAATGACCATGGTGGTAGAAAAGCTCATCGCAACAGGTGGGGAGTCGAACTTGGCTTGGTTGGCCATTGTTCGATTTGATTGATTTGGTGGGTCCCTTGCTAAGAATATTATACAAGGGAGGGAGGGAGGGAGAAGAAACATGTCATTGTGAGAATTGTGTTTCAGCAAGTGAGAATAAATAGAAAAGGTTAACGAGAAGGAATGTTAGTTAGAATGAAGGATTAGTTAGAATGGGAGAAAATGATAGAGGGTGAAAATAAATATCGTAGCATAGCGTATACACCATCCTAGCTCAAAAGTACCTTTTTATTTGATGTAAGCATATGAAAAAGGGTAAAATGACATAAGAAGCCATAATACTATTTTTTTTGCAATGCTAAAGGACTAACTCAAAGAAAAATACATAAGCAATGCAATACGAGAAAGTAAAAAATAAGCAAATAAACAAACAAATAAGAACAATAAAATAAACTTAAACAAACAATGCTTAAGACAATTGTACCAATGTTTTTGTTATCCAGCTTCAATACCCAAATGTTTGATTTATACAACAAGGGTTAAAATGGTGCCCCAAGCAAGGATACATGTAAGGGATTAGATGGAGGACATATAAGTCCCATGAAAATTAATGCACTATGAAATACCAAAGCAATGATATATGCCGGAAAGACAGACATAGCAAGCAAACAAGATTTGTTGATGAAAGAAGATCACAATATGATTTGCATGTCGTGCACTAGAATGAGCAAACACTGAAGTAAGATGTTTTGTGGTATAGCTTATGATGTTTAGTGTTTTTGAGTTTTTTCATTGTTTTAGATTTTCCGAGATGATTTGAATGTTTAGGATTTTTTATTATTTTACCAATGTTTTTGGATTTTGAAGGTTTTATCAATGTTTTTGGATTTTTGAAGGTTTTATCGAAAGAACAAAATGCCAATATGCCCCCATCAAGAGGTGATAATAAACAAGGGAGAATCCTACGCATATATACAAGAATAGGATATGTCGAATCAAGGCCAAAAGAGATAGGCTCAAGAAGATTACAATGACAAGCCATGGATAAATCTACAAAGAAGCGATCATGCCTCAAGTGTGAGATGCTTGTGAACAATAGAATCCTCCTAAGGCGTCAAAAACTAGTTTTCATCAAACGACCTTTCCAAAGGTCCATAATTGTGTGGTTTTGACATTTGAATGAATTTATTTCTCTTTATTGTTTTTGTGATTTTTTATTTATTTTTTAAAAGCCTCTAAGCTTAGGTATAAATACACTTAAGAGATATGATATTCATGGATCCCAGAGATCATCACCATCAAGATATGCAAGTTTATAGGCCCCTGAACCAAATTTTGCGACCACAATGTATGGTCCTAACCAGTTAAGCTCAAATTTTCCTCTCTTTTCATGCTCTTTAGTAGTATTGAACTAGTTTTCTTTTAGAACAAGGTCTCCAACCTCAAATAAATAGGAATAAGGCACTTTTGTTAGTAGCAAAAATTGATTCTAATACACTTTGAGGTGGTCCAAGGCATGGAGGAATTTTTCATCAAGCAATTCAAGCTCTGCTAGTCTAGCCACTCTATAATCCTCTTCATTATCCAGGTAGTATTTCAAGGATATTTGCAAAGAGGGAAGCTTGATCTCTAAGGGGATGATAGCTTCAATTTTGAACACAAGGGAATAAGGAGTTGTACATGTGGGTGTGTGGATAGAAGTTTGGTAGGCCCATAAGGCAAGATGGATTTGGCGATGCTAATTACGGCCTTACTTCGACTAGTTTCTCCATAATACGAACAAGAGTTTTATTTATAGCCTCATATTTCCCATTACCTTGAGGATAATAGGGAGTAGACCTCTTTTGACTAATTTTAAAGCGTTGGCATTGGGAATTCACTTGTTTTTTCTTAAATGATTTTCCATTATCAGATACAATAGTAGAAGGGATGTCAATATGAAAAATGATGTGGTTCATGATAAATTTTGATATGTGAGCACTTGTGACATAGGTGAGAGGAACAACCTCCACATATTTGGTAAAGTACTCAATCATGGTAATGATGTGTTTGTGGCCATCAAATGAGGTGGGTGTAAGCTTCCTATGAGATCAAGCCCCATTTGGAAAACGGTGATGATGTAGTGATAGGTTGTAAAGATTGAGATGGTGCATGGATCAAGTTTCCATGATTTTGGCATAGGACACATTTCTTCATGTACTGACAACATTTTATCTCCATAGTAGGCCAATAATAGCCGACACATAGAAGTTTCTTTGCGAGGACAATGTCACTAATGTGAGCACCACAAATGCCTTCGTGCACCTCTTTGATAGATTGGATAGCCTCTTGAATTAAGACAACACAACATAGTCCCATCATAGCCTCGATAATAAAGAGTGCCCCAAGGAGGGTGTAACAAGTGATGCATTTGATAAGGGTTCTATTTGGGGCATAGGAAATGTTAGATGGGAAGGTACCATCTTGTAAGTAATTGTAGATATCAATGTACAGAGGGAAAAGGGACCAACAACTTCACATACCAAACATGATTATGGTATGTCATAGGGTAGTAAACTATGACATGATCGATGAGGAACTAAAAATATCTAGTATGCAGCAATAATCTTAGCAATGATCCAATAGTATTCACAACATCCGCTGACCTATTCAATGCTTAACGGACCTTTGGAAGATGATCTTAAAAATTTACTCCTTCAGTTTTCCACCATGTGTTTATATGGTATAAGTTTCTCATCCTTAACTTTATATTCATCATTCACTTGTTTGATGATGAGTTTTGAGTCACATATAACATAAGCTTGTTTGATGTTCCATTTATAGTGACTTTCAAACCCGCGATGAGAGCTTCATACTCAATAATGTGGTTTGTACATGGAAATCTGAGTCTAAAATCTTACAAAAAAAGATCACTTGCACGGTGATAAGGAAATCTCCTACCCTAGAACTATTAAATGTGAATGACCCATTAAAGTATATTTTCCAAGTAGAATATTATTCAATGTATAAAATGGAAATCATCTGGCAGATCCATACTTAGTGGTTCCATTCCTAGTAAGGGTGTTTTTTCCAGTTGATTGGTGAGTGCTTTTCCTTTTACTACTTTATAATGGGCATACTCAATGTCAAACTCACTTAGTAAAATGATTTAGTTGTTCATCCTCCCGGTGAGTGCGAGTTTTGATAGTAGGTACTTAAGTGGGTCAAATTTAGATATGAGGTTGGTTTTGTTATTCAAGAGATAATGACTTAGCTTCTGGAAAGCGAAGACAACGGCCAAACATGCTTTCTCAATTTGCACATAGTTGATCTCATAAGAGATCAAGGTACATATGAGGTAATAGATGACTCTTTATTTATGTTGGACATCATATTGTGCCAAGATTGCACCAATAAAAATTGAGTGGATGAGATATACAATAGTAGGGGTTCACCTGGAGTAGGTAGTACTAGAACAGGTGGGTTATCTAATATTGTTTTCAGTTGGGAAAATACTTATTGATAATCAGGACCCCAGTGGAAATCAACATCCTTTTTAAGTAGATGGGTGAAGGAATGACATTTATCTCTGCAAGTTGGGAGATGAATCTATAAATATATTGAATTTTACCTTGTAAGCTATGCAAGCTATTTAAGGTTCTTGGGAGGAGGCATCTCATTAATAATAGTTACCTTTGTTGGGTACACTTCAATTCCTCTTCTAGAGATGATGAAGCCTAATAGTTTTTTGGAGATGAAACTAAACACAAACCCTTTTGGATTCAATCTAACATTATAATCCCTTAGTCACTCAAATATATGAAAATGATTATCGGGTGCTCGCTTCGGGTTTATGACTTTGACAAGGATATCATCCACATAGTCCTCTACAATGTCATGCAACATATCATGAAAGATGACAATCATTACACATTGATATGTGGCACCGACGTTCTTGAGGAAAAAGGCATGACGACAATAGCAAAATATGCCCCAAGGAGTAGTAAAAGTGGTTTTATGTTGATCCTCCATAATTTTGATTTGATTATAGCCAGAGAATCCATCCATGAGGGATAACATTTTGTGGCATATTGTTGAATCAAAAATCATGTTGATATTGGGAAGAGGAAAATCATATTTAGGACACACCTTTAGTGATGTCCCTAAAGTCGGTGTAAATTCAGATATCCACGGGTTTCTTGTGAGCCGGCACAACATTGGAGATCCATTCTGAATAATTGATCGGTCTAGTAAAACCCAATGCCAGTAACTTTTCTAGTTCTTATTTGACTAAAAGAGATACATGTAGATGTATTTTTCATAATTTCTATTTAATGGGTTTTTTTGATTCATGCACAACAAGGTTATGCATAACCAAAGAAGGATCCAAGCCTGGACATGTCAACATAAGACCAAGAAAATACATCCACAAACTCTCGAGGAGCATAGTAAAGGCCTTATGTTCATGTGTGGAAAGAGAAGCTCCTAGTTTGACAATTTTAGGTTCATCTCTATGTCAATGTTGATGTCGATAGTCTCTTCAACCAATAATTTTGAACCATCCTCCATACGTGTAGGATCGGGAGGGAGATTGAGTTCTTCCTCTATTGGTGTCTCAATGAGATTTTCACCAATATAATGATCACTTATATTATCCATGTTTGATTTTTCATTTTGTTTTTCTATAAGTGTCTTGAAGAGTTTTTCATTGTAGAACCTCAAATTTTTAATTTTGTTAGGATTTTTTGATATTTTGGCCTCTTTCTCTTTTTGTTGGCTATAGAACTCAGCCTCTTCCCTGAAGTATGCATATGAATCAAGGTTAATAGAGAAACCTTTCTTATGATCTTCGATAGGAATGCATCATCGCATAAACCCATGAACTCTCTAATTGCCTCATCATTCTGAAATAGATTAATTTGTATTTGTCGTTATTTGTCCCAATCAATGAGGGATGGGTGTACAAGGTATAATTCAAGAATAGATGAGGATAAGGGTAAAATAACAATGTCATAAAATAGGTTTGTGGAGGCAAGATCTTCATAGAGACTATAAAGGGACTTTGGTTCACTATCATAATCTAAAGAGCTATCCTCTCGCGTTCAGAAGAGGTGACATCGACTTTTTGAGGTTGTGCTCCATATGACTGAATACCAATGTCATATTTGTCTAGATTTGCATGTGCTATAAGAGGTTCCCACACATCTTGTTCATGTAAGCCACATCCATATCCTTTGTTCCCATAGCATACATTGTCTTGTTAGGGATGACATATTTTGGGGATTGATAGAAAAAAGCCATATTTTCATCGGGAAGTGGAATATGTAATTAATACTCAATTATATCTGTCAAGAGACCACCAGAGGTGAACTATTAAATACTACAAGGCTCTTGAGTTCATTGCCACCAAAATTTGGTCCTACCATGTGTCTTGGGTGACAAGGGAAGGTTTGATACAAGGAGGGCCTGTTGGAGGCAATATTCTTTGTAGCCAATATGAAGGATTTTCAACTTGGATTCCCATGTAGAAAAGGGGGAAATAAATGTAGAAGCATCACTTTTGTGAGGCTAAAGTGTATTGCGGTTGACATGAGAGGTAAAGGCCTCTCATTTAAGTTCAATGGCCAACTCTATGGAATGAAATTTTTAAGTTTCCTAGTAATAACCTGTTAATGCTCTATAATGGGTGAAGGGTTGTGGGTCACTAAGAATTGTAAGCTCTTGTCCTTGATGATATAGTTTGATACACGATGGAAGGTGGAGGGAATGACATGCATGGCATGAATTCATGGGCAACCGAGGATAATGTTATAAGGAATTTCCAAGTTAATGACATGGAATCTTGTTTCATGTGTGATAGGACCAACTTCCATGGGTAAGGTGATTGTGCCGTTGATTGTCATTTTGCATTATCATAAGCCTTAATGGTGATCATATTAGGCTCCATTTCAAGTATTTGTATGTCCCAATTGTTTCACAAGCTTCAAAGTACATATATTAAGGTCGGATCCATTTTCTACAAGCACCCTTTTACGAGTAATGATCGATCACTTCTATATATAAGGGTGGATTATGTGTTTGATGCTCCAAAAGAACCTCATTTTGACTCAAAATTATTTTCTCAGATAGGGTGATTTACACAACCAAGGCTTGGAAGCATGATGCGTCAATGTATATAGGAAATCTTGACTCCTAAAGGGTCTTATAGAGGATTTCCTTATGAACAGTAGATATCTTAAGAAGATCTAAGATAGAGATCTTGGTAGTTATCTTCTCAAGTTGTTCTAGGAGATCGTAATGACCATCCGAAGGAGTAGACAGAGGGGGTCCTAAAATAATGAGATGGTGTGTTTTATTGGAATGACACACTCATGGGATTTGATTTTGATGGTGTGGATATGGTCGGTGATAGGATGAACATAGCCAATAAGAGAATCAAATGGATTAGATGTTTGGGCAACAACATGGTTGGCACTTTTACATTGAGAAGAAAGGTTCCTTATGTTGGACCACAATTTCCATTAGACCAAAACCTATAGGCGTTAATCTTTGTTGCAATCGCGAGTTAGGATCCATGAGAGGTGGTTAGTCCATGTCACGTAACTCATGGGGAAAGCTGAACACACATGCCAACAATCCCCCCAACATGACCTAGGTGAGTTTCAAACTCGAGACCGCCGCTCCGATACGAATTATTGGACCACGATTTTCGTTAGACCAAAACTAGCAGGCGTTAATCTTCACTACAATCGACAGAGTTAGGATCCATGAGAGGTGGTTATTCCATGTCACGAAACTCATGGGGGTACTAGACGCACATGTTAACACCTTATACATCCCTAATTGATTATTAGATGTTTTGTTGGTTTTTTCACGTCAAGTTTGATATCTCCTTAATCCAAGAGATCTTGAATGAATTTTTTTAGTTTCATACATTGATCTGTGCCATGACCTTTGACACGGTGATACTCACAATACTCCTAGTATTTATACTATGAAGGTTTAGGTGCAACATCCACGAAAGTGTGGTGGTAGGAAACTTGACCATATTGGTCGATTCAAGTTGTTTGAGGATCAATGACAGGGACTTTGTGAGTGGAGTATGTTCCATGCTTTTGACTTCTAGTTTGAGCGGCCCACACAAGAGTTATAAATGTGGGGTGTTTTGAACCACTCGCATGTGTTTAGATTCAATGATTCCATCACCTATGACATGTTTTTTTGTTAAATAATTTGGATTTGTTTGTAGTTTTGATTCATAGTTATCTCATTAAAAGGGTTTTAAGATCCCTTTGTTCAATAAAGATTTCTCTATTTGGCTACCCTTTTTGATGACTTCTTTAAATGTACCTACACAATTAATTTACAAATGGAAGGCTATTTCAGGGTGTGTATTTGGTACAAATATACTTACAAATTGTTTCTCTAGAATGGAGCAAGGGAATCGGCTAGCCAACCCCCTCATCATTGTAAGAAGGCGATGAAATTATTATTATTTCGTTGTTTGGCAACACATAGGTTTAACATGGTAATATCACTCTCCATATTGAATGAAAAGTGATGAACGAAATTTTCAGCTAAGTCCACAAAATTAAATATAGACCCTTTGGGGAGATGGAGGAACCATTCAAGTGTTTGGCCCCCAAGACTTTGTGGAAACAAGAAAATAAGATAGTTATTGTTGTAAGAGACTTCCTAGTATGCCATGAAGAAGTATTTTATGTGATCGCAAGGATCACCTTTACCCCTATATTTGTCGAATTTAGGGAAGTCAAAGTTTTGTGGAAAGGGAGTATGTAGCATCTCTTCGATCAAAGAGATAAGAACATGGTTCTTTGAACCAATATTTCTTATTGTGTCCCATAGTGTTTTCTTGTATACCAACAAGTGTGTCTTTCATAGACTGTCATTCTTGGTCAAAAAATTGTTCGTGTGTTGGCATGGGAGGTACATGTGTACAATTGGATTTTGATGCCTCACCACCACATTTCTCGTGTATTATTCAACATATATCACTTTAGATTTCTTAGTGTGAGTAGATATATTTGTGTCTCTATGGACATGTGTAGCTAGAATTACCAACTCGCGACTAAGAGTTTGTATTTTTTTCTACAACGATGTCTTCATTGCGTGGTTCAATTTGGGTTTCTTTGCCCTCTATTTTGGCTTCGTGGTTAATTTGAATAAAGGGTTTATGATTGTCATTCTTAGGTTTAGAGGTTGTTTCTTCCTCATTATGAACCTTAGGTTGTGGCGATGTATAGACATGTTTACAATGTAATTGTAGACACCTAAATTCTACTTTTGTAATCTTATTGCCAAAACACACGCAAATCACTCGTATTATTCCAAATTTTGTTATAATTAGTGCTCTTTACTAATTAACTAACGGTTCTCACCACTTTGGTTGGTTAACAAGCACTTCATTGATCACCAAACCTCTTTCACATTCAGGATGTCGATTTACAACGAATCGTAAGCCAAAATCATTTTCAAAACAAACAATTAGTGATTATGAGCTAATTAAGTTTATTTTACCCTTGATTTGGTCAATATGTCATAGTATTGACTCAAACCCCCTTCCAACCACTCAAAATCACCCCATTCACCTCTACAACATCTTAGAAATCTTCAAAATCTTATCCTAGCCTCCTATTTGACCCTAAGCGGTTGATTAAGGCTCCACACCTCTTAATCACTTGGTAATTCACTAATTATGATTAGCAAGGCCTAGTCATGATTAGCAATTCTAATCTAATTTGGGGATTGTAGTCCCACATGCACCAAAATACAAGTTTCTCCTAAAAGGAAAACTATAAAAATGGTGCACCCCATTCCTTTATACTTTACACCATGCTTTGATTTGCATCTCATATAATAAATATGATATATAGACAAGTTCAATCCTTTCTTAAAGCCTTCAATGGGGTTAGTAGATGGATATCCGAGAATGACCAAGTAGTCGTTTGGAAATTCCATTTCACCTTGTTTGGAGTAGAAACCATAACCATTTGATTTCCCTCTTAGGTCTATTTAGGCCCATGTTAGGTAATTCAAGCATATTAGTAGGCATGTTTAGTTAGATTTTGTATTGTTTTCATACTAGTTAAGCATTATTTTAAGCTTCTATCTTAATGTTACATTCCTAGACTTAGAACCTTGGCTAGATGGATGGAAATGGTGTTAGCTTTCCTTGTTTAGTCATGTAATTTACTTTGTAAAGTTTAGGGTGCTTTCATTTGGCATCGGTGGGACAATACCCCATTGCATTGAATTTTTAAGCTTTTTAACTTAGTTTCAAAGTTTTTCATTTTAAAGTTTTAGATTAGTTTCAAGTTTCCTAGATTAATTTCAAGTTTTTGTAGTTTACTTTCAAGCTTTCTAGTGTACTTTTAAGCTTTTTAGATTAGTTTCTCAAGCTTTTAGATTAATTTCAAAGTTTTAGAGTAATTTTCAAAGTTTTAGATCAATTTCCATTTTTAAAAGTTGTTTCAACTAGATTAGTGGTAGAAGTTGTGTTTTCTTTCTTTTTACAGGATATAAGGAGGCGAAGCCCTATCAAAATTGCCAAGAAATCCCAAAGATTGGACCTTTTTCAAAAAAATTGCTTTAAAACTTGGATTTTTGACCATCTACAAGAAAAAGGTGCATGTGCATGACTGTGAGCACTTGTGCCTCACTGGAAGCGCATGTGCATCATTGACTATGTGAAAGATGACAAAGGGGCACTGTGCATGACTGTGAGCACTGTGCACTATTAGGGGCATGTGCATCAAGTTAAAAAAAAATCAAAATTCTATAACTTCAATTTTATGATTCTTATCAATTTTAAGGGTTTTTAGATGTTGTTTTTGTCAAATTATTGATTTTAGAGCAATATTCCTAACAAAATTGTCTTAGGGTTTGATAAAGAACTTTTTTTTAGTAAATTGGGTTAGGGTTTGAGGAGTGATTGTGTTTTCATACTTTGATTGAGTTTGGAATAGAGTTGTGTATGCTCTTCTCTTGCACCTAGTGTGATCTTGAGAACCAAAAGCACCTCTAAACCATTATTTTTTCTTCTTTGGGAGTAAGTAGGAACAATTATCATTCATTTGGTGCTTAAAAGAATAAACATTCATCTTTTTTTTACATGTACTTAATCTTTTAGTTTAAGAGCTTTTTCACTTAATAAATAAATCAAGGCTAAAATTTGTGTATGCTCTTCCCTTGCACCTAGGGTGATCTTGGGAATCAAAATCAATTTTAGTCTTTCATTAAGAAGCACTTATATTAATTGGGAATAAACCTTTTTTTTCAAAGTTTGATGGTAGTTAGTTGATTTCAAGCATTTTTATTTGCTATTTTCTTATGATATTGTGAATCTATTTTAAAACTACTAACCATGTTCGAACATCCTAACGCTATTCAAATAAAGGAAGACTTAAACAATTTTTCTAACTACACGTGTGATTTTGGTTCAAGATTGGTGTGAATGATGATAGAGGGGGTGCTTGTGCATCAAGGTAAAAAAAAATCAAAATTCCAGAACTTCAATTTTATGATTCCTATCAATTTTTAAGCGTTTTTAGATGTTTTTGTCAAATTATTGATTTTAGGGCAATATTCCTAACAAAATTGTCCTAGGGTTTGATAAAGGATTTTAGAGTAAATTCGATTACGGTTTGAGGAGTGATTGTGTTTTAATACTTTGATTGGGTTGGAATAGAATTTTGTATGTTCTTCTCTTACACCTAGTGTGATCTTGAGAAACAAAAACAACACTTAATCCTCTTTCTATGATATTTTGAATCTATTTGGAACTACTAACCATTTTGTGAAGGACCTAATCTGTTAGGAAATAAGTGATAAAATATGCGGAATAATCCTGACGTAATCACCACAGTAGAAACTAATATGCAAAAAATATTACAGATCTCAAATAAAAGTGCAGAATAAATAACACAACATAGAAAGAGAGTATTTAACATGGTTCACCCAATTTGGGCTACGTCCACCAAGAATCACTTGCTCAGATTTTATTTCAAGCCTCCACTCTCTCAATACAATACCCAAATCCGTTTGGAGCTATGCTCAACAAACTCTACATAATTCACACCCGAATTCAAAGCACATCTGCAATGCATTTGCTTGTATATCTATCATATGCATAAGACCATATAAATAGACAATTGCTTAAGTAGTTTGATACAAAACCGTGGGTATCAAAACAATGGGCAAAAAACCGTGGGTATCAAAACAATGGGTACCGAAAAACCATGGGCCCAAAAACATCCCATAACGGTTACCCATTACCCATGGGTTAATAAACCACCCATGAAAATTTACTTCGGGGGCTTCGCCCGAACCCCTTGACCCACTCACTAGCGAGCGGGACCATCGTAAAAATACCCGAGTGTAACACATATAAGGTGTACCACACTCTAACATGAAAATATGCTCCACAAACATAACAAGCTCCCACTTGGAGATTGATTTCCATTGAGCAAGCTTCTCAACCCTTCACTGTCATCCGCGAAGGCCAACCAAAGTTGAACATAGCTTTAGTTTATCCCTTGTGACCACCTTGGTCATCATGTTTGTAGGATTATGACTGGTATGAATCTTCTCCAACTTCAACTTATCTTCCTCCAAAGCTATCCTGATGAAGTGATATCTCAACTGTATATGCTTCGTCCTGGAGTGGAAAGCAGAGTTCTTAGCTAGGTGTATAGCACTTTGACTATCACTATGTAGCTTACATTCCTCCTGCTTATGTCCCAACTCCTCAAGCAATTGTTGTAACCAAATCATCTCTTTGCTTGCCTCTGTGGCACCAACATACTCAGCCTCCATGGTTGATAAAGCCACCAGCTTCCGTAGTTGTGAAATCTAGCTTACATCGTTGTCCCACCCACACGGTGTAAATATAACTTTGTTGTGCTCCTCTTGTTGTCTACATCTCCACCATGTCTGAATATACATAACCACGTAAAGTGGTGTCTGATCCACTGTAGCATAAAACTATCCCCATGGTCCCTCTCAAATACCAAAGGATCCACTTTACTGCTTGCCAATGCTCTTTACTGGATCACTCATAAATCTACTCACAACTCCTACCGCATGGGCAATATCAAGCCTAGTGTATACCATAGCATACATCAAACTACCAACGGCGTGATGAGTAAGGTACCTTGGACATTTGGTTTTTTTCTAGCTCGTCTTGGGACACTTTGCTCCTTTGATAACTTAAAATGGCCTGCCAAAGGAGTCCCAACCAGTTTAGCATCCTACATGTTAAACCTATCCAATACCTTCTTAATGTACTCTTCCTGAGATAAAGTCAGCTTCCATTCCTTCCTATCCCGAGTTATCCTCATACCAAGGATTTGTCTAGCAGCCCCCAAATCCTTCATATCAAAGGATTCACTTAGTTGTTTCTTGAGTACTTTTATTTCCTGCATGTTTTTACTTGCAACCAGCATGTCATCAACATACAAACACAGGATAATATAACTTCCATCCTCAAATTTCTTTGTATACACGCAATGGTCAGAATGACATCTAATATAACCTTGCTCCATCATGAAGTTATCAAACTTCTTATACCATTGACATGGAGCTTGTTTCAGGCCATACAAGCTCTTCTTCAGTTTGCACACCATCTCCTCTTCACCTTTGACTTCATATCCTTCTCAAGCTACTTTGCATATATAGCTCCTCCTCCAAATCACCATGGAGAAATGCGGTCTTTACATCTAAGCTGTTCTAAGTGCAAGTCTTCTACCGCCACTATTCCAAGAACAGTTCTAATAGAAGTCATTTTTACTACGGGAGAAAATATCTCATCAAAATCCTTGACCACCAACCACCAACCCCCTTGACCACCATCCGGGCCTTATATCTTTTCTTTCGTCCTTCTTCATCTTTAACTCTGTACACCCACTTGTTGTGCAATGCTCTTTTGCCTTCCAAGTAGCTTCACCAAATCCCAAGTCCGGTTCTCGATGAGAGACTTATGTTCCTCATCCATGGCTTGCTCCCACTTCTTACCGACATCTACATGCATTGTTTCATCAAAGCTCTCGGCTTTCCACTATCAAAGTGAGTAATAAATAATAAAGAGAAGGAGAAAAATGTTTAGGTTATTTTATTACCCTAGAAGACCTCCTCACTTGTAGGATTTTGGGGTTCCTATTGAGTAGGTTCTGAACCGATTCATGGGTCACTTTGTCCCATCTGGAATATCCTCTACCACCGCATATTCTTTCTTGGATTCTTCCTGTTTTCCTACAACTATTGCTTATACATGAATTTCTCATTAAAGACCACATCCCTAGACCAAATGATTTTCTTGTCCTTAATACTCTAACATTTAAATCCAAAGTCATCACCACCATAACCAATAAAAGTACATTTTTCTAATTTAGCCTCTAGCTTGGTCCTATCATCCTTGTCAATATGAACAAACACCTCACATCCAAATACTCTAAGAAATGAGTAATCAACTTTCTTACCATACCAAGCCTCCTCAGGTATGCCTCCATCCAAGGCACTTGAGGGTCCTCTGTTTATTAAGTACATAGTTGTGCTCACCACTTCTGCCCAAAAATAAAGAGGCAGTCCTACATGTATCCTCATGCTCCTAGCACGTTCCATTATTGTTTTGTTCATCCTTTCTGACACCCCATTACATTTGCGGGGGTTTGGGAACCGTCTTTTGCCTGCAGATTCCATTCTTAGAACAATAATCATCAAATTCATTGTTGTAATACTCCCCTCCATTATCTGACCTGAGACATTTTAACTTAAGACCTGTTTCATTCTCTACCAAGGCTTTCCATTTAACAAAAGTATCAAATACATCAAATTTGTTTCTAATACAATAAACCCAAACTTTCCTTGTTGCATCATCAATAAAAGTAACATAATAACTTGAACCCCCAAGAGATGATACTTAAGCTGGCCCCCACACATTAGAATGTACCAGCTCTAACTTACTCTCTTTCTTCATAGGTCCAACCTTGAGAAACCTTACTCACTTCTATTTCCCATTTATGCAGTTCTCACATAAATCCAAACTTGTTTCAGTATATCCAGGCAAATTCTTCTTTATGATGTCTATGCCCTTATGGCTCATATGATCGAGCCTATAGTGCCATAATGTTGTATATGCATCTGAAGCCACAAGATTACAATCATTAGTACTATCAATGGATAAATACAAGGTTCCAACCTTCTTACCTCTTGCCACCACAAGAGCACCCTTGGTAACCTTCCAAGAGTTAGCTGTAAATATCACAGTACAACCATCACTTCCCAATTGCCCCGCCGATATCAAATTTCTCCTTAATGTAGGCACATGTCTGACATCCTTCAATAGCCATGTATTCCCATTCTGCATCTTAACCTAAACAGAACATTTTCCAACTATACTGCAAGGCTCATCATCACCAAGAAAAACATGCCCAAAATCCCCTTGAACATAATCAACAAAATAATGCCTATGTGGAGTAGCATGAAAAGAAGCCCCTGAATCTAAAACCCAAGATTCAGTAATATTATGCAAAGAAAGAATCAAAGCATCTTGACATACATTACCCGATGCCACATTTGCCTCCTTGTTTTCTTCCTGTTGTTTCTTCTTGTCCCGAAGCTCCCAACAAATCCTTTTTCGCATGCCCGAATTTCCACAGTTCTAACATATAATCTTGCTCTTAGATTTTAACCTTGCCCGATCTTTTGATTTTCTACGGTTTCCTCTATTCTTCTATCTCCCTCTAGTTTCCACTGTCAAAGCATTCCCTAAAGTAGAAGATTCCCAGAGCTTTTTCTTCACATTTCCTCTCTTAGAATCACCCCTACAACATCCTCAAACTTCAACTTCGAGTTAGCTAGAACCGAGCTGCTTATTGCCATTACCAGTGCTATTCCAACTTTCGGGTAAAGAGCACGAAGTAATAAAGCCCTAACTTCTTCATCAAATTCTATTGAATCAAGAAGCTAGCTTATTCACAATCGTATTGAAATCATTTAAATGATCTCGCTTCTTGAAATATTCTCGAGACATCTTCATATTAAACAACTTTTTCATTAAAAATATCTTGTTAGAGGCAGAGGATTTTTCATACTTCCCTAATGCATCCATTAGATCTTTTTAGTCTTTTCCTTTGAAACATTAAATAATACCAAAGATGCAAGACACACTGGATCGTTCCAAGTGCCTTCGATCCAACAAATCCCATTCTACATCCTGTCATACTCGAGGGTTTGTTCACCTTCTCGCAATGCCAGAGTATAAAGATCCTTCCGATAAAGGTAATCTTCCATCTCGCATCTTCCAAAGACTAAAATTCTGCCCATTGAATTTATCAACCCTATATCTTCCATCATCTCGCCATAGCTCCCACTCAAGATAAAACTTTCCCGTGATTTAACACTTCAACAAACCAAAACCAGGCTCGATACCAATTATTAGGAAATAAGTGATAAAATATGCGGAATAATCCCTTACAGAATCGCAATAAAGTAGAAACTAATATGCAGAAAATATTACAGATCTCAAATAAAAGTGTAGAATAAATAACACAACACGGAAAGACGAGATTTAACGTGGTTCACCTAATTTGGGCTACGTCCACCAAGAATCACTATCTTAAATTTTATTCAGGCCTCCACTCTCTCAATACAATACCAGATCCGTTTGGAGCTATGCTCAACAAACTCTATAGAATTCACACCCAATTCAAAGCACATCTGCAATACATTTACTTGTACATTTATCATATGCATAAGACCATATAAATAGATAATTGCTTAAGTAGTTTGATACAAAACTGTGGGTATCAAAACAATGGGCAAAAAACTGTGGGTATCAAAACAATGGGTACCGAAAAACCATGGGCCCAAAAACAGCCCATAACGGTTAGCCATTACCCATGGGTTAATAAACCACCCATGAAAATTTACTTCGGGGGCTTTGCCCCGAACCTGACCCACTCACCGGCGAGCGGGACCGCCGTAAAAATACCCGAGTGTAACACATAGAAGGTGTACCACACTCTAACATGAAAATAGGCTCCACAAACATAACACTAACACTAGTCAAAGAAAGGATGACTTTAAAAAATTCTAACTACATGTGTGATTGTAGGTTTCCAAAAGGAGTACAACAAAAACCACATTAAATCTAAAAGATTAAAAATACACCACAATCATCACATTATATTTGTAGGTTTCAGTTAAGAGCTACGGCTCGTCCACTCAACTAGGACATAACCCCTTTGGCATAAGCCTTAAGCTACAATAATGGGGGTGGTCCTAGGAACCCTAAATTAGTTCACGTAAGAGGGAACCTTGTGAATGAAACAAGAAAGTGTTCCACACTACCGACTTGTCTAGTACGCCTTGGTGAGATTAGCGTCAAAGATATATGTATCGTGACCCCAGTGAAAGTATAATTGAACACACTTCGGTGTTCATTATACTGAAGGGGGTAAATTAAAGCAGAGATACTCTTTGGGAAACCTTGGTAAATCAAGCTCACTCTAGATATCTTGTGACACCTAGAGAGAGAACCACCTAGGAATCTTACCAGACTTGGAGCCATTGTTTTTGTCTTAGATAGTATACTTGAGAGCTCTCACAAAGTGACAACTTTGTTAGATTCAAACTCTTATTTTTCAAACAAGGGAAAGAATCTCTTAAATTTGAAACCGTGTTATTTTCATCACAAAATCTACTTAGTGTCATTTTCTCCTAGTTTTTCACTTGTCCTGAGACAAGGTGAAACTCTGCCGAAATAACACCAAGTTTATTTCAACACCACTTGGTCTACACCCTTGTTTTCTTGTCGCCAATTTTTGGACAAAAGGAAACAACATATACGGATACCACTAGATATCGTGTGTCCACCACTTTTGTATTCTACTTTCATGACTGAGTTGCAATGCCAGAGTGCAAGTATTGAAAGTGTGATGGTACGTACTCACAATCTAGTAGGCCCCTTGTCTCAAAACCCATATTTGAGAATTATTATCATCGTAGTTAGGTGATTTCATCCTTTTGTTCTTTTGAGTTGTTACACTTCGCCCACATTGTAGCCATACAATTGAGATATTTACATCTTGTTTCCATTGGGAAATTAGGCCTAAATCCTGTATTGTAGAGTTACGTTGTTCACACGCATAGCAATTTCTTGTTATACTTAGACATAGTTTTTACATCCTAACTTTGTCTTAAATTTTGTGAGTGTTGAGGATACATTGTTAGCATTGCAATAACATCATTTTGACACTAGAAATATTTCTTTCCCAAAAGCTTGGTTCACGTGTCCAAATAGTGTCGTTCATTGCTCATATTGTTATCGTCCATTTTACGAGACTTGGACTTTGTTAGTGTTTAGAAACTAGTTTTTAGTATATCTTGTTAAAATATCGCGTCAACATTCTCTTATCATTTAGGTCTTGTTTGTTGCAAACTTGACCTAGCGGTGATGTTGTGTTGTCACTATTTGGTTGCAAACCTATCTAGACAAAATATTAGAGAATAAACTATTTAGTTTCTGATAAATTTTGAGTGGTGTATGTCATTGTATTATTCTAAGGAAAACTTATGTCATATATTACCTTGTTAGGGTGGCTTGTTCATTATTCTTTAATTCGTACGTTCGTTTTGACCTATCAATTTTGTGGCTATTCTATAGTCACCTTGTTTTAACAACTTAGGGTCGTTATGCTACACAAATTTGACTAAAGTCCATTGTTAATAAACCTTAGTGGAAATTCTTCGTGTTGTATTTCCTATCTTGAGTATGCCTACTACGAGGATGGGATCCCGAAGATTAGGAACCGATATTTGGAGGTGACAACCCTCTTTTAGAGGATAATATCATGGTTGACCATAGTGGTGGAGAGGAAGAGTCTCCTCATATGAATATAGAGTGTCCTCCCACCAATTTTGATGATTACATTTTTCAAAAAAAACATGAGGTTCTTATGCATGTTATGGAACTAGGAGTTGGGTTACCTCCCACGGTGGACCCGTCTCTCATTTTAAAAATGGTTCGAGGGGAAGAGGAATTAGAATGTCCTCGTCACCATATAGATGAAATATTAAACACAGTCATGCCTACATTTCTGCACGACAAAATAATGAGGATGTAACTTTCAAAAATGACGGAGACTATTGTTTACCTCCTATTAAAATTCATTGCGAAGATGATGAAGACCATGTTCATCATGCACAACCTCCTCCTAATGAATATCATCATGAAATACCTATTAAAGAGGTGACGTTAGAACAACAGGTCCAAGCCCTCACTCACCAATTGGCAAGTTTGGCATCGCATATACATAAGGAACAACCAAAATTTTTGAAACAAGTTATACCAAAAGTGAAACCTAAAGCTTCATTTACGAGTTCCCAATAAACACTCCTCGACGGGAGGCACAAAGAGATCCTTATGAAGATATTCTCACAAAAAATAGAGGTGGGAATACACCTAGATTTAATCCTTCATATAGGCCTACGCCACCCATGCAAGATCCACTTTTTAATCAAGAGTGGTCAACTATGAAGAACACCCTTCAAGCATTACAAGAGGGCCAAACTGGTAACAATAACAAGAAATATCGGTTCGATGAGTTATGTCCCTACCCATTCGATAAAGCTATGCTACATGTACCTTTCCCAAGACACTTTGATTTTCCAAAATTTGACAAATATAAGGGAAAAGGTGACCCTCGTGATCATATAAAAGACTTTTATATGGTATGTCAAGAAGTTGCATATAGCGACAATTATCTTATGTGCCTCTTTCCGCGAAGTTTAGGAGAAACGATGCTAGAATGGTTTGTGCATATCCCTAAGGGATGCAGTATCAACATGGCGTAACTAGTAGAGAGTTTCATACAACACTTCTCTTTTAATATAGAAAATGACATTACCATGTTAGATCTCTACAATGCCAAGCAACGAAACAACAAAAACTTCGTTGTGTTTTTACAAAGATGGAGAGGGTTAGCTAGTCACTTTCATTGCTCCCTACCCGAAAAGTAGCTGATAGGCATATTTGTTCCCAACCTCCATCCAGACATTACGTTCCACTTGTAAATGCATTTTGGAAACACATTTGAAGAGGCCAGCGAAAAAGGGATTCAAATTGAAAAAGCGTTGTTAGCCAGGGGGACTATAAAACCTCTCCCATGATCATAATGATTATAAATCTAATGAAAAAACAAAGTTTTTCCCTAATAGGAACAAAAATATTGTTAGTGATGGGATAGTAGACTCTAAATGAGTACAATTTGTTCAAAACAACACTCCTTTGAAGCTTGTAAAGGGAGCTCCGCCTATGGAGTATAAGTGTTGTACTTTCACTCCTCTATCTGACTCAATGTCATCAATACTAAAATAGCTAGAGGTGGTTAATATGGTTAGATATCCTAAAACTGTGCCTTATGAGGATGATGTGCCTAAACCATCATGGTTTAGAGATCATGAATATTTCCAATTGCACCACATTAAAGGTCATAAAACAGATAAGTGTTTGAAGTTGCAGCACTACATCTAAGACTTAATCGAAAGTGGTGATGTGGAGATGGATTTATCCACTCCTAACAAATCCCCTAATACGAAGACTTTTCCTAAACATAATCAAGACAAGAATTCTAATTATGTGTCTAATGAGGAGAATCATTTCGATGCTCTCATTGGTTGTGTAGATACACCTATTGAACATTTCAACACAATAACCCTTGTGATATCCCCTAGACTATCTATGTCTAGGAATGTGCTACAAAAGACTAATTATCACATAGTTCCACATACTTACGATAGTAAGGAACCTAGGTTTCAGCATTCCTATCACAACTAGACCTTGTTTGATTCTTCGTGCTAAAGAACCCATTCACTTACCTCTTCCCCCATCATCAACTCATGGTAAGTGGTATGATTTTGATTCTTCTTATTATTCGAATATTTTGATCCCAATGATTCTAAGTCTTCTGATTCTTTCAAATATTCCAATCCCAATGATTCTAAGTCTTTTGATTCTTCTAAATATTCCAATCTAAATTATTCCTCTAATACGACTCCTAAGTCACGGTCCTCCCTATCTTCACAGGACCCCATTTCTTAGTCACCTCAACAACCCCTTCTTCGTCGAAGAGCTCTCCGACTCAAATTCCTTCTAATCAATCATCCAAGTCGACTCCCATGTTGCATTCATCCAATCAACCTCTTATGGTAGAACAAATACCCCTACCGATTGATTCATCTCAAGATGAGGAGACAATCATAGAATTCTTGGGGTCACATGATGGCATTCCCCTAGAGGATTACAATCAAGGATTTAATCTTGACTTTGATATGTTTTCCTATTATGAAGAAGAAATTGATTCCTTTTGTCAGAATACTAAGGAAGATCCTAAGACCATTGATTCCTCAATCACAATCCCACTTTGGGTCACCACCCGGCAGCCCATTGTTGGTTTTCTATGTGGGGCACCTCAAGATGCCCTTTATAATCTATTTTTGGCTCACCTTCGGTATCTCATTTTCTTCTCACCTTGGGTCACCACCTAAGTAGCCCATCGTTTGATTACGTATGTGGGGAACCTCCAAGTATCCCTTCATCATCTATGTATGGCTCACCTCCCGATAACCCATATTTTTCTATACTAGGGGCACGTCCTAGAATTTCCTCATATTCGATTCTTGGGCCACGTCTGAGTAGCCCATCATCTTCTATATACGGGACACCTCTTGGCAGTCCTTCATCTTCAATCTTAGGGCCACATCCTTATAGTCCTTTTTCTTCAGGCTATGGGACACCTCCTAGTAGCCCATCGTCTTCAATTCTTGGATCGTATCCTTCACATCCATTGTATTGTTCCTCTATCAATGATTGTGACAAACCCACCATCATTTCTCACATCAATTTTATTCGTCCACTTTCTTCTCCTACTTCTCGGGATCAAATAAGTCACGTAGTAGCTTATAAGAAACCAAAACGGTTCCTTCATCAGGCTCAGATCAATAATTCCAAGAGCTCCAAAGCTCACAACAATTTAAATGATCTTAAAGTTCATAATCAAATGCAATTCAAAAATACACATCAACACACCCATCAAGTATGGCGTAAAGTGTAGAAACCTCTAGATATGGACCTCAAGCTCCCACACAAAAATCCCCGTTTCATGATAAATCACAGTTATTTGTTGAGTATGAGCTCACCACGATCATCGAGATCGGGGATAATATGAATCTTGATAAGCAAACACACCTAGTCTTCTTTATCAAGGAAATTGCTAACATTGTTGTTGGATCTTATCATGCCAAGTGACCTTGTCATTCCCACCTTTAAAAAAATTCAAAAATATAAAAAAATGAGAAAACATTTCAAAAAATCAAAGGTAAACGAACACACATTACAATTAGGTATTACATACACATGGATGTTCTTTCTTCCCTTCCTTGTTATTCTTTTGCAAGTCTTCCTACCATCTTCATCCCTTCAGTGATATTTTGGTTAGCCAATTCACATGCATATTTTGAAATTTATTTCTATGGTATCCATTTGACCTTAGTCTTTCATCACCTTGGTAAATTAAAGAACGACTAACCTCGTAGAGATCCATCCTATCACAATCAACATCTAAAAATATTATTGCAAAGAAATTTTGGATATATTTGTTGACACTAGCTAATTTCATCATCATAATCAATTCCACATCCTTTCATCAAGCCATCAAAGTGGTTCTTAACCCCTTATCAAACAAGAGCTAAAATAAGTTTTTAGAAAGAAAAAGAATCGATCAAATCAAAAAGCACAAAGCTAAAAGCAAACACTAAAAGCAAAAGCAAACTGATATATAACTTTCTCTTGGGGTATTTCCAATAATCTCTACCAAGGCTATGGACATCGACTCACAAGAGAGAAATGTTGCGATTAGAATCAAATGAATCTCTGTCGGGGCTATGGACATTTGGCTAGTAGCGGAGCAATGTACGGCTCTCCTTCCACAATCCATTAAAAAAAAAATCAACTTTGAAAAATAAATAATTCCTACACATTGGCTAGGGTGTCTTCACTTGTTTTCTATCAAATCTTTCTTCCAAGAGTTGATAAATTTCCACATGCACACACTAGATTTCTATGATCAAACAGATTAGTATGTATGTTACCAATTGGATTGAGTTAGCTAGCATTAGGGAAGAGCGTGATACACTACGAAAGCATATATGTCCTCGGGGATGCGGTGAGGATTGGTCACAATGCTACCATAAAAGGTGAGGCCACTTACTATAGGATGCAGTACTACACAGTTGTTTCGGTTGATCGAAGAGTTTCTGAGTATAGTCACATAGCAAGCAACAGGTCTCTATCCAGATCCCATAGACCATCCCGATCAGTGCAATCCATAGAGTGTCCTTCAAGACAGCGGCCTCGTGAGCAAAGCATGGGTCGGTCTAGTGCAGGTTAGCTCATCTTGGTGTAGTTCAGCTTGATGTAGCTCCTTCTACTCATTCAGGACCTCGAATGCCCCCACCTAGCAATCTTCTTGGACTGGGCAGTCCCGGTGTGGGTGAGAGTCATGGTTGACTTTCTTATTGACATGTTAGATGTATTACTTTCTTTTTGATGTATTACTTTTATATGGATGTATGTATATTGTTTTTTATCATGCCTTGTGATGAAGGCACTTTTTTGTATAGATGCCCATGATGACTTATTATATCAGATGTATATGGAAACTTATATTTTTATGATATATATGATGATAGATGGATTACCGACGTATCACATGTTATATAAGATATCATGTCCGATATGTTTCTTTATGTTTGTATCACCTATTAGATTATGAGATAGCCTTAGCTGATATCATATTGTACGTTAATGACATACTTTGAGTAAAACATGTTTATATTTTTTATATTGGTGTGGGGGTAGATTTGTAATCATGTGCAACCCCTCTTGCCCCATTGGTGATACGGTACTTGTTTATTAGCCTTTAGTATACACGTGTGATGTAGACTTAGCGTATTTTTTGATATATGATGTATAGATGTGATGGATATGTATGATATGATGATGAAATGATAACACAATGTACAAGTAAAAATTAACAAGCACAAGTTTAAACAAATCTAATCAAAGCAACAAACTTATTTACAAGTATGCAATACAAAATGGACTCAATGCAATACACTACAGACTAAAGTGATATTCTATCTAAGTAAGCAAGTGAATCCAATGCATATAATACGAAAAAATAATGCAACCAAAACTATACAAACCAACAACTAAAAGTAATCAAACCACTACTTTGTTTTTGTGGGATAGTTTTGGGACATTTTTCGTTGTTTTTGAACTTTGTTTCTAAGACAATTTTCTATTGTTTTGGAGTTTTATACGAAACTTTATTGAATGTTTTGGTTTTTTCAAGGAACATGTATGTATGTTTTTGGGATTTTCAAAAGTTATACGAATGTTTTTATGTTTTCTCAATAGTTTTCCAAAGCAAACGTGTAAAGAAATAAAGAAACGTGGATGCCCCAAGTGTTAGATGGGATGTATAAGGGAAGAATGCCACGTGGTATATGCCAAAAGTGACGTTGTGAAGCTACCCTCAGTGTGAGATGGGTTCATTCAATGTTAACTTCTTTGCACTCAAAAGGTTAGATTAGTCGATCAGGGCAAAGAAGGATGGGCTCATAAGGGGCTCAGACGAAGGTAAAGATCAACTTGGGGAAAAGTTGTCGTACTCCTTAAACCTAGACTGCTTGTGAACAACGGACCCTCCCTTGGCGTCGGAAGCCGGTTTTCACCAAAGGACTTGTCTAAAGTGCCACCATTACATGGTTTTCACTATTGGATGTACCTGTTTATTTATCTTTATCTTTTCTATTTTTATACTTGTTTTTGTTTTACTTTTCTTAGTATTCTACAAAGACCCCATACTTAAGCATAGAAGCGCTTGAGATGCATTATGTTCATGGGTTCTCGAATCTCTTAGCCATCTGAATAATCCAGCTTATATGCACCTAAACTGAACTTGGTAACCACAATGTATGGTCCTAGCCAGTTGGGCTCAAATTTCCATTTATTTTCTCGATCTTTATTGGTGTTCTTCTCATTCTCTTTCAACACCATGTCCCCTACCTCGAACTAACGTGGTATGACCTTCTTGTTGTATCTTCTCCGCACTCGATCGTGATATACTTTTAGGTGATTGAGGGCACAAAGGTGTTTCTCGTCCAATAGTTCTAACTCTGTCAATCAAGCTACTTTATAGTCCTCTTCATTCAGGTAATCCATTAGCTCGATATGCAAAGAAGGGATCTCGATCTTTAAAGGCAAGACGACTTCTGAATCGAATACTAAATAATATGGAGTTACACCTGTAGGAGTGTGGATAGAAGTTTTGAATGCCAGAGGGGGGTGAATTTGCAGATGCTAGTTACAATCTGTGGTATTCACCATTTTCTCCATAATGTGAATTAAGGTTTTGTTGGAAGCTTCGGCCTACCCATTACCTTGAGGGTAATAAGGGGTTGAAAACTTAAGGGAAATTTGAAAGCATTTACAGAGTGCTTTCACATTTTTATTTTTAAATGACTTACCATTATTAGTGATAATAGAAGAAGGGATTCCATATCTGTAGATGATATGATTCATTATAAACTTAGAAATTTGGGGACCTTCTATATAGGTTAGAGGAACAACCTCTACCCATTTTTTGTAAAGTACTCAGTGGCCGTTATAATGAACTTATGGCCATCTGAGGAGATAGGATTAATTTTCCCTATTATATCGAGACCCCAATTTGAGAATGGTCGGGGTGTCATGATTGGTTGCAAGGATTGTGTTGGCGCATGTATCAAATTTCCATACTTTTGACAATCCACACACTTCTTCACATGTTGACAACAATCATGCTCCATGGTAGGCCAATAGTAGCCTACTCTGAGTATCTTCTTTGCGAGGAAAATCCCATTAGTATAAGCTCCACAAATTCCCTTGTACGTCCTTGATTACTTGGATAGATTCGTGAATTTAAACAACGTAATGATTCCCGTCGCATCCTCGGTAGAAGAGGGTGCCCCCATGTAGGGTATAGCGGGCTATACGATGGATGAGGTTGCACTTTTCAACATTGGAAATGTTCATAGGGAAGGATCCATCATGGAGATAATTAAATATTTCAGTGTACCACGGTGAAAAGGGACCAAAAAATTCACATACTAAACAAGATTCGGTATGTCGTATGTCGTTGTTCTTATATTTTCAACAAAAATGGCATATCATTGCTCTCTGGTGGAATGCTCAACATAGATCCTACCGTAACCATGTTGTCTACTGATCTATTCTGAGCTCTTGGTATTCGCTCAAATTTTATCTACTCAAAGAATTCTTTCAAAGAATTGACCATTCTCTTAAGGAATTGACCATTCTTTTATATGGAAGTAACTTTTCATCTTTAACTTTATATTCATCTATGACATGTTTGATAATAAGCATTGAATCACTAATGCATTTTACTTGGTGATATCCCATTTTATGGCTAGCTTCATTCCTATAATGAGAGCTTCATATTCTACTATATTGTTCATGCAAGGGAATCCAATTGAAATGCCTATGGAATCAAGTCTCCCGTGGGAGTGATTAGCACAACTCTAGCACCTGAACCATGAAAGGTAAAAGAGCCATCGAAGTACATTTGCCAAACTATAGATTCTTCAAGGTACATAATGGATGCATCGGTAGTTCAAGACTTAAGGGTTCAAGCACCTAGTAATGGAGCTTCTTTCATTTGATCTGCTAACACTAGTCCTTTTACTGACATTTGATGAATGTATTCAATGTCAAACTCACTTAATAAGATGATCCAATTAGACATCTTTCATGTTAGTGCTGGTTTCGACAATAAATACTTCAAAGGGTCGACTTTGCAATAAGCTTGATTTTATAATCAAGCATATAATGATGTAAGCCACGGAAATCAAACACCATGGCTAGGCAATATTTCTCGATTTATGGATAATTTAGCTCATATGCTACCAATTTCCTACTCAAATAGTATACAACCTTTTCTCTTTGTTCATTTTCATACTAGGCCAATAATTCTCCAATTGCAAAATGTGTAGCAGAGATATAAAGTAATAAGGGTTCTCTTATTAGTGGGTGGCATGAGAACAGGGGGTTAGCTAAGTATTCTAGTAGCAAAGGAAACACTTGTTGTTATGGTCCCTAATTGAAATTAACATCCTACTTAAGAATATGTGTAAATGTATGACATTTGTCTCTGCTAGCCGTGAAATAAACCTTCTGATGGCCTGAATTTTCCCTCATAAGCTATGCAGCTATTTGATATTCTTAGCGGGAGGCATTTATGTGATAGTCGTGACCTTTACAGGGTCCACTTCTATTCCTCTCGTGACACAATGAATCCTAGTAATTTCCTAGATAAAGCACACCGATGACACACTTCTTTGGGTTAAATCTAACTTTTAATCCCTTAGACGTTGAAAAATACATAGTAAAATTTAGGGTGTTCCTCGCGGGTTCTAGATTTAGCCAATATATCATCTACGTAATATTTCATGATGTCACTTATCATATCATGAAAGATTACGTCATCGCCCTTTGATATGTAGCTCTTACATTTTTAAGGCCGAAAGACATGACTTGGTAACAAAACATCCCCATAGAGTTGTGAAAGTTGTCTTGTGTTGATTTTCTTCCGCAATATTTATCGATTATAACTCGAGAAGCCATCCATGAGTGAAAGCATCTCATAACCTCTTTGTAGAATCGAAAACCATGTCGATGTTTGGAAGAGGGAAATCATCCTTAGGACAAACTTTGTTTATATCCACGAAATCCATACATACTCTAATACCAATTAGCTTCTTTTGAACTAGGACCACCTTGGAGACCCACTCGATTCATTGATAGGCCCGATAAAGCATACTTCTAGTAACCTTTCTAGCTCTACCTTTACCAGTAAGGTGACGTGAGGATGCATCTTTTGGAGCTTTTGTTTGATGGGCTTGGCATTTGGGTGTACCACAAGATTGTGCACCACTAGTGTAGGATCAAGTCCTGACATGTCCGCATAAGACCATGCAAAGATGTCTGCATACTCTCTTAAGAGTCCTATGAATGTTTTTGTTCTTTAGCTAAGAGGGAAGCTCCCAACTTAACTATCTGTGGCGTTCCTTTTGTGCGATATTAACATCTATTGTATCTTCCACTAATAACTTTGATTCATCCCCCATGCGTGTAGGATCAGGAGGGAGATTGAGATCCTCCTCTATCACAGGTGGCTCAGGGATCTCTTCATCTTGAAGCGGGTACATTATCTTTTCCATAGGTTGTTCTGCCTGTTTGTCCACAAGCACCTCAAAAGGTTTTCACTATAGGACTTCCCCCTTTTATTTCCACAAGGATTTTCTTTGGGACTTTTCCCTTGCTCACTTTTTTACTTAAATGCTTACACAACTCTACTTCCTCTCCAAAGTATGTGCATGCATTAAGCTGAATGGAGAACCCCTTCTTGTGATCATTTCTTGGAATGTTGTCTCTGATTCCCAGGAACTCACCAATGGCCTCATCATTTTGAAACACGTCAATAGGTACGTGTTGTTGTTGATCCCAATTCACGAGTGATGGGTAAGTGAGGGTTAATGGTTGAGTTATAGGGGATATGGTGGGTATAACAGGGGTTATAGTAAGGATAGCCATATTGGCGAATAGGTTTGTAGAGGCAAGGTCTTCGTAAAGACTACATTAGGAATCTATTTCGCTTTCATTTCCAGACAAACTATCCTCACTCTCAAAAGAGGCATACTCATCATCTGAAGAATGAGACTCATATAAATGGATGCCTATACCTGATTTACCTACTATATGACAAGGTATTGCAAGAGCTTCTAATGGGCCTTGTTCTTGGCAGCCATAGCTAAGTCCTTTATACCCCATGACAAGCATTATCCGATTAGGAATGGGATACTTAGGTGATTTATACCATGTAGCCATGTCATCATCATTTAGACAAAAACAATGTCCATAAGAAACCTTTTGTCTTCTAAAGCCACACGGGAGTAAAATTCTTGAAAGGGCAAGCCTCTCTTGATCTCTGAACTTTGAAACACGCCCTACCATGCATTTGGGTTGATAGCATCTGTTGTTGTGAACCATTAGGACTTGTTTTAGATCATACTCGCCACAATCTGTTTGGCTTGACCTTCATCTCCCATGTAGACAAAGGAGTTTTTGAGATGGAAGCACCATTGTCATTGATAGACAAGGTATCTAGATCCACTCGTGAAGCGAGGGCCTCGACCGGATAGAAATAGTGATCTTCGTAGATGGAAACTCATAGATTGTAGGGAAAAATCCTGACACCACTCTATAATGAGAAAAAGGTTGAGGGTCCCCCGTATGGTAAGTGTATGTCCCTCAAATTGCAACTTTAAACACCGATGATACATTGAAGGCACGGCCGCATGGTGTGAATCCATGGGCGATCGAGCAAGATATTGTAAGGGAGTTCCAGTCAAGACATGAAACATCGTATCATGTGTTGTGGTACCCACTTCTTGTTGGGGTGTGGAGCCTGTTTTGGTCTTCTTGAATCGGTGTTAAAGTCTTTGGAGCTTGAGCAGTTAAGTTTGGAGACTTCAGGAGCTTTCGTAGTCATCTCTGTTGTGATGTTGTTGTGTCATCGTTGTTAATATACTATTAATTGGTTATTAACGTCGTGTGATGCTTTTTCTAGCCATGGGAAGTTGAAAGGTTGCAACTTTCAAACTTGTAGGGTCGGCTTTAGGACTTCTTAAAAGGATTGTAATCCTATAAATTGGGTGTCAATTGTGGTTTAACATCTTTGGAATTCTCTTGTGAGTTCATAACTGAGAGAAGACTGTGAGAGTTGTTTTACTCTTGTTGATAATAAAATTTGAGAAAGTTCTTGGTGGACGTAGCCCATATTGGGTGAACCACATTAAATCTTATCTTGTCTTCTTTTGTGCATTATTTATTTATGTTGTTATATTTCTGAAAGTATAATTCTGTTATATAGTTTCCTACTACTATGGTTTGAGGAATTGTTTCCACATATTTGTTCTCTAATTCCTAACAATTGGTATCAGAGATTTGGTGGTTTTTTGCTAAAGTTGTAAATCACAGGGAAAGTTTAGCTTGAGTGGGAGCTATGGCAGATGAGGGTAGATTGAGGGTTGAGAATTTCAATGGGCATAACTTTGGTTTGTGGAAGATGCAAATGGAGGATTACTTATATCAGAAGGACCTCCATGTTCCTTTGGTTGGAAAAGCAAAGAAACCTACAACCATGTCGGATGAGGATTGGGAGTTGCTAGATAGAAAGGTGCTCGGGGAAATTCGTTTATGCCTTGCATCTTCAGTTGCTTTCAACATATCGCAGGAGAAGACCATGGAAGGTCTCATGAGTGTGTTGGGGAAGTTATATGAAAACCCTCTTGCCTCTAATAAAATATTTTTGATGAAAAATTTATTTAATATGAAGATGTTTGAGAATGGTTCTATTGCTGATCATTTGAATGAATTTAATACGATTGTGAGTATGTTAAACTCAGTAAAAATTGACTTTGATGATGAGGTCAAGGATTTGTTGATTTTGAGCTCCTTACCAGATAGTTGGGACAACTTGGTTATGGTTGTAAGTAATTCGGTCTCAATAACTCAAAGCTAAAGTTTGAGGATGTAATAGGTGTAATCCTAAGCAAGGAAATGTGAAAGAAGATCACCGGATATTCTTCTACTGGAAACGCTTTGACGGTGGAGATCGAGAGGGAGAAAATGGAACAGAGGGAAAGGTAACCGTGGGAAGTCGAATGATCGTGGAAGGTCAAAGTCCAAGAGTAAGTTAGAATGTTGGCACTATGGGAAGGTTGGTCATGCTAAGAAAGATTGTTGGGCTCTTCAGGATAAGAAGAACAAGAAGGAGGAAACTAAAGAGGTAAATTTGGCAGCAGGTGATGTTTGTCAGGATGCCTTAATTCTTTCTTTAGATAATATTGTTGAATCTTGGGTGTTAGATTCAGGGGCGTCTTTCCATACCACCCCACATAGACATTACTTTACTGATTTTGTTCAAGGTGATTTTGGACATGTATATCTTGGTGATGATGAACCATGTAGCATAGTAGGGAAAGGTTGTGTTCGGGTAAAAATGTAGAATGGGAACACATGGCTACTTAAGGATGTCAGGCATGTGCCTAAGTTGAGGTGGAATTTGATATCAGTGGGACAGTTGGGTAGTGATGGTTGTACGGTCAGTTTTACAGTGGATTCTTGGAAGGTTACCAAGGGAGCTCTTGTGGTTGTAAGAGGTAAGAAAACTGGTACTTTGTATTTAACCAGTGGTGTTGATTATTGCAATTTAGTTGCTGCAGATGGAGATGCAACTTTGTGGCACTAGAGACTTGGTCATATGAGTCATAAGGGCATGCAGATTATAAAGGACAGGTTGCCCAGATTAAAGGAGTTAGATTTAGACTTCTATGAGGACTGTGTTTATGGGAAACAGAAGCGGGTGAGATTCCTCAAGGTTGGACCTACCAGGAAGGAGGGTAAGTTGGAGTTAGTGCATACAGATGTATGGGGCCAATTAAGGTAAACTCTATTGGTGGTTCATGTTATTATGTCACTTTCATTGATGATGTAACTAGAAAAGTTTGGGTATATTGCATTAGAAAGAAATCTGATGTGTTTGAAACTTTTAAAAGATGGAAAGCCTTGGTTGAGAATGAAACAGGTCTCAAGTTGAAATGTCTTAGGTCAAATAATGGAGGGGAATATTGCAGCAATGAATTTCTTGATTATTGTTTGGTAAATGGGATCTGCAGGCAAAGAATGGTTCCAAATACTCCACAGGAAAATGGAGTGTCAGAGAGAATGAACAGGACAATCATGGAGCGTGCTAGGTGCATGAGGTTACATGCTGGGGCTACCACTCATGTTTTGGGTGGAAGTGTAAATCAGATTGTTTATCCGATTAACATGAGAACCCTCTATGACTTTGGATGGAGGTATACCGAGGAGGCACTGGTCTAGTAAGAAAATTGATTACTCATTTCTTAGATTATTTGGATGTGAGGTATTTGTTCACATTGATAAATATGATAGGACCAAGTTAGAGGCTAAGTCTAAGAAATGTACCTTTATTGGATATGGTGAAGATGATTTTGGTTTCCGTGTTTAGAGTCTTAAAGACAAGAAAATATTTCAGTCTAGAGATATTGTCTTTAATGAAAAAGTCATGTATAAAGATCAGTTGCAGGAACAGAAAGAGGAATCAAAGAAATAATACACAGTGTTAGAGGACATTACGGACAACAAGGTGTCCAAGGGGCCGGTTTAGGTACAACATGTTCCGGCACAGCCAGTTCAGGTACCTACTCATCAGGAACCCCAAACTCCTAAGGTGAGAAGGTCTTCTAGGGTAAGAAGGGAACCTGAATGATTTACTCCATCTTTGAATTATTTATTTTCACCGACGGTGGAGAGCCGAGTGCTTTGGCGAAGCAAAGCAGGGTAGATGCCAAGAAGAAGTGGGAGCAGGCCATGGATGAAGAGCATAGATCTCTTATGGAAAACCAGACTTGGGATCTAGTGGAGCTACCCAAGGGTAAGAGAGCATTGCAGAACAAGTGGGTGTATAGAATCAAAGAGGAAGATGGAGGTAGGAAATGATACAAGGCCCAATTGGTGGTCAAAGGATTTGCACAGAAGAAAGGTATAGACTTTGATGAAATTTTTTCTCCTGTTGTTAAAATGACTTCTATTAGGATTGTTCTTGGTTTAGTTGCAGTAGAAGACCTGCACTTAGAAGCGAGTTGGATGTGAACACCGCATTCCTTCATGGTGAGTTGCGGGAGGAATTGTACATGCAGCAGCCACAGGGTTATGAGGTCAAAGGGAAGGAGAGGTTAGTGTGTAAATTGAAGAAGAGCTTGTATGGCCTGAAACAAGCTCCACGACAATGGTACAAGAAGTTTGACAGCTTGATTTTATACGGGAGCGGGGTTACTCGGGTGTCACTCAAACCATTGCATGTACATCAAGAAGTTTATTTATGGTAGTTATATTATTTTTGCCTGTATGTAGATGATATGCTTGTTGCGGGAAGAACATGAAGGAAATAAAGGTACTCAAGAAATGATTAGGTGACTCCTTTGTTATGAAGGATTTGGGGGCAAGCAAAACAAATCCTTGGTATGAGAATAACTCGAACATAAAAGGAGAGGAAGTGGTATTATCTCAAGAAGATTACATAAAGAAGGTCTTGGAGAGGTTTATTATTCGGGATGCTAAACCGGTTGGCACTCCTCTCGGCGGGTCAATTTAAATTATCAAAGGAGCAGAGTCCCAAGACTAAGGAGGATAGAATCTAGTTATCCAGTGGTACCATACTCATGCCAGTTGGTAGCTTGATGTATGTTATGGTATGCACTAGGCCTGACATTGCCCATGTAGTGGGAGCAATGAGCAGGTTTATGAGTGATCTAGGTAGAGAGCACTGACAGGCAGTAAAGTGGATCCTTCGGTATTTGAGAGGGACCATGGGAGTAGCATTGTGTTTCGGTGGATCAGACACTACATTACGTGGATATGTATATTCGTACATGGCAAGAGATTTGGACAGTATGAGGAGCATGATAGGTTATGTATTTATGGTTGGTGATACAGCGGTGAGTTGGATTTCACGATACAAAAGGTTGTGGCTTTGTCAACCACAGAGGCTGAGTATGTTGCTGCCACAGAGGCAAAAAAGGAGATGATTTAGCTACAGTAGTTGCTTGATGAGTTGGGTCATAAGCAGGAAGTTGGGAGACTACATAGTGATAGTCAGAGTGCTATTCATTTGGCAAAGAACTCCACTTTCCACTCTAGGATAAAGCACATTCAGCTGAGATATCATTTCATCAGATGACTTTGGAAGAAGATAAGTTGAAGCTAAAAAAGATTCATACCATTCAAAATCTTTCAGATATGATGACCAAGGTGGTCACAAGGGAGAAGTTTAAGTTGTGTTCAACTTTGATTGGCCTTCATGGTTGATAATGAAGGGTTAAGAACTTTGCTCAGTGGAAACAGTCTCCAAGTAGGAGATTGTTGGGGTGTGGAGCCTATTTTTGGTCTTCTTGAATCAGTGTTAAAATGCTGGAGCTCGAACGATTAAGTTTGGAGACTTCAGGAGCTTTCTACGCCGATCGTCTGTTGTGGCGTTGTTGTGCCATCGTTGTGTCGTCGTTGTTAATATGTTGTTAATTGGTTGTTAACGTCATGACAATTTTTTCCACCATGGGAAGTTGAAATGTCATGACTTTTAAACTTCTAGGGTCAGCTTTAGGACTTCTTAAAAGTATTGTAATCCTATAAATAGAGGTGTTAGGGTATCTTGAAGATATCTTAAGTGTTCAAGAGGTCTTGAGTCTTAGTGATCAAGGCTAAGCAATTGGGTTTCAATTGTGGTTTAGATGTGGTTTAACATCTTTGGAATTCTGTTGTGAGTTCATAACTGAGAGAAGACTATGAGATTTGTTTTACTCTTGTTGATAATAAAATATGAGCAATTTCTTGGTGGACGTAGCCCATATTGGGTGAACCACGTTAAATATTGTCTTGTCTTCTTTTGTGTATTATTTATTTATGTTGTTATATTTCTAAAAGTATAATTTCGCTTATAGAGTTTCCTACTACTTTTGTGGTTTGAGGAATTGTTTCCGCATATTTGTTCTCTAATTCCTAACACTTCTAATGAGAAATTGATCGTTCAGTTGATTGTCATTCTTCATTGTCATATGCCTTAATGGTGATGACCTTTGTTTCGAGATCGGCTTACGTGTAGCCTAGTTGGCGGACTATTTTGAGAATACATATGTTAAGACCTGATCCACCATCCACAAGCACTTTTTAACCTTCTTACGTTTGATGATAACCTCAATATGAAATGGTAGGTTATGTGAAGGATCTCTAACTAAGGCTTCAGAGTCTTTGAAGGTTATGTGTTCCAAAGGAATAAGTTGTGCTACCATGGCTTACAAATCTGTCAGTCAACATTAATGGGTACTCCCGATCACCGTAAGGTTTTGTACAAGTATATCCTTATGGACGCTAGAGATATTTAGAAGTTCTAAGATGGAAATCCTAGTCATATTTTTTTTTCTAGTTGATCTAACACATCATAGTGACTCTCTTGAAGAGGATGGGGAGTAGGCTTAGAATTTATAATGAAGCAAGCTCATCATGTTGCCACAGACACTCTCTTGTCTTGATTCTAATTGTATTGATTTGCTTAGTGAGGGGTTCAACACAACCTATCAAGGCATCGAAATGGTCTTTGTTTGACACATAGTTAGCATTCTTATTATGAGACTATTGTCCCTAATCTGACTTTTTCTTTTCTTCATGATTGGGAAAAGGCTTTTTGAAGATACCTAATTTTTCATTTGGAGATTTTACAGCTACAACGGAATCTACTTCAATATCATTGTTGTCAACTAGGTCTTGAATATAGTGTTTTAATCTTAAACACTTGTCCGTTTTGTGACCTTTTACAAGGTGGAACTCACAAAATTCATTCTCCCTAAACCATGATGGTTTAGGTATATCGTCCCCATAGGGTTGTGTTTCAGAGTATTTTACCATGTTTATGGCCTCTAATTGTTTTAGTATAGATGATATGGATTTAGATAAAGGAGTAAAAGTGTGGCGTTTATAATCGGTGGGTGGATTACCCTTTGCAAGTTTCAAAGGTCCGTGGTTCTCGCACAACTTTTACCCGTTTAGAGTATAATATTCTATCACTAACGACATTTTTTTCTATTCGGAACAAACTTTGTTTTATCATTAGATTTAGAATCGTTGTGTTCGCGGGAAAAAGGTTTTAGAGTCCCCTAGCTAAAAATGTCTTTTCAATTTGACTCCCTTTTTCTATTACCTCTTCAAACGTGTTACCACAATGCATTTGCAAGTGGAATGTAATGTCTAGATGGAGGTTGGGTACAGATATGCTTATCAGTTTCTTTTCAGGTAGGGAGCAAGGGAAGCTACTAGCTAACTCTCTCCATCTTTGTAAAAATGCAACAAAGTTTTCGTTGTTTCGTTGCTTGGCATTGTAAAGATCTAACATGGTAACGTCATTTTCTATATTGAAAGAGAAGTGTCGTACAAAAATTTCTACTAGTTCTAGCCATGTTGATATGGATCCCTTAGGGATATGCACAAACCATTCTAGCGTCGTTACTCCTAAAATTTGTGGAAACAAGCGCATAAGATAATTGTCGTTGAATGTCACCTATTGACATGCCATATAAAATTCTTTTATATGATCACGAGGGTCACCTTTTCCCTTATATTTATCAAATTTTGGAAAATAAAAATGTCTTGGGAAAGGTACCTACAACATGGCTTTGTCAAATGGGTAAGGACATAACTCATCGAACCAAATCTTCTTGTTATCGAAAAAATAGAAAACATGCAAAAATGACAAATAACCTAGGCCATAAAAGATGAAGATTTAAACAAAAGGAATAACACTTAGATGAAGCAGGACCCACGAGTGGATGAGAGTAAATGAAATAATAATTTAATAAAATGTCCAAAATATAAAAATACATAAAATTTTGTGATTGAAACGTTTAGAATAACAATGTGGAGGGATTAAACAAGCGAGGATAATATAACACTATATTTTATCGTTCAACAATACCCATGAACATAATGAAAATGCTCATATATGAGGTTGAAATTAAATGGATTGAAAAAATCCTCATTGCTCAATTGAAAACTAGCTCTCACAAGGTTATGTGCGAGACAGGAGATGAATGATTCTTAATGAATAGTAGGAAGAGAGGGTTCACATTTTTACACCACTGAGGCGGTTGAAACGAATGATTACTTCATTCTCGAATGTCCTTAGTACATGGATAAATGGGTAAAGTATGTGGAAATGTTAAAAGTGGTCTCCATTGTTTAAGTTTTCAAATAAAAATACTAATATAATTTGAAGTGTTGAAACTCAAATTAATAGAAGGGGCATCTTTGCTTGAAAGATATCACAAGCCTCGATAATCTTTGAGTTGGAAAAAAATTAGTGTAATTGGTGGTCCCATGGACCATTAGAGGTGATGTTAACTCAAATCAACAAGAAGAACAACCTTCTAAAAATACCACTAAACCCTTATTTTTTAAAGACTCTAAAACCACTTCAATTCATTCCATTACGTGAACAACCTTCTAATAAATACCACTAAAGACTCTAAAACCATTTCAATCCATTACATTTTACGAAGAATAAGAAGAATAAATTTTAATGTACATAAGGATACAAAAAAACAACATATGAGACAACGAGATCTTGCTAAAGATATTTCTCGCATTCAGATCTCATGTTGGTGAGTTTGATAATCAGCTCCCAAATTTTTTTCAGCCATAATCTCACTAAACATATCTTGTAAGGATGTAATGTACCACCGTACTTAGCAAACCGAGCCCTAATGTCATTGAAAGTATTACACTCCAACATGAAATGTTTTTCTCGACTACACTATGTTAGACATGCGAGAAGACACATACTCGCTCTTCCTATACCTCTTTAGGTCATTTCCAACTACATGTTTCACATTGAAGATGATGTGAATTAGTCCTCAATTGAGATATGCATATTTTTGCTTCCCACGGGATATTAGCCTCTATAAAAGCCTTTTGTTGATGATCACATAGAGTTTGAAAGGAACGATAAGAAGATTGTTCCAAGTCGCAAAGATCTCAAATGATAATAACACATCACATTTAATAAGCTAAAATGAATTTACCGGAGTAAATTTACAACAAGTATTTACAAATAAAGAGTTAAAATATCATATATGGAAATCCATCACAATGACATGAATTAACTCAATTATTAGGATGCAAGGAAGCTCAACTACTACCTAGTTTAGTGGTTAAAAACTCCCACTAAATGATATAGGTAGTTAAGCTAACTCCACAAGACTAGTAAGTTAACTCCACATAACTAGCAAGCTAACTCCACACAACTAGTACACTTAAGAAAGGTAACTCAATAAGTGTAGAGATAACCTAAGTGCAAGAATTATCCTAGTAAAAAAATACAAGGATAAATAATAACCTACACTAACACCCCCATAAGCATAGCTTAGGTGGGAAGAAAATAAGGTGGGTCCCGATAACAAGGCCTGATGAGGTACCCACATACAATAATTGGGAAAAAGGGAACACCGCAAACATACAACCATTAACAACAAAGTGTAGAGAGAAAAACCCACAACAAGGCATCCGAGAAGCTTGGCTCAAAAATTGTATAATGTTGAAGAATTTTAGTATGCATTATGGTCCGAATCCACTACTCATTCACAAAACTCAAAAACAATCGACACGGGATGCACTAAAATAGATGCACATGTAGACACCTAAATTCCGCTTTTGCAATTTTATTGCCAAAACGCACACAAATCACTCTTTTTCTTTCCAATTCTGTTATAATTAGTAATCTTTACAAATTAGCTAACGTTTCTTGCCACTTTGGTCGGTTAACAAGCACTTCATTGATCACCAAACCTCTTTCGTATTCAGGATACCACTTTACAACAAATCATAAGTCAAAATCCTCTTCAAAACAAACAATTATCATTTATTAGCTAATTAAGCCTATTTTGCCCTTGTTTTGGTCAATATACCCTAGTATTGACTCAAACCCCTATTCCAACCACTCAAAATCACCTCATTCACCTCCACAACATCTCAACAAGCTTAAAAATATTATCCCCGCTCCTAGTTGACCCTAAGTGGTTGATTAAGGCTCCATACCTCTTAATCACTTGGTAATTCACTAATTGTGATTAGCAATTCTAATCGAATTTGGGGCTTTTAATCCCACATGCACGAAAATACAAGTTTCTCCTAAAAGGAAAACTATAAAAAGGGTGCACCTCATTCCTTTATATTTTACACCATGCTTTGATTTGCATCTCATATAATAAATATGATATATAGTCAAGCTCAATCCTCGCTTAAAGCCTTGATGGGGTTAGTAGATGGATATCCAAAATGACCAAGTAGTCATTTGGAGAGACCATTTCACCTTGTTTGGAGTACCATTAGATTGCCCTCTTAGGTCTATTTAGGCCCATGTTAGGTAATTCAAGCATATTAGTAGGCATGTTTAGTTAGATTTTGTATTGTTTTCATACTAGTTAAGCATTCTTTTAAGCTTTTATCTTAATGTTACATTCCTAGACTTATAACCTTGGCTAGATGGATGGAAATGGTGTTAGCTTTCCTTGTTTAGTCATGTAATTTGCTTTGTAAAGTTTAGGTTACTTTCATTTGGCACGCCCAGTGGGACAATACCCCATTACATTCAATTTTTAAAGATTTTTAACCTAGTTTTAAAGTTTTTCATTTAAAGTTTTAGATTAGTTTCAAGTTTCCTAGATTAATTTCAAGTTTTCTAGTTTACTTTCAAGCTTTCTAGAGTACTTTTAAAGCTTTTTATATTAGTTTCTCAAACATTTTAGATTAATTTCAAAGTTTTAGAGTATTTTTCAAAGTTTTAGATCTTTTTCAAGCTAGATAGTTGTTTCAACTAGATTAGTGGTAGAAGTTGTGTTTTTATGTTCCTTGTAGGATTCAAGGAGGCGAAGCCCCTGTAAAATTGCCAAAAAAATACCAAAGATTTGACCTTTTGAAGAAATTCTTGTCAAAACTCGAATTTTGACCACTTTAGGGAAGGGTGCACAGGCATTCAACCGAGAGCACAAGCGTTGAAACAAGCACGCACACGTCAAAATGAGAGTGCATGCATTAAAATAGGCATGCACCCGCTTCTCTCGAAAGCACACACGTTATCTCTTTTTTCAACTATTAGTCATTTTTACAATGGGGCACACACATGTCGACGAGGGAGCGCAGTGTTCAAACAGCATGCACTGCTTCTCTTCAAGCGCACACGTTAGCTCATCCTTTTAAATTGTCGGTCATTTTTACAAAGGGGAAGCGCACATGTTGAAAAGAGGCACAAAGGTGTTGAACAAAGCGTGCACATGTTGATAGGGGCACACAGGTGTGTCTATATAAATTTTTCCTGCAAGCTCAAAATTTCCATTTTTATTTTTAGGATTTATGTTACTTTTCAAAGGTTTTTAGATGCCATTTTTGTCAATTTCATATATTTAGAGTAAGTTTTCTCATAAAATCACTTAGGGTTTGAAGGAATTAATATTTTTCCATGCTTTGTATGAGTTTGGGTTAAGGTGTGTATGCTCTTCTCTTGCACTTTGTGTGATCTAGAGAATCAAAAGCACTCTTAAACCTTCTTTTGCTATCATTAGAGTAAGTAGGAAACTTTGTTAATCATATTTTAGTTTAAATGCTTTTTCACTTGCTAAATAACCAAGGCTAGAATTTGTGTATGCTCTTCCCTTGCACCTAGTGCGATCTTGGGAATCAAAAGAAATTTTAGTCTTTTCATTAAAAATCAAATGGATGAATTTGGAATAAACCTTGTGTTTTGCAAAATTTGATGGTAGTTAGTTGATTTACAAGCATTTTTCATTGTTATTCTCCTATGATATTGTGAATCTATTTAAAACTACTAACCATTTTGTGAAGGACCTAACGCTAGTCAAAGAAAGGAGGACCTAAAAAAAATTCTAACTACATGTGTGATTGTAGGTTTCCAAAAGGAGTATGAAAAAAACCACATTAATTCTAAAAGATAAAAAATACACCACAATCATCACATTGTATTTACAGGTTTCGGTTACGAGCTATGGCTCATCCACTCAACTAGGACATAACCCCTTTGGCATAATCCTTAAGCTACAACAATGGGGGTGGTCCTAGGAACCCTAAAGTAGTTCATGCAAGAGGGAACCTTGTGAACAAAACAAGAAAGTGTTCCATACCGCCGACTTGTCTGAAATACGCCTTCGTGAGATTATCGTCAAATATATCGTATCGCGACCCCAGTGAAAGTATAACTGAATGCACTTCGGTGCTCATTATACTGAAGGGGGTAAAGTAAAGCGAGATACTCCCAAATTAGTCAGTGTGACTTTTTGGGTAAATCAATTTTGCTCTAGATATCTTGTGACACCTAGAGAGAGAACCACCTAAGAAGATTGCCGACACGGAGCCATTGTTTTTGTCTTAGCTAGTATACTTGAGAGCTCTCACATAGTGACAACTTTGTTAGATTCAAACTCTTACTTTTTCAACAAGGGAAAAAAATCTCTTAAAGTTGAAACCGCATGACATTTTATCACGAAATCTACTTCGTGTCATTTTTGTCCTAGTTTTTCACTTGTCCTAAGACAAGGTGAAACTCTGCCAAAATAAAACCAAGTTTATTTCAACACCACTTGGTCTACACCCTTGTTTTCTTGTTGCCAATTTTTAGACAAAAGGAAACAATATATACAGATACAGCTAGATATTGCATGTTCACCACTTTTGTATTCTACTTGCGTGACTAGGTTACTGATGTCTAAGTAAGTGTTGAAAGTGTGTATACTCACGATCTAGTAGGCCCCCTTGTCTCAAAACCCCATATTTGAGACTTATTATCATCGTAGTTAGGTGATTTCATCCTTGTCTTCTTTTTTATTTGTTACGCTGCCCACATTGTAGCCATACAATTGGGATATTTACATCTTGTTTTCATTATGAAATAAATCTCTATATTGTAGAGTTACGTTGTTCGCATGCATAACAATTTCTTGTTATAGTTAGACGTATTTTTTACATCCTTACTTTATCTTGAGTTTTGTGAGTGTTGAGGATACATTGTTAGCATCGCAATAACATCATTTGACACTAGAAATCTTGCTTTCCCGAAATCATGGTTCACGTGTCCAAATAGTGTTGTTAATCGCTCACATTGTTATCATCCATTTTACGAGACTTGGGACTGTTAGTGTTTAGAAAGCGGTTTTTAGTATATCTTATTAGAAGATCGCGTCAACATTCTCTTATCATTTAGGCTTTGTTTGTTGCAAAATTGACCTAATTGGTGATGTTGTGTTGTCACTATTTAGTTGTAAACCTATCTAGATAAAATATTAGAGAATAAACTATTTGGTGTAAACCAAATTTTGAGCGTTTTACATCATTGTATTATTCTAAGGAAAACTTGTGTCATATATTACCTTGCTAGGGTAGCTTGTTCATTATTCTTTAGTTCGTACGTTTGTTTTGACCTATCACTTTTGTGGTTATTCTATAGTCACCTTGTTTTAACAACTTAGGGTCATTACGCTACACAAATTTGACTAGGGTCCCTTGTTAATAAAACTTAGTGGAAATCTTTTACATTGTACCTTCTATTATAAGTAATGCCTACTACGAGAATGGGGTCACAAAAGTTAGAAGCCAATATATTTGGAGGTGACAACCCTCTTTTAGAGGATAATCTCATGGTTGACCATAGTGGTGGAGAGGAGGAGTCTCCTCGTGTGGATGTAGAGCTTCATTTCACCCATTTTGATGACTACATTTTTCATAACAAACATGAAGTTCTTATGCGGGTTGTGGAACTAGGAGCCAAATTACCTTCCACAGTAGACCCTTCTCTTATCGTCGGCATGGTTTGGGGAGAAGAAGAAGTAGACCTCCCTCGTCACACTCTTAATGAAATTTTAAATCCAAGTCATGCCTCTACTTCTACATGGCAGAATAATGAGGAGATACCATTTGAAAATGATGGAGACTATTATTTTCCTCCTATTAAAGCTTGTTTTGAAGACCATGAAGAACATGTTCATCATGCACAACCTCCTCCTAACAAAGATTTTCATGAAATACCTATTAAAGAGGTTAAATTAGAATAATAGGTCCATGCCCTCACTTGTTAATTAACAAGTTTGTCTTCGCGCATATACAAAAATAAAACCAATTTTTTTGAAATAAGCTATACCAAAAGCAAAACCAAAAGCTTCATTTTATAAGTTCCCAATAAACACTCCTCGACGGAAGGCACAAAGAGATCCTTATGAAGATATTCTCGCAATAAATAAAGGTGGGAATACACCTAGATTTAATCCTTCATATAGGTCTACGCCACCCACACAAGATCCACTTTTTAATCAAGAGTGGTCAACTATGAAGAATGCCCTTCAAGCATTACAAGAGGGCCAAACCGGTAACAATAGCAAGAAATATCAGTTCAGATGAGTTATGTCCTTACCCATTTGACAAAGCCATGCTACAAATACCTTTCCCAAGACATTTTGATTTTCCAAAATTTGACAAGTATAAGGGAAAAGGTGACCCTCATGACCATATTAAATATTTTTATATGGCATGTCAAGAGGTGGCATTCAACGACAATTATATTATGTGCTTGTTTCCACAAAGTTTAGGAGCAACGATGCTAGAATGGTTTGTGCATATCCCTAAGGGATCCATATCAACATGGCCAGAACTAGCAGAGAGTTTCGTATGACACTTCTTTTTCAATATAGAAAAATACGGTATCGTGTTAGATCTCTCGCAATACCAAACAACGAAAGAATGAAAACTTCGTTGCATTTTTACAAAGATGGAGAGGGTTAGCTAGTCGCTTCCCTTGCTCCCTACCCAAAAAGTAGTTGATAGGAAAATTTGTTCCCAACCTCCATCGAGACATTATGTTCCACTTGCAAATACATTGTAGCAACACATTTGAAGAGGTCATCGAAAAAGGGAGTCAAAATGAAAAAACATTTCTAGCTAGGGGGACTCTAAAACCTTTCTCCTGCAATCAAAACAATTCCAAGTCTAATGACAAAAAAAAAATTTCCCTAATAGGAACAAAAAAGTTGTTAGTAATGGGATAGTAGACTTTAAACGAGTACAATCCATTCAAAATAACACTCCTTTGAAGCGTGCAAAGGGAGCTCGCCTATGGAGTATAAGCATCGTACTTTCACTCCTCTGTTTGACTCAATGTCATCAATACTAAAACAACTAGAGGTAATTAATATGGTTAGATATCCTGAAACTACGCCTTATGAGGATGACGTGCCTAAACCATCATGGTTTAGAGATAATGAATATTGCCAATTCCACCACGTTAAAGGTCACAAAACATATAAGTGTTTGAAGTTGTAGCACTACATCTAGGACTTAATCGAAAGTGGTGACATGGAGATGGATTCATCCACTCCTAACAAATCCCCCAATATGAAGACTTTTCCTAAACATGATTAGGACAAGAATGATAATTATGCATCTAATGAGGAGAATCATTTTGATGCTCTCATTGGTTGCGTAGATACACCTATTGAAAGTGTAAACACAATAACCCCCCGTGATATCCCTGGACTATCTATGTCTAGGCATGTGCCAACAAAGACTAATTACCACGCAGCTCCACATACTTATGACTGTAAGGAACCTAGCTTTCAACATTCCCATCAAAGGATGCCTATCACAACTAGACCTTGTTTGATTCTTCGTGCTAGAGAGCCCATTCGGGTACCCCCGCTCCCCACCTTCATATCATAGTCAATGGTATGGTTTGGACACTTCGATCCAAATTATTATTTGTGTTCCTCCCACTCTTCTAATGAATCGATCCAAACTATTATTTTGATTCTTGATTCACGTAGATCTTCTAAATATTCTAATTTGGTTCTTGAGTCGCAGTTCTCCCTTTCTTTGTAGGACCTCCCTTATTCAACACCTCTACAAACTCTTCCTCCATTGAAGATCTGGGTGAATCCAAATTCATCTCTTGAGTCACCATCTTCTCAATCTTCCACACCAGTTGGACCCATTTCTTCTAATCAAATTCCTATGGTCAAAGAACAAATGCCACTACCGATTGATTCATCTCAAGACGAGGACACTATCACAAAATTCCTAGGGTCACATGATGGAATTCCCCTAGAGGATTACAATCAAGGATTTAATCTTGACCTTAATACGCTTGCGTATTGGGAAGAATAAATTGATTCCTTTTGTCAGAATACTAAGGAAGATCCTAAGACCATTGAGGAAGATCTTATCTTTTCTTCAAATCATTCTTTATCTATCAAGATTCCTCCATCACAATCTTACCTTGGGTTAAGACGGTAACCATCGTCTTCTTCTATATGTGGGCCAACTCCAAGTAGCCCCACATCCTCTATATGTGGCTCACCTCCTGGCAGCCCATCTCCATCTATACTAGGGAACATCCTAGAAGTCCCTCATCTTCGATTCTTGGGACACCTCCAAGTAGTCCTTCATCTTCCATCTATGGGATGCCACCAGGAAGTCCTTCATCTTCAATATTAGGGCCACATCCTTGTAGTCCTTTAGCTTCAATCTATGGGACACCTCCTGGTAGCCCATTCTCTTCAATTCTTGGACTGTATCCTTCGTGTCCATCATATTGTTCTTCTATCAATGATTATGGAAAACCCACCGTCATTTCTCCCACCAATTCTATTCATCCACTTTCTTCTCCCACTTCTCAAGATCAGAAAATTCATATAGTAGCTCATAGGAAACCAAAACGGTTCCTTCATCAGGCTCAAATCAATAATTCCAAGAGCCCCAAAGCTCACAACAATTTAAAAAATCTTAAAGTTTATAATCAAACACGCTTCAAAAATGCACATCAACGCACTCATCACGTATGGCATAAAGTACATAAACCTCCGGACAAGGAACTCAATATCCCGAATACAAAATCCAAGTTTCATGATAAAATGTAGTCATCTATTGAGTATGAGCTCACCACGATCATCGAGATCGGGGATAATATGACTCTTGATAAAAAAACATGCCTAATGATCCTTATCAAATAAATCGCTAACATTATTGTTGGATCTTATCACGTCAAGTGACCTTGTCGACCACACATTTCTAAAAAAACAAAAAAATGAGAAAACATTTCAAAAAATCAAAGGTAAACGAACACACATTGTAATTAGGTATTGCATACACATGGATGTTCTTTCTTCCCTTCCTTGTTATTCTTCTACAAGTCTTCCTACCATTTTCATCCCTTTGGTGATATTTTGTTAGCCAATTCACACGCATATTGTGACATTTATCTCTATGGTATCTGTTTGGCCTTGGTCTTTTATCACCTTGGTAAATTAAAGAATGACTGACCTCTTAGAGATCCTATCACAATCAACATCTAAAAAACTTGTTGCGAAGAAATTTTGGATATATTTGTTGACACTAGCCAATGTCGTCATCGCAATCACTTCCACCTCCTTCCATCAAGCCATCAGTGGTTCTTAACCCCTTGTCAAAAAAGAGAGCTGAAATAAGTTTTCAAAAAGCAAAAGAATCAATCAAATCAAAAAGCACAAAGCTGAAAGCAAATGCTAAAAGCAAAAGCAAATTGATATATAACTCTCTCTTGGGGTATTTCCAATAATCTCTACCAGGATATGGATGCCTAGCAGCGGCAGCGAAGTAATGTACGACTTACCTTCTACAATCCATTCACAAAACAAAAATCAACTTTGAAAAATAAATCATTCCTACACATTGGCTAGGGTGTCTTCACTTGTTGTCTATCAAATCTTCCCTCCAAGAGGTAATAAATTTCCACATGCACACATTGGATCTCTATGAGCAAACAGGATTAGTATGTTACCAAGTGTCTTTTTTTGACCTTTTTCAGACTCTTACTCTAGTTTGTATCTTATCTCACAATTGTACCTTTGGCTAATCTTATCTTCATCGCGAATCTTCCAAGCTACATTCATTCACATTCGTTATTATTCTGCTTCATTTAGAACATCCATGTGTATAATATTGCATTTTTTCCATGTTTGTGGGAACCTTTGTCCCATTTCTCAAAAAAATCTTCCACTTCTTTGTATTATGTGCTTCTTGGCCAGCTTATGCTGGGGGCATCCTTGCTCCTTCCTAGCACGTCATTGGGTTGTGTTCATCATCATGATTGAACCTATCTATATTGGCCTTAATCCAACTTTTGTGTGTGAAGAGTTTACCTTTGAATATTCCCATCTAACACTGGGGGAAATTTTTCATCTTCACTTTCTTGCACATGTGCATGGCATTCTGCCCTTGTACATCCCATCTGTCGGGGCATCCACGTTTCTTCATTTCCTATACATAGCTTTAGAAAACTTCTAGAAAATAAAAAACATTCAAATATGTTTCAAAATAAAAAAACATTCAAATATGTTTCAAATATAAAAATATTCAAATATGTTTAAGAAAAACCCAAAACAAAATGGTAAAACAATGAAAAACCCAAAAAAATTGTAAACAACATATACACAACTAAAGCTTGTGTCAATTGCATTACCCTCCAACATCGAAATTGGTCCTACAAAACCATCTTTCTGACGTTCTTGCTTGTTCTTGTCTCAAACGACATGTGGATCATCGTGATCTACCTCCATTAACAAAGTTGGGTCTGCTTATTATGTCAGTACTCCCATGCAATAGTGAGTTGTCAGGTACTGTGTCATAATGCACGAATGCTTTCCATGGGACTACTTGTGTCCTCTGTTTTTCCCTCGCATGTGTTATTGCTTGGGGCATCATTTTTAACCTTTTCGTTACAACACGAACATTTGGGAACTGCATCTTGATAACAAAAACATGGGTGCAACACATTATTTGTTTGAATACGTGTGATGGCATTGGTTTCTCTCTTAGGTTAGCTGGTTTACTTTCTCATATTGCATTGCATAAATGTATGTTCCATGGAGCTAAATATCATTTTACTTTAACGTATTGTATTTCATAATGTATGTTGCATGGAGTTATGTATTTTTTAGCGAAAAATTGTTAGTAATTTAGATTTTCATGTTATCTTACACTTTTGTTTATTTTAAATAAAGGTTGATGATGTAGACCTAGGGGCAAAATTATATAAACCGGTTGCTTATGGAAAGGTTGGATGCAAAGATTGGGCTTGTCCTATATTCTCCATTCATAATTTCTTCTCCATTATCATTTATTACCATTACTAATTTTTCTCCCAAAAACTCACCTCGGGTAATAAACAACCACGTTTATCCCCGTCCTTATTTTGTCTCAATACCTAAGGGTTTTGCGCCCTGTTCGACCTATTTTCTTCTATCCATTTCGATCATCAATTGACTTCTTCTATCACCCGATCGGCACTCGAGGGGGCATCCTTCATCCAGGTTAATTTTTCTTCAATAATTTACATGTTTATGTTTGTCTACTATATTTGAAGTGAATTCACTAACTTCACCTCAAACAAGGGCAAATGTAGTTACCCAAATTTTGCTTTTGCAATCTTATTGCCTAAATGCACACAAATCACTCTTATTCTTCCCAATTCTATTATAATTAGTAATCTTGACTAATTAGCTAACGTTTCTTGCCACTTTGGTCGATTAACAAGCACTTCATTGATCACCAAACCTCTTTCGCATTCAAGATACCACTTTATGACGAATCGTAAGTCAAAATCCTCTTCAAAACAAACAATTAGCATTTATTAGCTAATTAAGCCTATTTTGCCCTTGTTTTGGTCAATATACCCCGATATTAACTTAAACCCCCGCTTCCAACCACTCGAGAATGACGCCATTCACCTTATCCTACCCTCCTAGTTGACCCTAAGTGGTTGATTAAGGCTCCATACCTCTTAATCACTTGGTAATTCACTAATTGTGATTAGCAAGGCCTAATCATGATTAGCAATTCTAATCTAATTTGGGGATTTTAGTCCCACATGCACAAAAATACAAGTTTCTCCCAAAAGGAAAACTATAAAAAAGGGTACACCTCATTCCTTTATATTTTACACCATGTTTTGATTTGCATCTCATATAATAAATATGATATATAGCCAAGTTCAATCCTTACTTAAAGCCTTCAATGGGGTTAGTAGATGGATATCCAAAATGACCAAGTAGTCATTTGGAGAGGCCATTTAACCTTGTTTGGAGTAGCAACCATGACCATTTGATTGCCCTCTTAGGTCTATTTAGGCCCATGTTAGGTAATTCAAACATATTAGTAGACATGTTTAGTTAGATTTTGTATTGTTTTCAAACTAGTTAAGCATTCTTTTAAGCTTCTATCTTAATGTTACATTCCTAGACTTAGAACCTTGGCTAGATGGATGGAAATGGTGTTAGCTTTCCTTGTATAGTCATGTAATTTGCTTTTTAAAGTTTAGGTGTCATCATCACATAAGGAGACTATCAATAGAGTGATGTCGAAAGTGCAAAAATCACCAAACATGATTTTATCAGCTATTACAAATATGTGTGTCACGATCCAGAACAAAAATCAAGGGTATAAGGTAAGGACACAAGATCCAAAAATATATGAGTGCCATGTTCCAAGAACAACCAAGGAAATAAGGAAAGGAAACAAAATCCAAAGTAATGAAGTGCCACTTGTTGATAAACAATTCTACCTTAATAATTTAGTTAGTAAAACCAAGAGGTAAAATTGGATCAGCCTCGAATATGGCAGGGTTTCCAACATACCCGCAGATGATGTTGATGGATGTTTGATTGGATTATTGTGTTCTGTGGAAGAATGGATCAAGCTCCTCTCCTATAAATAAATCTGCAATCATGGACACTACACACAGTGGGATTAGTAATATTGATAGGCGGGTTGTCAGGCAAGGGCCAGTTCCAAGAAAGCAAAATACTTCTTTGTATGGATTGCAACCCTCTTTGAAATACTCAATATTATTTATAAAGATGAGATACAACATATGATATATGAAAATATGTGATCAAATGTTTATGATTTATTTAGCTTATTATAGATACTCAACTGATGATGATAATATGAAAAGAAATATGACTAGGGCTCAAAATCAGAATCAAGATCGGTGTCTAGATTCTCAGAGAAATTTAAACCCATAGAACAGTCTAGATCATCCTTCTTGGAAAAGTATAAATAATGTTCCTCAATATAGTTGTCTCTAAAGAAGTCTGAATATTCTTCTTCAATGTCGTATTGTCATGCAAAATCTGAGTCAGAGTCTTCAAAACTGAAATCACTTCCCAATTTTGATTTCGGACTTGGTATTGGAACCTTCAAGGATGTCTAATCCGCCTCGTGTTGATACTCAACTAAATCTAGGCTAGCTCGGATACATTGTATCTCGTAGTAAGCTTCCCAAAACTCGTCGGTAGCCTCAAGGATCCTTTAAGTGGACTCAAATATGCTCTTTGATCTGTCAATAGGGGTTGAGTGGATAATGCACAACTCGATGCCATGTAAAACATCATATTTCTCCCAATAGAGTAGATGATGGATGATCGGTAAAGAGTTGATGCTCGTGATTGGGTCCACCTATGGCCATCTAACAGAAGCTATTCTTGATAGAATATTAGTAAAACAAGGGATAAAAGTAATCGATAAACATTTTTGAATGAAATCTAACTACTAAAGAAATAGAATACATAGGAAACACAGGTGATTGTAGGAATCACAAAGATTCCTAGAATGCAAGCGATTCTGCAAGATTTTGACAAACTAATAAAATGAGAGATTTGATTAACTAAATCAAAATTATGATCTTGTGAAGGCAGAAACAAGTTAATAGGTGATTAGATAAGTATGCTTAAGATTTTTAAAAAAGGGGGTTAGGCGATAATGAGACCTTTAGAAGATGATGAAGGGCGAGAGGTTGTCACAGATTGTAGCTTACTGACAAACGAGCCTCATAATGGATCAAAGTCACTTAATGGTCGTGAACGTGGTCTTGTTAGATGCAGGATGACACTAATGAACTTGAATGAAACTTGGAAATTCTCTTGAATTCTCTGGATGGTCCCCAAGAGAGGCAAAGAAACTAGTATATATAGATTGCCAATGACTAAGGAAATCACAAGCGTTTTCGGTCAGTTCGAGTTTGGGAAAGATAAGAAGGGATAAATTTGCTAATTAGAACTATAGTGCCTTTGGATTTCAAGGGATTGTGATGTGATAACTAGAATGAGGTCAAGATGTGTATTTTGATGGGTTAAGATTGGAATTAAATTGGTTAGGATAGATGAGGAGTGTTTTTGGAAGGTTTCTAAATTGATTTCAAACTAGACCTAGCTAGTGTGAAAGGAGAATTTCACATGGGGACGATATGGGAGGATAGATTAATTAATTATTTGAATAAAATGGGGTAGGTTATGTCTTAGGATAGGTGGGCGTAATTGATTAATTGATTGAAGGGAATTAGTGGATTACCTAGGTCGGGGGATGATGGCGTGTTTTATTTTTCAATAGTTACGAATGAGCGTATTTAATTAGATAAGTGAATGAGGACGGGAGGATGTATATTTCTAGTGTCTACATTTACCCCTTTTTGTGTGATGGTTTGACAAATAGTTAAACAAAAACAATGAAAAACATTTATTCATATGGGCAATTCTACTACAATGCAATATAACGAATACCAATGTGCTTTATTCCAAAAGGTTCCTCGGTTTGAGGGGATATAGAAACAGAATGTGCTACCGAGGAACCAAATGATAGGGTGACCAAAGGGTTCAAGTACCTATAGACGTATTGATCCTCGCTAGGTAGGCTGATTTGATAAGAAGGTCAAGTGATGGGGGGCCAAAGGGCACGCATCCCATAGACATATGACATGTCCCAAATTTGTTTTTGTTTGTTTGATTTGAATGTTCCAAGGAGCTTGGGTCCTTTGAAAGTGACACACTTGTGCAAAAGTGGTGCTTTGTCATGCTTAAGGGTGCAAATGATGATGGTTACTAAAAATAAGGTGAATCGTCAACGATTAAGTGAATCGCTTTGATTCAGAGGCGAAAACACTAGTGATTAGATCGTGGTAAAAGTGGGATATATAACTACCTAAGCCCTATGGTTTTTTATTTTCATCGCGGGGTAAGAAATGGTCTAGCGAGTGGTTTTTGAGAATTTTTTAGTGATTTTGAGTGATTTGATCAGGATGAAGACCTCCAGTAAGCAGAGGAAACCACCCATGGCAAAGGTAAGCTAGTTTTATTTGTTTTGTGTGATTTTTGGGTAGATTTGGGTTTTAACTTCTATTTTTTGTGCGTACAGGTGCCCTAGCTAGAATCACTAGCGATTCGATCCAATCATCAAGTGATTACCAAGTAGAATCATCCGTGATTGAGATGAATCACTAGTGATTCACCTATGATTTTCACAATTTTCATTTTTGATAAAGGGAGTAGGAGTTTTCGATGTTTATTTAGATGTTGTTGGTGCTAAACAAGGGGTTGGTGTTGATGTGTGAATTTCGATATGTTGTTGATGTTTTTTATCTATAATATTAATTAATTAATTATTCATCTTTCCAAGTGGATGCCAAGTTGTCCATTCGTGACCGCATTCCATTGATTTTAGAGGAGGTGAGGACTAATATGTCAAACGATGATTGGGAACATGTAGAGGCTATCGGTTTTGGTGATACGACACATTATAGACAGATCCATAGATGTCTTAGTTTGATATTGGCATTTTTAGAGAGGTGGAAACCCTTTCACAAACACTTTCTGGTTACCTATGTGAGAGATCACCATTACCGTAGAGGATGTTCACCGCATCTTGAGACTATCAATTTGAGGGGTGGTGGTGTACACTATTACTGAGGCAAAGAGAGATAGTGTGATGAACAGATTGTATGGGGAGGATGTCATGGAAATTAGATATGAGTCAGGGATTTCATTTACAATTGTGTCTATTCACCTTTGGGAATGAGGGTTGTGTACTGAGATGACCATGATGATGATGGCCATCATGTGTTATGCTTTTCCAGATTCTGGGAGTGGTCTCTTTTTATGGATGATGATAGGGGTTATGGTCGAGATGATGGAGCAACATATTGTTTTTGAGTGGGGACCTACCCTACTTGCTCAGAAGTTCAGAGAGTTGTGGGCTTGGAAGACCCACAAGCGTTATGGGATTGACGTTGCTTTCCTTCTACAAGCTTGGGCCTTAGAGCATATTGTTATTACTCGACCAGTAGGGTTGTCATAGGGTATTTGTGATCAACACCCTAGTTTCATGAGGTGGAGGTTAGATAGGGGTCATGCGGGGAAGAGGAGGTGGATATGGTTTTATAGAGATTTGTTGTCTGGATTACGGCAGGGGGTTGTTGTATGGAGGTCCTATTTGGATTTACCGGTCTCACCTGAGTATCCTCAAGATTTACTTGGTCTACAACAACCTATGTGGCTTAAGGCACGTAGAGCAAGTGAGCGTGAGTTGTTTAGTTTGTTCATGTTCGGAGGTAGTTTGGGTTGCTGCAGGGAGTACCTAATGAGCTCATTCATTATAGGCGAGAGGAGACATATATAGATACTCTGAGGGCGACAGTGTTGAGACATGTAGTTATTGATGGATTGTTAGAGGGCTACAAGCCCTTATGTAAAGGGGATGATTGTACAAATTAATGATGTGAGGATTACCCCAAAGTATATAGCATGGTGGGTTCTGGCCTTGAGGATTTTTTACAGAGCCCGAGTAGCACAAAGGGTTGCACAGTGGGTAAGGCAAATACGTGCTCGAATAGAGGGAGGAGCAAAGGCAGGGGAGGCAAAGCCAGGTTCCAAGGATGAGGAGGATGAGGGCGATGATGACTTAGCTGTAGCTATTATAGTAATGAAAACCAACAAGGTTGTAGTGGAGGGGGAGAGAGACGTGTCTCATAGAGAGTGAGATGACTTTTTTGGTGTCCAGGATACCCTTATTGCAAAGAGAGATGGACTGATTTTGAGAAGGATACACGGTAGCGGAGTGAGATATTCTCCATATACAGTTAGTAGAGGTATCTCTGAGATAGAGATAAGTACAAGGGGCATAGGGATTCATTGAGGAAGGCCTTGGGGATCACAGTCCTTATTTATCCAGTGCAGAGTTATCAGTGATGAATCGTTATGGTAGGTAGAGGGGAGCACCTACAACACCTCCTCCATCTGGGATGATTTTGGTGGCTCATTATGATGTTTTGTGGGAAGAGTGAGATTATTATGTTGATTTGATCATCAAGAACTACCCAAATGCCAATTTGTATGTAGATCACTTGGCTGCCAAAGAGGTGGCTACAAAAGAATAAGGCCTAGTGCTAGTGCGGTGAACATGGAACAACCACCTCGAATGTTAGAGAGAGCATATGGTGGTGAGGGGGAGCTAGAGGTGAGGTTATGGTTACAAGTGCTCCTAGAGGGGGTGGCGACACATGTGTTGTTGGAGGCACACATGTTCCAAGAGGAGAGGGCGGTGCTAGTACAATTCTTAGAGATGTAGATTTTACTAGTTGATTTCGATGCATATGATGTCATAGGCTCATAGAAGCCCATTTTTGTATGATGATGACATATATTAATTTTTTGGACATTGATTACGATGTATATCGAACTTTTATATATATATATATATGATGATGATGATGAGTTTTATGGCTTATATTGTATTTTAATTTGCATGTGTTATATGTTATATGTTTTTATTTGAAATGTGTTAGTGTTTTAGATGGATTTTGATGGATATTAAGAAGCATGGTTTGTAAACATGTTTGGCTACATATGATAAGGTGTGATTGAATTTTTAATTGATTCAAATGACTTTAAAATGTAACCCTAAAATATGGTGTATCAAAAATGTAAATAAATAAAATGAGGTAAAAGTGAAATGATTTCCCCACTATGGATTCGATATATATGTGGTGGGTTTTGAAAATGTTAAAACACTTGCACTTGTAGCCTTATCAAATGTTAAATAATATTATCAATGGATAGTTACACAAATCATGATATAAATGTGGGTTTGAGTGAATGTACTTTGCTAGGGGATTTTGTATATGTAGGCCAATGTGGGAGAAAGGGATCTCCTTTTTAACAAGTTCATAGGGAAGATGCCTCAACTTTAAATATTATTTTGAAGCAAACTGATTGTGGTGGGAAGCTTGTTATAATGGGAAAGTTGAGTGATACGGGGAGCTTTCCTGGATACTTTTTATATTGATGTACTTTTGAAGGATGATCAATGCGGGAAGCCTTTTTTATGAGTAGCCATCTTTCGAGGGTATGGTCTACATTTTGAATTTTGACAAAATGGTCATCCTTTGAGGATCAGTCCATAATTTTGAATGGTAGTTATCCTTCGAGGGATCAATCTACTTTTTATATTTTAGACTTGTGAATAGTTTGTCCTTCAAGGGATCAATCTATTATATTTTGACATTTTGATAAGAGGAGCATCCAAATGATTTTTCAACATACATTTTTGAGTTGAGGAAAGACCCTAATAAACTGTTTTGAGGAGGGGATAAAACGTGCATATGACCTACACATACATGCCCCATGTCATGTTTTTGGTTTGTAAAAAATGGATGGATGTAATGATTTTAAGGGGTTCCTACAAGGGAGGAACTTGTCCGAAATGAAAGATGCGATGAACAGAGCCATGGTGCTCATCTTTAAGGTGTATTTAGGATGTTGATGGGTAGCCACATACTTTCAAATCATTACAATGATATGATGAAGTGATAGAATTTGAATGTAACTATTGTCATGACGATCAATTATTTAACAAAGTAGAAAGGCCACAAGTGTGAGGCATTGAGTTTCCTTTTCAAAATCTCCATCAAGAGAAATGAGACGATATGGTCCTAACCCATACTTGTGAGTAATAATGTATGGACCAATCAATTGGGGAAAAGCTGCCCACGTTTACTCCATTCTAATGTAGTGACAATTTGATTTTCTCTAACTACAAGATCACCAATTTTAAAAACACGTTCTTTGTTATGTTTGCTATATGCTCTACTAAAACGTTCTTGATGGACTTGATGATGTTTGAGGGTTGTTAAATGTTTTTCATCTAATAATTCAAGTTGTGTTAAGCGGTCTTGGTGATATTCTTCATTAGGGATGAAATCTTTGAGAGATATACGAAGTGATGGAATTTGGAATTCGAGAGGTAGGATGACCTATGAGCCATAGAAGAGTGAATAGGGTGTAGCACTAGTAAGTGTGAGGATGCTAGTTCGGTAGGCCTAAAGAGAAAACAGGATATGGAGATGTCAATTCCTGCATGCGTGGTCTACTGTTTTCATAAGGATTTTATTAAGTGTTTTGTTAGAGGCCTCGATCTGTTCATTTGCTTGAGGATAATACGGTGATGAGCGAGATTGATGTTGAAATTATCACAAAGCTTTTTAACTTCTTTATTTTTAAAGGATTTCCCATTATCTGTGATGAGTTTATGCGGGAAACCAAAATGACATATGATATTTTGATATATGAAGCTAGTGATAGGCCCTACTTTTTTCGAGGTTAAAGGGATGCCTTCAACCCACTTATTAAAGTATTCAGTTGTTGTGATAATGGAATGATGTTGCTGGGATGATTTAGGATTGATAGTACCAATGAGGTCTAACCCCGACCGAGAAAAAGGCCATACGTCCCGAGTGTGTTGTAATGCTTGACTAGGAACGTGAATGATATCTCGAGTGGACTTGGCATTTAACCCATTTCTTTATGTATCGTTATCGCCAATTTTGATCTTGCGCAAAATTGTTTAAAAAAAAAAACAATTGAATAATTAAAAATTAGAAAATTTTGAAAAGTATTACTTTGCGTGGTTCATTGGACTCCTTGCGGTCGTCTTATTTTTGTGATCGTTTCGGTCTTCGTTTCGTGATTTTCGGGCAAGAACTCTTCCCGCCAAGCTATAAAACGCATTAAAATAATTAATTAATATTTAATTAATTAATTGCTCCTTGTTTGATTAAATTAATCACTTAAGGAGTATTTAATTAAATAAATATAAATGAAGGTTCATCCAACAAGTTTTAGTGTCGGGAAGTTAGCTTTTGTTTCCAACTGCCGGGTTGGCATCCCAAACCCGGATTTCCACTTTCCTGGCAATTTCTTTCAAATTTCCCGCACGTGGGTTTTCCTCTGCCAATTGCCAAATCATGGATTGGCAAACGGGCATAAAATTCCCCAATTTCCCATATGGGGAAATTGGACGGGGATTGCCAACCCATTTTGCCATTCCCGTTGGCAATTGCCCGTTACTTTTCCCATTTCCCCTGGCACTTAAGCCACTACCCGGGATGTGAGGAAGTTGAATTAATCCTCGTAACTTCCTCCATCAAACCCGGTGGAAAAAGTCAGAAGCTTCTTTTTCTTCAGAAAGACATAATTTTTTGTTTGGCATTATGCAAATAAAACGCCCTTTGAAGCCAAGAAACAGTTTTTTAAAGAATAGAACAAGTTTTTGGATAAAGAAAGCAGTCTTCCATGCAGCCGCAAAGAAACAAAAAACATACGCACCAACTAGAGGAAAGAACTTTCCACGCGCCAGGAAGAGAAGGTGCCAGGATAGACAAGAAAGATTTCCACGCATCTGAAGGAGAAGAACACCAGAAGCTTTCCATGCATGCAAAGGATGAGAATGCAGAAAGCAATTTTAAATCCCGAGGCGAGCACTTTCCAAATAATGAGGGCAGCCTCAAGAATGCCGAATGTTTCACACCAAATTTTATCAACCAAAGCTTCATAGGAGTTTCAATGGTCGCGTGGCAGCAGCACTGTACAAATGGAGTTGGGTCTCTGCAAGCGGCGGAACCCTGGCCCTTCACTTTGGTGCAAGGTCCACCAGGGACGGGGAAGGACACACACACGAGCCTGGGGAATGTTGAATGTTATTCATCTTGTTCAATATTAGCACTATCACGGCGCACTGCTTAAGAAACTTGCTCCTGAAAGCTACAGGCAATCCTACAATAATGAAAAGCGGTCTTGCGGCACAAAATGATTTCAAGTTCGAAAAGCATACTTAATCACAAAGCAGTGCGCAGAAATAGAAACAAGAAGCATACGTGACAGTGCGCGACCCATACTCTGGAGAACATCATCGATTGATCCTGCGCCAATACTGTCTTTACTGTTTGCATTATTTTGGTTTGCCTGTAGTTTTTCAAATAAAATAAAAAACGCGACCCAACTGAACCGTGGGCAAGTATGTTTGAAAAAATGAATTGTTTTTGCGACTTGTTATATTCTGCATTTTCATCGGCCTTCAGAAAGAATGCGTAATATTGCGATGGATTGGAGTCACGCTATTCAAGGCTTCATAAAAAATTCCCCAAATCAGGAGATGAAGGTTATTACGGTGCAGAATGAAATGATTCATATTGTTCAGCATTTTATTTTATTTTATTTTTTCCCTAGAAATGAATTGAATGTGAAGGCCGACTCTGAAAATACCTAGTTGGCCGTTTCGTGTACTACATCCTTGTTACTTGTAAATGGTCTCTTTGAGAAACTCTAAGGGCAATAGGCAATATTTATACCCGTCCATTATGTACATCCAATCAGACAATAAAAAGTATTCTTTTACCAGGTTCAGAGAAACTTGTTGATTGGAGCCGGGATTGCAGAATCCACTGCCAAAATACCGAAGAGCTCTTTGGCCAAGAATCAGTCTTAAGGGTGTCTATCGACATGCCGAGGGCTTGAACCTGGGTCATCATCATGGCAGCATTAGGTCTTTATTGGTAATGGCATTTTCTCATCATTTGGAAGGTACAATTGTGCTTATTATGGCAAAGCCAAAACATTCTTACTACAAGTGTTATATAATAAGGAAGAACCGTGAGCATTGTGGTAAAACCATTCTTTTCAAAAATGTTGGGTTAAGTTCGGTATTCAAGTGAGTTGAGCCAGAGAAGAACTCAGGGAGTTCGGTTCTGGAAAGAAGATAAGACGACACGAAGGGCATGGATCGCCATGGGAGTCCGAATTCAAGTTGAAGATGCATGAGCTCACAATCAAGCTAGGAGCGATACGATTAAGGGCTCATTCGTGAGTTGAGTCGTCTAAACACCTAAGTGAATAAGGAGCACATCTCGAGAATTTCTCATTCCAGTCATCATTCATCTTTGCATGATTGCCCTAATTCTTCAGGCCTAATCAACAACTCAACACTATAATTCATAGCATTGGTTCATGCGCAAGCACCTGTAATCTATATCACACAATTTCTAGAGGTGGAACTCGTTGATGAAGTACCTCAAAATATACCAGCCCAACTTGTGGAAGTAGTCACAACTTCTCAACCAAAAGTTGATGATCCGGTTCTTTCACTGCCTACATTTGAAGAATCATCACAAATGGAGAAAATGGCGACAACATCTTTCTCACAACAAGAAGATCCAATTTCAGCAACACCCGAAGGTGATCCCCTTCAGCGTGATGAAGATCAATTCCCAACGAACACGAGAACCATGTACAATGAGGTACTTGGAGAGGTTCCCACCTGGCTACATGATACCCTGAAGAATTGAAAGAGGGTCATCAAGCCAATAGTGATAAACTTGGAAGCGATTGCGTAAATGTTAGAATCCATCACTCCAAAAAGACCAAATATTACGCTAAGGTGTGTGTCAATGAATTCATAAATCACTTCGATGATTTTTCAACACCACTTGTTCACAATGGGGCAAAGGAGATGGATTTCTAAGACTCTGAAGTCTCATGAATTCTGCTCGGGAGATCAACACTTTGGGATGGTGACAAAGACAAAGGACATAACTCCAGGCAGTGAATTGCAATTTTGGCTCTTGGAGATCTTCTCAATGGCGAAAGACCAGAAGCTGGATTCTGATAAACCAAGGTGGCGTAACGACTACGGTCTCGTGACAAATGAATAATTCACCATGGAAAGGTACTCTGAGCATGTGGAGAATTGTGAATATGAATACGAATGAAGACAAATCTTCTCACACCAGGATATTGCTCAGATAGAGGGGTGGATGAATTGCTCAAGTTTCAAACTCAAGACTCTTGTCATTTGGAGGATGCAGAGCACAAATAATGAGTTCATTCCCGTACGATCGGGATAGGCGGACTCTTGGCCCAATGGATAAGGCATTGATCTTAGGTGTCTTGATCTAGGTGGCACATTGCTGACTAGGATGTCTACATGTGCATATAAGTCATTTAAGTGGGGTCCACATGTACCCATTTCTTTAATTTATGTATTTTTCCTTAAATGACCTTTTAACTTAAGTGGTTTCTATTTTTAGTCACTTTTTAAAAGTTGGTTGAAAAAGTCAAAGTCACTTAAGTGCCATATTTAATGTGCATTTAAAACCCTAACTACTTTGTAACCAACTTTTGGGTTATAAAAGGAAGTGAGGGGCTCATTTGTAAGGGTGACTTTGAGAGAGGAGAAGAAGATACTTTTGTGCAAGCTTTGTTTCAAGAAGAAACTTTGTGTTCTTTGTGAAAAACATTTTGGAGTTAATGGAATAAGAACTTTGTGTCTCATTCATTGTCTCTGGTAACATTTGGTGTTCTTATGTTCATTAGATGTTAGGTGTTTAAATCTTGCATGCAAATATTATCTTTGATCTTATTGTCAACATTAGTAATCAGTTGTTCTAGTTCACAAAGTGATCAAGCTCGATTATCTACTTGCTCATATGTGTTCCCTTTACATGTTCTTGTTTAACTAACTCAAACTCCGTTTTATTTGTGTTGGTTATTCATCTTTTCTCTTCATGCAATATTAGGCTCTGTTTTTACCTAACTCTTGCATGTTCTTTCAGTCCATTCCATTCCACTCCTTTCTTTCATTTCATTCCATTTCCTTCATTCACTTTTCTTCCATTGATGTTCCAAAACACCCCCACATACAATTTTTAATGTACTGATGTAAATACAGTTTTGGTTTTCAATAAAGGCAGCCTCACCTTCATTGAGGAGGGACTTCGTTCCCACACTGTTGCATGTCATTTGCATGCGTGCAAATCCATATGCTAATAGTTTTTGGTGACTCACTGGGGATTCAGAAATCGTTAACCAGTGCTTGGTTAAATCTTTATGACTATCCCCTCTGCACAAGCTCCAGTTCTTCAACCGAATCTTGTGCCCGACGAAGATTTCCAAGGAGACATTGCTGCCAACCTTCGAATAGTAGCTTGGGAAAACCGTGAAAGCTTGCAGCAATTTGTGGCTATTGATAGAGCCATTGACAGAGAAATCTACATCGAAGACCTTAGAAGAAGAGCACCCGCACTCGTGGCCAGAAGACCTCTTGGGCACGTGTTGATAGTTGTTCACCGACGCGGTCCTCTTCCACCCAGGTAATAAGTTGTATGACCATTACAGGTAACCCACCTATCTTGCAACCAAATCTTGTTTTTGTAGATACTCAAGAAGACATATCATCAGATTTGAGGCAAGCTATTTGGGAAAAGCGCACAAGTAACCATCATTTTTATCTCGCCGCATCAGTACTAGATAACGAAGAAGAGAAAGCTGCGAGAGTTGTTAGAGTTATTCAAGCAGCAAATAGCTCAAGAAAGAGAGCAAAGAGAAAAGGCTAGAGCTGGTCGGAACACGCCAGTGATCTCTTCACCATAAATATTCCAAACTGGAAGGAAAGAGGTTTACGCGAGGAGAAAAAGCTAAAGGTCGATCTGACCCCACTTTTGACTTTCAAGGAAAATTTGGTTTCAAGTTATCTCCTCCAAGAAGAACACACCTCGTAGATCTCGCAAGCCTCGTGCATCAAGTCCTGAAAGAGCAAGCAAGGAAGGAATCACTACTAGTCAAGCACTTGTCCTTGCTCACATTGTTTTACCTTCGCATACCACCTTTTCTCCAATGGCAGCCAATGTACCATGGGGAAATGCCATAGGCCCATTGGCCTTACCTGCTCGACATGAACTCCCACGAGGATCAAGAAAGATTCTTCCCAAGTTCGACGGAGATGGGAAGACGTCACCAGAGGATCATATTTCTGCCTTCTTCGCTGCATGTGCTGTTTTGTCAGTAGAATACGAAGATGTTGCTATTCGTCTCTTCATCGAGACATTGCATGATATTGCTGCGGATTGGTTTCATCATCTACCCAATGGATGTATTACAAGTTGGGATGATATGAAAACCAAGTTTGAAAATCGATTCAAAATAGCGGAAGATGAACATGCTCTTCTTGCCCAACTATCTCAGGCAAAGAAAGAGCCTACAGAACCCATGAGGAATTTCATGGCCAAATTCAACAAGATGGTAAACAAAGTTCCACCACCGGATTCATCCCAACCTTGATGGACAAAAATGTTTCTTTATTAACGCACAACAACCAGAAGTGTGCTATCAGCTAAGAAGGGCCAGGGTGGCTACTTTGGAACTTGCTCAATCTTTGGCCATAGAAATCGAAGATGACTTAATCATGGCAGGAAAATTCAAGAAAAATTCCCTCAAAGGAAAGAGTCAAGAAACTCCCAACGTTTCAGAAACTATACTCACTAAGTTGGCTAATGATATGCTAGCTTTGAAGAAGCAAGTTGCTCAAAGTAGTAAACCTGCTCCTTACAAAGATATCCCGCGAAAAGGATACGTTCCCAACAAAGCCAGGATTGCAGGTGCTCCAACGAGGCTTGCTATTGAAGCAGCTCCCGCAACTAATTCCAAATGTGATGTCATTGAAGAAAGTGATGATGAGATTGAGGTCATCGAGGTTGATGAGGAAGAGCCCGATTCTGAGGCATCTGAACCTACAGTTGAAGATCCTGAGGAAGAAAGTAATAATCATTTCTTTGAGTACCGTTCCGATGAAGAAGATGAATATGAAGAAATTATAGAAGATATGAATAGTCAATCCTTCGCCGTCTTCACACGCTCTCAGAAAAAGGACCAAGATACCACCAAGGTGGGAGATAGAGAGGTTTCCAAGGAAACTCTCAAAGGATCCAAGATAAAGGAGGCTCCTAAAGAGTCCAGAGATACTGAGGTTTCAAAGGTCAAGACTATCTTAAAGAAAGGAGAGCCTTTGTTAGATCAATCAGTTAGTAAACCAATTACGAAGAAAACTTCTTCTTCCACATCCGTATCAACCAAGCCCGAGACCAAGGTCAAAAGTGTGCCATCATCAAGTTCGAAAGAACTCATATCTGAGACTTCAAGTGCAATTACTTTGCCTAAATTTGATATCATCGATCATATCAATAAAACAAAAATTTCCATGTCACAGGCAGAGTACTTGAAGTCCAACAAGGATCAGCTCGAGAAGTTGGTCCAGTTTATCAAAGGCGACTCTACTGTTCATTCCTCTAAAGGAATTCTAAAAACTCCCAAAGATGGGAAAACTCAAAATATTGTGGCGGCCACTACACCTTCAAATGAAAAGATCGAACCTTTCTTTGTGTCTTTTCTTATCAACGGATGCAAGTTAAGTAATTACATTATAGACTGGAGCCTCGGATAATGTGATGCTTTGGCAAAAGTAAAGACATGCTCTGGTTTGACTTCAGACGAGAACATTCGGATCGTGTTACTCTATGGAAACCAAGCAAGTTCCTCTGATCGGGCAGATTAAGGACGCCCAAATGGTTTTAGCCCAATTCCCTCAAAAGCGAGTTAAGGTAACTATTTTAGTTGCTGATATCCCCGCCTCGTATGGAATGTTGTTGAGCAGGAAATTTTGTAGGGATTTGGGTGGTGAGATTCAAATGGACTGGTCTCATGCCATGATTCCTATCAATCGAGAAATGAAGAAACTTATGCCGGAAGCTCAGGCAAAGTTCACAGTAACTAAAACTGAAGATCCTCGCGCACAGATCCTTTTCCAAGGCTCAAGTATGGGTAATTATATGATGACTACAGAAGTTCATACCCCTAAGATCACTTGCCAAAATTCCAATGAGATCTGGACTCTTGAGTTCGATGGAAGTTGTTGCTCAACGGGCTCTAGTGCAGAGTGGTGCTCATATCTCCAAATGGTAAAATCTTTCCTTTTTCCTATAAACTCGAATTTTCAAATACTAATAACACTGCAGAGTACGAGGCATTAATCCTTGGCCTCCAAGTTGCAGAAGAGAAAGGGATCAAAAATCTGGAAGTCTTTGGAGATGCGGAATTGATCGTGAAACAAGTAAGAAATCAGTTCCAGGTAAAGAACGATCGTCTGAGACACTACAGAAATAAAGTTTGGGATGCCATAGAAGTTTTTGATGCTTTTTCCATTAAATTTGTCCCTCGTGAAAAGAATGACAAAGTGGATTCTCTAGCAGTCTCAGCATCATTAATGATTCCTCATTCAGAATTTGATCAAGACAAATACACCATTGAAATGGTTTTTAGGCCAAGTGTTCCTGACAATGCAGAAAATTGGCAAGTATTTAATGATGATCAACAAATTATTGCCTTCTTGGAAAAGAGAGAAAATTTTGAACAGTTGTACTTTGAAGGAAGTGATTCGGCATTTCGCGAATCAACTACCTCACCCATTCAGGAAGGAGTTGAGAACGAAGATCCTGGTGATGGCATCATTCAACTCAAAGGAAATAAAATTCCCAAAGGGTTGGTTTCACTCGAAGAACTTTTTGACAAACATGACAGGTTTATTAAAGAGAAAGAGCAGGCAGGACCTGCAAATTCTGCTGACTATGAGCAAATTAATATCGGCACCAAGGATAAACCTCGCCTGATCAATATTGGTAAATGTTGCTCGCCTGAGGAGCGCAGGAAATTCATAAATCTCCTTACCAAATATTCTGACGTCTTGGCATATTCATACGAAGATTTGAAGTCTTTCCAACCCAGGGAAATGGAGCATGCCATACCCTTGAAGCCTGGCGCAGTTCCATTCAGGCAAAAGCAAAGACAATATAATCCCAAGATTGCAGGGACAATATTTCATGAAGTTCAAAAGATGCTAGATGCACGAATAGTTTTTCCTATTCGACATTCGACCTGGATAGCTAATATTGTACCGGTTCGCAAGAAAAATGGAGAAATTAGGATTTGCGTGGATTTCCGCAATCTTAATCAAAGGCATCCTTCAAGGATAACTACCACCGCCTAGTCATGGACCATATTCTCGCAGCAAGAATCGGATCGGAAATGCTATCTATGCTAGATGGTTTCTCTGGCTATAATCAGATTGAAGTGGCTAGAGAAGATCAACATAAAACCGCATTCACTACCCCCTGGGGTACATTCGCATATAGAAGAATGCCCTTCGGTTTGATCAATGTTGGCGCAACTTTTCAAAGGGCCATGGATATGGCATTTGCAGATTATAAAGACAAGATCATTGTGATATACCTAGATGACTTGACAAAGTTGTTTTCAAAGAAGCGAGAAGATCACTTAAGAGATTTAGAGAAAATTTTGCAAAGGTGTAAACTTCATAAGATTTTCTCGAATCCAAAAATCTGTGTTTGGAGTTACGGAAGGTAAACTCCTAGGTCATATTAAGGAAGGAATCGATCGATCCGAACGCATTCAAGCTATAAAGAATCTTTCCTTGCCTACAAGTAAACCTAGAGTCCACTCCTTCTTTGGAAAGGTGAATTTTTTGAGAAGGTTCGTGCCAGATTTCGCCGAGCTGACTAAAGAAATCGCTGATATGATGAAAGGAAAAGAATCTTTCAAATGGTCAAAGGAAGGTAGAGAGGCGTTTGAGCAAATCAAGGGTGCTATTGCAAAAGCTCCTACATTGGTGTGTCCCGATTTTAAGAAGGATTTTATAATTTATTGTTATGCTTCGCCACACACAATCTCTGCCATTTTGACTCAGCACAATCAAGAGGGGATTGAATCTCCTATCACATTCATGAGTTCGGGATTCAAGAAACATGAACTTAATTATACTCCTCTTGAGAGACATGCGTATGCGGTGGTAAGAGCCCTGAAACACTTCAGGTATTATGTGTTGAATTCTCACACCAAAGTCTTAGTTCCGGACACCGCGGTGAAATCAATGTTGACACAACAGAACCAGGATCTAAAAGAGGTAATTGGGTCTCCAAGATACAAGAATATGATCTGGACATCAAGCCTACCAAGTTGGTTCGAGGGAGAGGACTCTACCAACTCATTGCAGAGAATGAACCACGAGATAACTCTGAAGAAGAACTAGTTGAAGGAAATTTACCATTGGTAGTTTTTGTTAGTACCACGGATGAATGGTATTCTGATATTGCCTATTTCCTCACATACGGTGAGTGTCCAGAAAATCTGACAGCTAAAGAGAAATGAGCAATCAAACTAAGAGCCGCCAGATACGTCATTTGGGATAACACGTTGTTCAAGAAAGGAATGATGGCATGTTCCTCGATGTGTTGATAAAGAACAAAACCTAGGTCATTGGAAGCCTTCCACAATCATGCTTGCGGCGGTCATTTTTCCTCGCCCAAGAATGCCCATAAAATTTTGAGAGCACATTATTACTAGCCCATTATGTTTTCTAATGCTCAGAAATGGGTGACCAAATGTGAGGCCTGTCAACAATTTGTCGGAAGACCAAAGTTGGCAGCACCGCCTTCAAGCCGATTGTCATTTATCAAGAACCCTTTCAACAATGGGGTTTAGATTTCATCGGGGTCTTGAACCCTAATTCCAGCGCTGGTCATACCCACGTGCTCACTGCCACTGATTACTTTACAAAATGGGTAGAAGCTATACCGGTGAAACAAACATCTACTGCAGTAATCTGTGATTTCATCAAAGAAAACATATTGGTTCGTTATGGAATTCCTCACAAGATCGTGACTGACAATGCCTCAAATTTTTTTCTTCGCAGAGATGATAGGTTTTTGTTATGGATATGGGATATCTTTGTCTCATTCATCGATTACTACCCCAGGAAACGGTCAGTGAATCCAAAGAACAAAACCTCATTACCATCAGGCGCAAGTTAGTCGAAGAAAATCAAAGAACTTGGCACAAAAAGTTATACGATGCATTATGGGCTGACCGCATAACTCCCAAAAGGGCAATTGGGATGTCTCCATTTCAACTTCTGTATGGAACTGATGCTCAAATTCCCGTCACATTGGAGTTACCAACGTTAAAATTAGCTCAAGCAGTTGATGATGAATGCTTCACCAATGCATTAGATAAAAGAGTCATGTTTCTAACCAAGCTTGAGGAACAAAGAAGTCAAGTGGCCAACAGGATCAAGGAACATCAATCCAAGGTAAAGAAGTTGTTTGACAGGAAAACTAAAGAGAGACAGTTTCAAATCAATGATTTAGTTCTTCTCTGGGATAAAAGATGTGAGCCAAAGGGAAAGCATGGGAAGTTTGACTCACTGTGGCTGGGACCGTTCAAAATAAGACACTTTTGTGGAGATAGTACCTACTACTTGGCATATCCTGATGGAACTCATTTTCCTTTTCCCTACAGTGGGCAGTATCTCAAATATTACCAGAATTGAAAACGGGTTGTTCCCCGTATGTACATAGGTAATTAGGATTTTGGTTTGTTTGTTTCCCTGTTTTTCGGTCTCCTCTCTTGTGTCGCCCCATTTTTGTGCCCCGTCATTCTGTGATCATGTTCATGACTATTTTGGTCTGGGTCCGTTGCTGCGTCCATGAAGTCCTTGTCCCCAATCAGAGCCAGTTGTTATCAGCCAATTTTGACTGCGCAAAATTGTTAAAAAACAATTGAATAATTAAAAATTAGAAAATTTTGAAAAGTATTACTTTGCGTGGTTCATTGGACTCCTTGCGATCGTCTTATTTTTGTGATCGTTTCGGTCTTCGTTTCGTGATTTTCGGGCAAGAACTCTTCCCTGTGCTATAAAACACATTAAAATAATTAATTAATATTTAATTAATTAATTGCTCCTTGTTTGATTAAATTAATCACTTAAGGAGTATTTAATTAAATAAATATAAATGAAGGTTCATCCGACAAGTTTTAGTGCCGGGGAAGTTAGCTTTTGTTTCCAACTGCCGGGTTGGCATCCCAAACCCGGATTTCCACTTTCTTGGCAATTTCTTTCAAATTTCCCGCACGTGGGTTTTCCTCTGCCAATTGCCAAATCATGGATTGGAAAACGGGCATAAAATTCCCCAATTTCCCACATGGGGAAATTGGACGAGGATTGCCAACCCATTTTGCCATTCCCATTGGCAATTGCCCGTTACTTTTCCCATTTCCCCTGGCACTTAAGCCACTACCCGGGATGTGAGGAAGTTGAATTAATCCTCGTAACTTCCTCCATCAAACCCGGTGGAAAAAGTCAGAAGCTTATTTTTCTTCAGAAAGACATAATTTTTTGTTTGGCATTATGTAAATAAAGCCCACGCACTGGCCAAGAAACAGTTTTTTAAAGAATAGAACAAGTTTTTGGATAAAGAACAGTCTTCCATGCAGGCCGCACCAGCAAACAAAAACATACGCACCAACTAGAGGAAAGAACTTTCCACGCGCCAGGAAGAGAAGGTATCAGGATAGACAAGGAATATTTCCATGCATCTGAAGGAGAAGAACACCAGAAGCTTTCCATGCATGCAAAGGATGAGAATGTAGAAAGCAATTTTAAATCCCAGGCCAGAGCACTTTCCAAATAATGAGGAGCAGCCTCCAGCAATGCCTGAATGTTTCACACCAAATTTTATCGACCAGCTTCATAGGAGTTTCAATGGTCCGCAGCAGCTGGTACAAATGGAGTTGGGTCTGCTAAACGGCAGGAACCCTGGCCCTTCACTTTGGTGCAAGGTCCACCAGGGACAGGAAGGACACACACAGTCTGGGGAATGTTGAATGTTATTCATCTTGTTCAATATCAGCACTATTACGGTGCACTGCTTAAGAAACTTGCTCCTGAAAGCTACAGGCAATCCTACAATAATGAAAATAGTGCGCGACAGTGAAGTTCAGAAAGCATACGGAGCAGTGCGCAGAAATAGAAACAGGAAGCATAAGTGACAATGCGCGCCCCATACTCTGAAGAATATCATCGATTGATCCTGCGCCAATACTGTCTTTACTGTTTGCATTATTTTGGTTTGCCTGTAGTTTTTCAAATAAAATAAAAAACGCGACCCAACTGAACCGTGGGCAAGTATGTTTGAAAAAATGAATTGTTTTTGCGACTTGTTATATTCTGCATTTTCATCGGCCTTCAGAAAGAATGCGTAATATTGCGATGGATTGGAGTCACGCTATTCAAGGCTTCATAAAAAATTCCCCGAATCAGGAGATGAAGGTTATTACGGTGCAGAATGAAACGATTCATATTGCTCAGCATTTTATTTTTATTTTTCCCCCTGGAAATGAATTGAATGTGAAGGCCGACTCTGAAAATACCTGGTTGGCCGTTTCGTGTACTACATCCTTGTTACTTGTAAATGGTCTCTTTGAGAAACTCTAAAGGGCAATAGGCAATATTTATACCCGTCCATTATGTACATCCAATCGCATAATAAAAGTATTCTTTTACGAGTTCGAGAGAAACTTGTTGATTGGAGCCGATCGCAGAATCCACCGCCAAAATACCGAAGAGCTCTTTGGCAAGAATCGGTCTTAAGGGTGTCTATCAACATGCCGAGGGCTTAAACGGGTCATCATCATGGTAGCATTAGGTCTTTATTGGTAATGGCATTTTCTCATCATTTGGAAGGTACAATTGTGCTTATTATGGCAAAGCCAAACATTCTTACTACAAGTGTTATATAATAAGGAAGAACCGTGAGCATTGTGGTAAAACCATTCTTTTCAAAAATGTTGGGTTAAGTTCGGTATTCAAGTGAGTTGAGCAGAGAAGAACTCAGTGGAATTCAGTTGGAAAGAAGATAAGACGACACGAAGGGCATGGATCGCCATGGGAGTCCGAATTCAATTGAAGATGCATGAGCTCACAATCAAGCTAGGAGCGATACGATTAAGGGCTCATTCGTGAGTTGAGTCGTCTAAACACCTAAGTGAATAAGGAGCACATCTCGAGAATTTCTCATTCCAATCATCATTCATCTTTGCATGATTGCCCTAATTCTTCGTGCCTAATCAACAACTCAACACTATAATTCATAAGCATTGGTTCATGCGCAAGCACCGTAATCTATATCACACAATTTCTAGAGGTGGAACTCGTTGATGAAGTACCTCAAAATATACCAGCCCAACTTGTGGAAGTAGTCACAACTTCTACACCAAAAGTTGATGATCCGGTTCTTTTCAATGCCTACATTTGAAGAATCATCACAAATGGAGAAAATGGTGACAACATCTTTCTCACAACAAGAAGATCCATTTCAGCAACACCCGAAGGTGATCCCTTCGGCGTGATGAAGATCAATTCCCAACGAACACGAGAACCATGTACAATGAGGTACTTGGAGAGGTTCCCACGCTGCTACATGATACCCTCAAGAATGAAAGAGGGTCATCAAGCCAATAGTGATAAACTTGGAAGCGATTACGTAAATGTTAGAATCCATCACTCTAAAAAAGACCAAATATTACGCTAAGGTGTGTGTCAATGAATTCATAAATCACTTCGATGATTTTTCAACACCACTTGTTCACAATGGGGCAAAGGAGATGGATTTCTAAAACTCAAGTCTCATGAATTCTGCTCGGGAGATCAACACTTTGGGATGGTGACAAAGACAAAGGACATAACTCCAGGCAGTGAATTGCAATTTTGGCTCTTGGAGATCTTCTCAATGGCGAAAGACCAGAAGCTGGATTCTGATAAACCAAGGTGGCGTAACGACTACGGTCTCGTGACAAATGAATAATTCACCATGGAAAGGTACTCTGAGCATGTGGAGAATTGTGAATATGAATACGAATGAAGACAAATCTTCTCACACCAGGATATTGCTCAGATAGAGGGGTGGATGAATTGCTCAAGTTTCAAACTCAGCACTCTTGTCATTTGGAGGATTGCAGAGCACAGTCAATGAGTTCATTCCCGTACGATCGGGATAGGCGGACTCTTGGCCCAATGGATAAGGCACTGATCTTAGGTGTCTTGATCTAGGTGGCACATTGCTGACTAGGATGTCTACATGTGCATATAAGTCATTTAAGTGGGGTCCACATGTACCCATTTCTTTAATTTATGTATTTTTCCTTAAATGACCTTTTAACTTAAGTGGTTTCTATTTTTAGTCACTTTTTAAAAGTTGGTTGAAAAATTCAAAGTCACTTAAGTGCCATATTTAATGTGCATTTAAAACCCTAACTACTTCGTAACCAACTTTTGGGTTATAAAAGGAAGTGAGGGGCTCATTTGTAAGGGTGACTTTGAGAGAGGAGAAGAAGATACTTTTGTGCAAGCTTTGTTTCAAGAAGAAACTTTGTGTTCTTTGTGAAAAACATTTTGGAGTTAATGGAATAAGAACTTTGTGTCTCATTCATTGTCTCTGGTAACATTTGGTGTTCTTATGTTCATTAGATGTTAGGTGTTTAAATCTTGCATGCAAATATTATCTTTGATCTTATTGTCAACATTAGTAATCAGTTGTTCTAGTTCACAGTGATCAAGCTCTGATTGTCTACTTGCTCATATGTGTTCCCTTTTACATGTTCTTGTTTAACTAACTCAAACTCCGTTTTATTTGTGTTGGTTATTCATCTTTCCTCTTCATGCAATATTAGGCTCTGTTTTTACCTAACTCTTGCATGTTCTTTCAGTCCATTCCATTCCACTCCTTTCTTTCATTTCATTCCATTTCCTTCATTCACTTTTCTTCCATTGATGTTCCAAAACACCCCCACATACAATTTTTAATGTATGATGTAAATACGATTTTGGTTTTCAATAAAGGCAGCCTCACCTTCATTGAGGAGGGACTTCGTTCTGCCCCACACTTTGTTGCATGTCATTTGCATGAGTGCAAATCCATATGCTAACATGTACACACAAAAATATTTAGTGATTGTAGGCGGTAATACCCTAGCCATATGACATGTTTAAGCGATGGCATTTCCACCGAAGTGACCACCACAAATTCCATCGGGGACCTCTTCGATTGCCTTAATTTATTCATGTGATTTAAGGCATTGTAATAATATACCATCAAAATTACATTTATAAAGGATGCCTATAATGACAAAGCGAGTGACACGTTCAAGAAATGATCTTTTAGCACCATGTGATAAACGATGGTAGTTTATATTCGAGATAGTAATATATTTGAGTGTACCATAGATTAGGTGGATGATTATCAATGACATTAACGGGAGGAAGCTCATTTTTATGTGAAGGATGATCCAAACATTGAACAACTATGGACATTTTAGCGTTATCCTTTGATTTTTTAATTCTAAAGGGATGAGGGATCTAAGAGATGTCATAGTGTCTACAAACCTATTAGAAGACCGGGGAATAGTTTGAATAGTATAATTATCGAATACATCGAGGAGAAAGTCAACAACAACCTTATATTTTTGGAGTATTTCATTTTTACATTGGTATTCTCCTTTAACCTGATTGATAACAAGTTGTGAATCTCCATAGATTTACAGGATGTGGACACCTAAGAGAATAACGGTATTTAGACCCATGATTAAGGCTTCATATTCTACCATGTTATTAGTACATTCGAAGTTAAGTTTGAATGGTAACGGAAGTGGAATATTCCCTGGGAGGTATGATAACGACTCACTCCTCCCCCTCTTGGCATTTAGAATCATCGAAGAAGAGGGTCATTTTAACGGGGATAAATTCATATTCATCGATGTTGTTGATGGATTCATTGGGGAAGTATTCGTGGGGAGTTGATTATCTAGAAGGGGTGCTTCAACGAGTTGATTTGCAATGGCCTGACCTTTAATAGATTTCTGTGATATAATTTCAAGATCAAATTCAATCATGAGCATAAGCCATCAAGTTATGCAAGCATTATGATAAGGTTTAGAGTACATGGGTTTAAGTGGATTAAACCTGTAACGACATATGTCTTATGATTCAAGAGATAATGTCAACGTTTTGAGGTGGTAAAATATAATGCACAACATAAATTTTTAGCTTAATTATAACGTGTTTCATACTCATGAAGTGTGTGAATAATGTAGCATATGGTTCAAGAACTTGATTATCACGGTGGGCGATCATAGCTCCTAGAGCATGTTCTTAAGTGGATATGTCTAGATAAAACAACTCCCCTTCACGAGGTTGAGTAAGCATAGGAGGTGATAATAAATATTGTTTGATTTCATCAAAGGCTTTCTGGCAATCAAAATCCCAATGAAATTTTATGTCTTTGTGGAGCATATGGTGAAACGGATGACAACGTTCGAAAGTTGTGATATCAAGTGTCGAATTGAATGCGATTTACCTTAGAGGCTACGCAGTTGTTTAAGATTAGATGTTAGAGGCATTTCAATGATTTCTCTAATCTTTGTCGGGTCAATTTTAATGCCTCGGATAAAAAATTTCTGGTGTGGAGACCAAAAACACACTTTATAGGATTAAGCGAGGCAATACCAAATGAGACGAGTGAAGATTTAATCAAGGACGTAAGATGGTTTACTCATGATTTGGATTTTCTGAAAAGGTCGTCAACGTAGTATTCGACAATCTTATGGATGAGGTCATGAAAAATGTACGTCATGGCACGATGATAAGTAGACCCCGCATTTTTAAGACCAAATGGCATGACACGGTAACATAAGGTTCCCCAGGGGGTAATGAAAGAATTTTTGTGTTGATTTTCGAGGGCAATAAGGATTTAATTATAACCAGAGAAGCCATCCATGAGAGAAAGCATTTCATGGATAGTCGTTAGGTCGACGACCTAATCTATGTTTGGAAGAGGGAAGTCATCTTTAGGACAAGTGAGGTTGAGATCCCTAAAATTTGTGCAAATGTGTAACTTTCCTAGAGCTTTATTTGAGGATGATGTTAGAGACCCATTGTGGATAGTCAATGGGTATGATAAAATCAGCAGATAAGAGGTGTTACAACCCCTCCTTAACAAGGAGAGCTATACAGGGATGTATTTTACAAAGCTTTTGTTTAACTGGCTTAACATCGAGATGAGTGACTATGTTGTGTACGATGACGTTAGGATCGATTTTGGGCATATCACTGTATGACTAGGTGAAGGATTGGTAATATTTTTCCAAGAACGAAGTGAAATCGTCTAGTTCTTGTGGATTCAAAGATTGACCAACCTTAACTATTCGAGGATACTAAGGAGTACCTAAGTTAACATCGAGATTGGATTTGTTAAGGAGATTTTATGTGTCAAATGGTATGGATTTCTGAAGAAATCAGTCTTCAACTCCCATATGGGAAAGGATATCCTCGTCATCCTGACACTGGAGGATATCTATAGTAGGTAGATCTTCCTCAACCATTTCTGGCCAAACAAGGGGTAATGATTTAGTGGAGTGGTTAGATTGATAAGTAAGTGGCCCTAAATATATAACATTGATTAAAAAAATTAGGTGGGATGGATATAGTGTCATTTGTGTCCATAAGATCTTCAAGGTTTGTTAGTGATGATGATTCTAGTTTGGGAATAGACATGGGTGTAGTGAGCTTGGATGTAGTGGCTTTGGATATTTCGGGAGTGGAATTTTTATGCCCTAAACCATATTTCTCATAGGCTCTAAGAGAACATTGGATGATTAAGTTATGGTTTCCTTGTTCATAATCTGGGTCAAGGCCAAAACCTCTCCATGCGACAACGGTGAAGATACATACGAGCAAAGTTTGGATTGTCGAGGGATTTGAAGTCTAATGTAAATGGCATGGCATGGTGTGGATTGATAACATGGGATGGAGGATTATCGAGTCCCCCATAGATGAGGTTTTTTTGAGATAAGCAGGAACATAAGAGATAACATCCCTATGTTTGGTTCATATATGGGTTGTTTGTTAGGGCAACCATATGTTTTGGGTGAAGGGATGGAGTTAAGCATAAGGAGATGATATTCCCTGAACGTAAGGAATTTTACAGCCTAACTGAGAGAGGATTCATCTGGTAGATTGAAAGAGGGGATAGATGTGCTAGTAGATGCATCATCAGATGATTCAAATGTAGATTTAGGTACAAGAACGTCATTTGGGTGGTATCTCATGTAACAATCAAAGAAATGGGTTTAGATCATAGCGGGGATGGTGAAAGTTTGACCTTTATGTTCGTATTTAAGACAATGATGGAGCGTTGAGGGGACACAACGTATGGTGTGTATCTAAGGGCGTCCTAATAACATGTTGTATTGAAACTCTCTTCCTATATTATAGAAGAGCTCAGGTAGGGTTTTGACGTTGACTTTAAGCGGTAGGATAACAAAGACATATCATAGGTGCAATGTACCGTCGGGTAGGGTTTTGACTACCAATTTCTTGAACTTTTATATGAAAGGCCCTATAGTATTCTATGGAATGGCCTCATGTTATGTGGTAATCACAGAAAACATTGAAGTCATACCAGGCAGGCTTCCATCCTCGATGATCAAAAAACTTAGGAGGTGGTAATGTAATGAGTAACCACTAAAGGAGATCATCTAAGATGGTGGCATAGCTACCCTTCAGGTATAGACATGGATGGTAAAAAGCTTTTCTGTATTTTCCTCAAGAGGAAGTAAAAATTTAGTTACAAGTTATTTATTTGTTGGTCGTGGGGATTTCTAGGCACCACAACGGATGGAGGATGAGGACCCTATATGGGTGGTCGTGTGTGAGGATAGTTGGACTATGTGATGGGTGAGGGACAATGACCTAGTATAGATTCTTGTTGTTGGGGATAGTTGGAATATGTGATAGGTGCAGGATATGGACTTAATGTAGGGGCTTGGTAGGTGGAATTTGACCCTGAAATAATATGATGATTAACATGTATAAGGGAGTGAGGTCCACGCAAAGGGATTTGATCGGAAAAACATATTGAGGATTTTGAAGACTTGAACAACACCTTGTTTATGAGGTCCTTTTGTGGTTTTGGATGGACTGGGTGTGGTTGATGAGGATGCAACAAAGTTAGATTTTCCTAAAGTAGAGGGTGTTTTGGGTTGTTTTTTAGATGTGACTTTGGGTGTAGTTTTGGAAGGTGTAGAGGATGCAGGTACGGATCTAGTATGGCATGTGATGAGGATATGGGAACAATTTTAGTAATATGCTCAATTAGAGAAGATTTAATAGTTGTAGTTTTAAGCTCATTGGATGTTATTGTTGATTCCGCACATTTTGATTCGATAAAAGCAACAAGGTGAGTTCAATTATAAGCTTTATCTTTGTTATTGTATTGATGGTGTGAACAGCATTTGTTTGTGGTTGATCTGAGGATGAGGGGTGATTCGGAAAAGGTTGCTTAAATATGTCGATATTTTGATTTGGGGGTACATTTGGATTGTCCAATTGGAGCTCACCTTTGTCGATCAAGTCTTGAAGTAAGTTACGGAAAGTGCGACACCTCTCGATATCATGTCCTTTAACCCTACAAGATTTGCAATAGTCATTATCTCGGTACCAAATGGGTTTAGATACTAATGTTTCGATGGGCCAAATAGGTGGGAGATATATCATGTTGGTGGCAAGAAAATTTTAAAAACTACACTATAAGTCTCTCCTATATGTGTATAGCTACGTTATTGACAGGAACGCTCGGTAGTGGGATTTTCCTTGGGAGAAGATTTAACTATGACAATGTTGGCAGATGTTTTGGACTTATTGGGGTTAGATGAAGACTTAGACGGAAACTCAACTTTTGGTTTTTAGGATGAAGCTTAACTCGACCATCTTCTAGAGCTCGCAATTCCAATTTACGGGCCATGGTGAAAGCCTCATCAAAAGTTTGAAATGATTGGATTTGTAATGTAGATGAAATATGTTTGGTGCATATATGAAAAAAACTTTGATTAATTATGTTTTGGTAATGAAAAGGATAGTTGATTAATTACACCTCTCCAGCGGGTGACAAAATCGGCAATAGATTTGTCTTGAATTGTTTGATGGCATATAGGTCATTGATAGTGAATTTATGGGATATGTTTATGGAAAAATGTTCTAAGAAGAGTTGAGCAAGTTTCTGCAGAAAAAAGTAATGTTGCGGGATACCATTATACCAATCCAAGGCAGGACCGACAAGGGACAAGGGAAATTTCCTCAGCATAAGGTCCTGATCGTGAGCTATTAGGTAACAGGTGTGACGAAAGACACATATGTGTTGTTGGGGATCTTCCTTGCTATAAAATTTGATGAACTTTGGAAGTTTCTAGTGAGGCGGATATGCTTTATACGGTCATTGAATGGTGAATGGGACCATTATAAATTTAGTCATAGGAGAGCACATTCTTGGGTATAGATGAAGCAACTTCGAGACTAGATATGCGTTTCATAAGAGCTTAGATTGTATCGGTTGAGCTTGTTGTTGTGAGGATGATCCAGGTTGAAATGAAAATTGGCTAGGTTGTGAGTATGCTTGATATTGTTGAGGAATGTTTTGTTGGTAGGGAATATTATGTTGGGAATATTATATTGTGGAATGTTTTGTTGAGGAAAATTTTCTATTGGTAAGGAACATTCTATTGTGGGATATTATATTATGGAAGGTTTTGTTGAGGCATGTATTGTTGAGGTATGTTGTATAGCGGGATGTTTTGTTGCGGTATAATTTCTTGATAAGGGATGTTTTGTTGAGATGGAATACTTTGTTGGGAAGCTAAAGGCTACAAAGGTTGTATGTACTAGTATTGAAATGGTATCGATGTATAAGTGAGTGGTTGTGAATATGTAAGTGATTACTAGAAGGATATAGTAGAAGTAATAGAGGATGGTGCTTGTTGTGAAATATTTTGTTGATGGATATTGTGTTGTGGAATGTTTTGAAGAGGTGTAGATTGTGGCATGGAGATTAGCGGTTGTGATGGTTATGGTATGTGTTGTGAAACAAGGTGAGTACTTGTAATGGAACTGGTATTGATTAGTGGTGTAGTTGTAGGGATATACATGGTGATGTTTTGAATGGAACTAGTAATTGGTTGTGAAGATACAATAGTAAAAAGGCTATGAAACTCGATGGAGGTGTTTGTACTTGTGAAGAGATCGGAGGGGTAGGCGAGGAAGTAGTGGTATTGCTTAGGGGAGGTGTGGAACCTATGGAAGGGCTTGGCGAAGATGTAAATTGTTGGGCAGATGTGTTTTGTGATGAAATCATATGAAGGTCGTAAATAGGAACTGAGGAGACATCAGATGTCTTGGGTTGACTGGTAGAATATTTCTCACTCGATGTTTCAAATGGGTTAATAGGGATGGAAGATATTTGAATTGATTGACATTTGGTGTTTCAGATTGACCCTGAAGTGTATGAGTATAATTGTTGGATGACAGGCTCTTGATTTTGATTGATAAGACGTGCAATGGTAGATGAAGGATCATAGGTGTATGGAACTAGTTGGGGTGTGAACGATTGTGGTTAGAAACTCCTAGCTGCTAGACAAAGTTGAGAACAATGGGCTTTGAATCTAACATTTCTTTGAAGAGAATGTCTCCCTTATTATAGAAAGGAGGTTCAGATGCCTCTGATTGAGAACTAGGAGAAAAGGGTTGTTCTGCTTCTCCTAGTCCAGATGTATGAAGGATTTGATTATGATATTGATGTGTGGAATTAAAAATTTGTTGCCTCATTTCTTCATTATTCCAAGTTTGTTGGGCATCAAGAAAGGAAGTGGATGTAATTGTCTGATAAAATGGGACTTGTTGTGGCATTAGAGTAGGAAATGTTGTAGGAAATGGTGTAGATAATGTAGTATAAAATGGGATTTGTTGTTGAAATGGGATAGGTAGTGGGGTGGACATGTTTTCAAAAGTTTGATTATGAGCTTGTTGTCTAGTAAGTACCATGGTAAACAAACACACAAACACCTAGAAAATAAAAAACAACTAATTGGGTTGATTTACAAACATTAGACAAAAGCAAGAAATTTTTGTTTATATTTATCTTGATTAATTATGAAAGAGTGAAATGTGTAAGATGGTTAACAAAGGTCCTTGAAATGGAAGTCTATGGTTGGTTTTAGGAATGTTTAAGGGCAAAGTCCTCGATATAACTGAAGGCACGTGAGGCCCAACTCTGTATAGCTGTCGATACGGGCGTGGTATTGGGGCTTACCCCCTCACTTCACGGTCCCGCTGCGATAAGGGATTTGGGCACTGAGCCAATATATACCGATAGATAGGAGACTATACTCGGCCAAAGCATTGAGTCGGTTTCCCTGTTGGGTGATGAAATCCCAATCAGTTTCACCTAGGTGGGAGTTGTTTGAATGCATTTTTTATTTATAAGTGGTTTGGTTGTGTGTGGGGAAGAATAAGTGGATGCAAACAAATTTTCCTCCTAATTAGACTATGTGAAACAAGAAGGATGCAAATTATTTATTTTAAGACCCAAAAAATGAAATGTTGATTTCAATGAAGGTAGACAAACAAGAATGTAAAATAGAGAAATAAAAGAAAGTTTCATGACTCACTTTAAATCGCTTGCTCCTTTTAAAAATATTTTAGCAAATTTTTAAAGCAAGTAATATGGCAAAGCCTAACAAACGAACTTTTCTCAAATCAGTATCCTACAAACAAAGTTAGGAACAACAAAAAGCGTAAAGCACCAAAGAGGAAGTAAAAATCAAAGCTGTGAGACTATATAAAAACACATAAACAAATTGTGGGTGATTTACCCAATCACAAGTGATTATCACACAGGGAATTCAGGAAAAATAAATACTATTTTATTGATGAAATGAAGTAAAGGAACAAGGGATAGGGTCCCACCGAGCATGCCAAAATGTTGATAAGAAATTCTACCTTAATAATTTAGTTGGTAAAACCAAGAGGTAAAATTGGATCAACCTCAAATATGGCGGGGTTTCCAAGATACCCACGGATGATGTTGATGGATGTTTGATTGGATTATTGTGCTTCATGGAAGAATGGATCAAGCTCCTCTCTTGCAAATAAATCTGCAATCACATACACTACACAAAATGGGATTAGTGATATTGATAAGCGGGCTACCAGACAAGGGCAGTTCCCATAAGTCAAATGACTTCTTGTATGGATGTCAACCCGCTTTGAAACACTCAAGTTTATTTATGAAAATGAGATACAACATATGATATATGAAAACATGTGATCAAATGTTTATGATTTATTTAGCTTATTACAGATACTCAATTAATGATGATAATATGACTAGGGATCAACATCAGAATCAAGATCGGTGTTTATATTCTCAAAGAAATTTGAACCCACAAAACAGTGTGGATCATCCTCCTGGAAAAGTATAAATTAGGCTCCTCAATATAGTCATCTCTAAAGAAGATTGAATGTTCTTATTCAATGTCATATTGTCGTGAAAAATCTAAGTCAAAGTCTTCAAAGTTGACTTCACTTCCCAATTCGATTGGACTTGGTATTAGAACCTTCGGTGGATGTCTAATCTCACCTCATGTTAATACTCAGACCAAGTTAGGTCAGCTCGGATACGTTATACCTCGTAGTAAGCTTCCCAAAACTTAGCGGTAGCCTCGTGGATCCTCTAGGTGAACTCAAAGATGCTCTCTAATATATCAATAGGGGCTGAGTGGATAGTGCATAACTCAAGGTCGTGCAAAATATCGTACTTCTCCCAATGGAGTGTATGGCGGACGATCAAAAGAGAGTTGATGCTCTTGATTGGGTGATTGGGTCACTCTATGGCCATCTAACTGAATCCATTCTTGACTGAATAATAGTAACATAATTGATAGAAGTAATTGATAAGAAATTTTGAATGAAATCGACAGCTTAAAGAGACAAAATACACAAAAAAATGTGTAGGCGATTATAGGAATCGCAAGCGATTCTACAAGATTTTGACAGACTGATAAAATGAGAGATTTGATTACCTAAATCAAAATTGTGATCTTGTGAAGGTAGAAACGAGTTAAGAGGTGATCATATAAGTATGCTTAAGATGAAAAATGGGGTTATAAATTGATAACAAACCTTAGATGACAATGAAGGGCGAGAGGTTATCATGGATTTTAGTTAAATAAACAACATATGAGCCTCATAATGGATCAAATTCGCTTGATGGTCGTGAACGTGGTCTTGTTGGATGCAGGATGACACTGATGAACTTGAATGAAACTTGGAAATGCTCTTGAATTCTCCTAGATGGTCCCCAAGAGAGGTAGAAACTGATATAAATAGATTGCCGACGACCGAGGAAATCACGGCGCTTTCGGTTAGTTTGAGTTTGGGAAAGATAAGAAGGGATAAATTTGCTAATTAGAACTATAGTGCCTTGGGATTTTGAGGGATTGTGATGTGATAACTAGAATGAGGTCAAGATGTGTAGTTTGATGGGTTAAGATTGGAATTAAATTGGTTAGGATAGATGAGGAGTGTTTTGGAAGGTTTCTAAATTGATTTCAAACTAGACCTAGCTAGTGTGAAAGGAGAATTTCACATGGGGACAATATGGGAGACAGATTACTTAATTATTTGAATAAAATGGGGTAGGTTATGTCTTAGGATAGGTGGGTGTAATTGATTAATTGATTGAAGGGCATTAGTGGATTACCTAGGTTGGGGGGGATGATGCATGTTTCATAGTTACGAATGAGCGTATGTAATCGGATAAGTGAATGAGGACGGGAGGATGTAAATTTCTAGTGTCTACATTTTCTCCTTTTTGTCTGACGATTTGACAAATCGTTACAAAAAATAAATGAAAAAGAATGGTATGGGTAATTCAACTGTAATGCAATACAAAAAATACTAGTGTGCTTCATTCCAAAAGTTGCCCCAGTCTGAGGGGATACCGAAACATAATGTGCTACTGAGGAACCAAATGATGGGGCGACCAAAGGGTTCGGTGCCTATAGACATATTGATCCTCGCTGAGTAGGTTGATTTGATAGGAAGGTAAAGTGATGGGGGGACAAAGAGCATGCATCCCATAGACATATGGCATGTCCCAAAATTGTTTTTGTTGGTTTGATTTGAATGTTCCAAGGAGCTTGGGTCCTTTGAAAGTGACACACTTGTGTAAAATTGGTGCTTTGTCATGCTTAAGTGTAAAAATGATGATGATTACTAAAAATAAGGCAAATCGTCGATGATTAAGTGAATCGCTTGTGATTGTAGGTAGAATCGCGGCCGATTAGATTGTGGTAAAAGTGGGCTATATAACTTCTCAAGCCCTATGGTTTATTATTTTCACCACATGGTAAACAGATCTGGCGAGTGGTTTTCAAACATTTTTCAATGATTTTGAGTGATTTGATCAGGATGTCAACCTCCAAAGAAGTAGAGGAAACCACCCATTGCAGTGGTAAGTTGATTCTATTAGTTTTCATGTGATTTTCTAGTAGATTTAGGTTTTTTCTACCATTTTTGGGGCATCTTGGTGCCCAAGCCGAGAATCGCTACCGATTCGATGCAATCGTTGACGATTACAAATCATAATTGTCACCGATTGAGTTGAATTACCATGGCGATTCACCTATGATTTCAACAATTTTCATTTTTGATAAAGGGAATAGGAGTTTTCGATGTTTTTTTAGATGTCAGAGGTGCTTGCACAAGGGGTTGGTGTTAACTGTTCATTTCGATATGTTGTTGATGTTTTTTTTTATGATATTAATTATTGATTTGTTCATGTTTGTAGGTGGATGTCAAGTTGTCCATTCGCGACTACATTCCAGTGATTTTGGAGGAGGTGAGGATTGATATGTCGATTTACGATTGGGAACATGTAGAGGCTATTGGTTTTAGTGCTTTATGAGACATTATAGATGGATCCATAGATGTCCAGGTTTGATATTGGTATTGTTATAGAGTTGGAACCCTTCTAACAACACTAAAATATCCCTTATGGGATACCACTTAGAAAAGTACAAAACAACGACAATTTGCCCAAACAAAATTCTTATTTTTTTTTGCAGAAAATAAAACTAGGGCAGCGAATAGAAATAAATCTATAACTCACAAAATACTTGCCCGAATCACTTGAAAATTTATAGAGAGCTTGCTAACAATAAAACTAACACTAGGAAATTATTTTTGGAATTTTTCAAATAATAGAACACTGCTAGAAAATTACAGCGTGCCCTAAACAGCTGGAAAACTTCTAAAATTCATATCTTCCCGAATACAAGTGCAAAAACTATGAAACTTTGGAAATAACATTTACAAATATAGAAGATGATATTCCAACCTTCAGATCTGAAAATGGCCAACTAGAAACCCTCCAAATAAGGGCTGCAATCTCCAAAACAAGTCACCCTTTTTGGTAGATGGTCAAAACCCCTTTGAAATCCTCTGGAAATGATGTCAAACCCTTTAATTATTTCGTCGTAAGTCTGATCTGAAAACCCACTGATTATCTTCACAAAATATCTCAAAACCCTCAAAACCCTATCTCTAAAACCTCTGAAAATATCTCTATAAATCAGCCCTGAAAACAGCTCCAAAATGACAAGCTAGGGTAGATCTTTCACTACCGAAGAATGCCTTGCTAGCTAGGGATGGATCTCTCACCACCGAAGCTAGGGTTCCTGCGGGATTTCACTCCACAAGCTATAGATTTGCAAATAGCAGTTGCACGCGAAAGAAGATAATTAGGTATGCAAGAATGTCCTCCATCACTCCCCCAAACCTCCTTTTATAACTTCTCATTACCTTTTTCCAAGTTGGGCGCTCCATGTGGGACTAAAAAATGACTTAAGTGACCCCAACGAAGAAATAGAATAATAAAGTACCATAAGTGACCCCAATGAAGAAATAAAATAATAAAGTGTTATGGGGTCCCCCCTAATGACAAAACATAACATCTAGTCCCTCCAAATCACTTTATGCTCATGTCAACGAAAAATTATAACAAATGAACTAGATATTCACACCCAATAGCTCCCAACATCCCTAGCCCCTTGGGTATGACCAAGGTTGGGACTCGAATTGGCCCTTAGGCCTTTGGCGTAGGAAAGGGGACATTACAATCCTCCCTTCCCGAGAAATGCTTGACCCCAAGCATTATCCTGTCATGTTGCAGAAGTTGAATACCACAAAGTAAGTTTCTCCATCTCACCCTGCAGTCAACCAAAGATCGGTGTAATCCAAAGTAACCAAGAAACCCCATGTAGTCATCATGACCTCCATGTTGTATAGAGAACAATGTTGTTCGTGAAGTAGAATGATACCCAAACCGACTCTCCACTGGTACCCACATCGGGATTGCCAATCTGTCCAATCCCTGCCAATCTGATGCCATCATCATGGGACCCATCACTATCTCTTCGATCAACTCCTGGGTACGCAAGTCCACTTTGAATCCTGTAGAATCTCCTGGATCAACCTGTGAAATAACCTGTATACGCACAAAGCATGCTAACCCTCCCACATGACCCACATTAGTGTGAGAGTACAACTCATAATGTATCTCAATGTGTCCCGTGGGGGAAAAATCCCAAGACTCCAGTAAATGGTCAACCGACAATGTCAACTCTACATAGTTCACCTCTTGTGATGAGTGTGAACCTACTAAATAACTAGGAAACTGAGTCAACTCCATCCCTCCACTGACTAGCACATGGGTGAAATGCCCACTGTGCCTAGAAGTAGTAAAATACATAGGAGTGTTATCCCATGTTGACTCAGAACATGATGAACTTGTAAGCTCCGATTTGTTATAACGACAAACCGTACATCCCTGTATGAAGTTGAGGATATCCTCCCTCAACCCATGCCATCTGAATCTCTCTGATATGAGCCTGTAGGTCGCATCGAAGCTCAAGTGTCCAGTCACGAAAGAACAATGCACATGTCGCAATATCTCCATCCTCAACCATGAATCTGACACAAGGTATAATCTGCCCTGATAGAATATCATCTCATCCTCCAATCTATAGGTGTCATCCTGTATGTGACCATCTAGAATCTCACAAGTGTGTCAGTTCTTGGAGTACTCAACAAGCAAATGAGATCTCCAGTCTACCGAAACCTCAGATAACCAACATAATGATAAACTTAGATGATTTGAACCTGTAACCCCAATCTTTGTGACTGTCTCATGTGCAACACTACTGGTCACACCCACATCCATCATATTCCACATCGATCCACAATAATAAAAGCCCCTCATCATGTCGGAAAGTCCTCTCCATCCCCTCAGCTGCAACCACCCTAGGTGCCCCGTAGATAATCCCCTCAAAATCACATTCTGTCCTCAGACTTAAACTTCAGCTCCATCATCTGAAAGTTAGTCCAAAACTCACCAAGAGAGTGAAGCCACTACACTCCCAAGCACTATGTTGGTCACTCCCATACCAACAATGTGGAAATCATCGGTAACTGTGTAGTTACCCATGGTGATGCTCAATTGTGGAACTTTCCGTGTGCATCTCATATACTCCCCATTGGCTACAACAATGTTGAAGCCCTCAAAGTCCTTCGTCTGCAAACCTCATCTCTCAACCAATGATGCATCAATAAAGTTGTGGGTAGCCCCACTATCAATGAGTACCACAACTCGTTGACCCTGCATAACTCCTCTAATCCTAAATGCCTTGTACATCAGAGTACTAGACAATGTGGCTATAATCTCCCAAGGAAAAGTCTCCTCCTCCTGCACCGCATCAAGCACTATCCAACGCAACTCCATCTCCATCATCCATCTCATGAGTCTCTAACTCCTCACCTCTGTCACCCTCACTCTCCTCGAAGACCTCAATGAATTGGGCCTTCCCTCTACCTCTGCAATCATGTCCTGGAACCCAAGGTGTGCGGCAATCGAAACATAGTTTCTTTCACCTCAACTCATCTCTGTCCTCTCGGGAAATGACTGGCTTCTTAGCCACCTCCTACCTCGGTGGAGGCTCCCTCTGTTGAAGTTCATCTGATCCAGATGGAGGTTCCCTTTGCTGAACGCGAGGTGGAACCCTCGACTTTGGAGTGGATAACTCCAAGTCTCAAGATCTCCTAATAGCCTCATGCAAAGAAGAAGGCTCAAATGCCTTCACAAACCTAGTGAGAGCATCTGTCAAACCTGCTATGAACAGTGAAATCAACCTCATCTCCGTAACATCAGGTACCATGACTGATAATCTCTGAAAATATGTGATATACTGATCCAGGGAACCAATCTGTCTCAAATGAGTCAACTCCCTAAAATACCTATCAAGGTCCCTCCTATCAAATCTGCTCACTAGCCTCTGTGTGAACTTTGCATAAGTAGTAATGTGTATGTGTCCTGTGTAATCAATCCATGATGCCACCAATCATGAGCGTCTCCCTCAAGATGTAAGATTGCAAACTTAATTACATCTTGCTCATGTATAGGATTCAATTCAAAGTATGACTTCAACTTCTAAACCCAAGATTGTGCAGTACACTTCTTAGAACCATCGAAGTGTGGAATGGAAATTTGTCCCAATCTCCTTTGCAACTCTGGTACCTATATCTGATGATCTCTCCTAGGCTGCTTTGCCAATCTTCATTTTGCAATATTCCTGGAATGGCATGTTGTCACAAAATCCATCACTCAAGGTCTGGTACCTTTCCCAACAAGACTCCTCATCTAAAATATCCACTGGTTGTCGTACCTGTGAAACTTCCAGATCCTTCACGAAAGAAGGTTTGTGAATCCCCAAAGGCCTGGTAGAAGAATGGGGAGACCATTGCCCTGAATGTCCACCCTCACCTCTTTGATCATGTTGTCCCATATTGCTATTTTCTCCTCTCTCTCCGTATGAGCATCAATCCTGCCCTGTGCTAATCTCTCCGTGAGCTGGCTTAAATAGAGATTGGTAGTCTCCTGTTGCTTTACCATGTTGGTGAACAATTGTTTCATCAGATCTACACCCATATCCTCACTGTCTTTGTCTCCCATATTTCAACCCCAACAGGCTGGAGAAACAACTGCTCTGATACCACTGAAATATCCCTTGTGGGATACCACTTAGAAAAGCACAAAATACTGACAATTTGCAGCCAAACAGAATTATGATTTTTGCAGAAAATAAAACTAGGGCAGCGAATAGAAATAAATCTATAACTCACAAAATACTTGCCCGAATCACTTGAAAATTTATAGAGAGCTTGCTAAAAATAAAACTGACACTAGAAAATTATTTTTGGAATTTTTCAGATAATAGAACACATCCAGAAAATTACAGCGTGCCCTGAACAGTTGGAAAACTTCTAAAATTCATATCTTCCGAATACAAGTGCAAAAACTATGAAACTTTGGAAATAACATTTACAAATATAGAAGATGATATTCCAACCTTCAGATCTGAAAATGGCCAACTAGAAACCCTCCAAATAAGGGCTGCAATCTCCAAAACAAGTCACCCTTTTTGGTAGATGGTCAAAACCCCTTTGAAATCCTCTGGAAATGATGTCAAACCCTTTCTTTATTGCTGCCGTAAGTCTGATATGAAAACCCACTGATTATCTTCACAAAATATCTCAAAAACCCTCAAAACCCTATCTCTAAAACCTCTGAAAATATCTCTATAAATCAGCCCGAAAACAGCTCCAAAATGACAAGCTAGGGTAGATCTTTCACTACCGAAGAATGCCCTACTAGCTAGGGATGGATCTCTCACCACCGAAGCTAGGGTTCCTGTGGGATTTCACTCCACAAGCTATAGATTTGCAAACAGCAGTTGCACATGAAAGAAGATAATTAGGTATGCAAGAATGTCCTCCATCACTCCCCCAAACCTCCTTTTATAACATCTCATTACCTTTTTCCAAGTTGGGTGCTCCATGTGGGACTAAAAATGACTTAAGTGACCCCAACGAAGAAATAGAATAATAAAGTACCATAAGTGATCCCAACGAAGAAATAGAATAATAAATTGTTATGGGGTCCCCCCTAACGACAAAACATAACATCTAGTCCCTCCAAATCACGTTATGCTCGTGTCAACGAAAAATTATAACAAATGAACTAGATATTCACACCCAATAGCTCCCAGCGTCCCTAGCCCCTTGGGTATGACCAAGGTTGGGACTCGAATTGGCCCTTAGGCCTTTGGCATAGGAAAGGGGACATTACAACAATTTTTGGTTGCCTACAGGAGATATCACCATTATCCTAAAGGATATTCATCACATCTTGAGACCGTCTATTCGAGGGGTGGTGTTGTACATGATTACCGAGGCAAAGAGAGATGTTTGATGACCAAATTATATGGGGAGGATGTCGCATACATTAGATATGAGCTAGATAGTTTCACTTACGGTTGTGTCTATTCACCCGGGAGTGAGGGTTGTGTACAAATGACCATGATGACGATGGCCATCATGTGTTATGATTTGCCAGATTTTGGGAGTGTTCGCTTTCCATGGATGATGATAGGGGTTGTCACCTGAGATGATGGAGCAACATACTATTTTTGAGTGGGGACCTACCCTACTTACTTAGACGTTCAGAGAGTTATGGGCCTGGAAGGCTCACAAACGTTACATGATTGACGTTTATTTCCTTCTATAGGCTTGGGCCTTAGAGCATATTATTATTACTCAACCAACGGGGTTTTCATGGGCGTTGGTGATCAAAACCCTATTTTCATGAGGTGGATGTCAGATAGGGGTCATGTGGGGAAGAGGAGGTAGACATGGTTTATAGAGATTTATTGTTTGGATTACGAGACGAGGAATGTTGTATGGAGGTTTTATTTGGATTTACTACCCCGACCCGAGTATCCCTGGATTTACTTGGTTTAAAGTAGTCTATGTGGCTTCAGAACGTAGAGAAAGCGAGCATGTGTTGCTTTATTTTGATCATGTTCGGAGGTAGTTTGGGTTGGTGCGGGAGTACTTGATGAGCCCGTTCAAGTATAGGTGAGAGGAGACATATATAAAGACTCGAGGGTGGCAAAGGTGTCGAGACCCATAGTTATTATGAGTTGTTGGGGCTCAAGCCATAATGAGGAGGGGTGATTGTATAGATTGATGACGTGAGGATTACCCTAGAGTATATTGCGTGGTGGGTTCCGGCCTTGAGGATTTTTGGCAGATCCCGAGTAGTATAAAGGGTTGCACATCGGTTGAGGTGAATACGTGCTCGGATAGATGGAGGAGAAAAGGCGGGGAGGTAGAGCCGAGGTTTTGAAGATGAGGAGGATGAGGGCGATGATGACTTAGCCGCATCTATGTGCAGTTGATGACGACAGAGAAGGTTGTAGTGGGAGGGAGAGAGAGACGCGGCTCAAAGAGAGTGAGAAAACCTTCTTGGTGTTTGGGATACCCTTATTGTAAAGAGATATGGATTGATTGTTGAGAGGGATACGATGGTAACCTAGAAAAATAGTCTCCACGTACATATGGTACAAGTCTTTGTAGATAAAGACAAGTAAAAGAGGCATAGGGATTCATTGAGGAATGCCTCGGGGATCACAGGAATTCTATATCCGGTGTGGAGTTATCAATGATGGCTCATTACAGCAGTGAGGGGAGCACCTATAGCACCTCCTCCATCTGGGATGATTTCGGTGGCTCATTATGATGTTGTGCAGAAGCGGGAGATTATTATGTTGATTTTATCATCAAGAACTACCCAGATGCCACTTTGTATATAGATCACTTGGCTACCAGTGGGGTGGCTACAACAACAACGAGGCATAGTGCTAGTGCAGAAGCATGGGATAGCCATCTCGGAGGCCGAGAGAGCGAGATGGTGGTGAGGGGGAGCCAAAGGCGAGGTTGTGGCTATGAGTGCTCCTAGAGGGGGCGACATGTGTGTTGGAGGAACACATGTTACCGGAGGAGAGGGCGTGCTAGTACAATTCTCGAGAGATGTAGATTTTACTAGTTGATTCTGATGCATATGATGTCATAGGCTCATAAAAGCCCATTTTTGTATGATGATGACATATATTGATTTTTGGACATTGATTATGATGTATACCATACTTTAATTTATGTGTGTGTGTGTGTGTGTGTGTGTGTGTGTGTGTGTGTGTGTGTGTGTGTGATGAGTTTTATGACTTATATTGTATTTTAATTTGCATGTGTTATATGTTATATGTTTTTATTTGAAATGTGTTAGTGTTTTAGATGGATTTTGATGGATATTAAGAAACATGGTTTGTAAACATGTTTGGCTACATATGATTAGGTGTGATCAAATGTTTAATTGATTCAAATGACTTTAAAATGTGACCCTAAAATATGGTATATCAAAAAATGTAACTAAATAAAATGAGGTAAAATGAAATGATTTCCCCACCATGGATTTAATATATACGTGGTGGGTTTTGAAATTTTTAAAACACTTGCACTTATAGCCTTATCAAATGTTAAATAATATTATCAATGGGTAGTTACATGAATCATGATAGAAATGTGGGTTTGAGTGAATGTACTTTGCTAAGGGATTTTGTATATGTAGGCCAATGTGGGAGAAAGGGATCTCCTTTTTAACAAGTTCATAGGAAAATGCCCTAGCTTTACATATTATTTTGAAGCAAATTGATTGTGGTGGGAAGCTTGCTATAATGGGAAAGTTGATCGATGTGGGAAGCTTTCTGGATACTTTTGATATTGATGTACTTTTGAAGGCTGATCAATGTGGGAAGTCTTTTCTATGAGTAGCCATCCTTCGAGGGTATGGTTTACATTTTGAATTTTTACAAAATACTCATCCTTCGAGGGTTCGATCCATAATTTTGAATGGTAGCCGTCCTTCAAGGATCAGTCTACTTTTTATATTTTAGATTTGTGAATAGCTATCCTTTGAGGATTGGTCGTTATATTTTGACATTTTGATAAGAGGAGCATCCAAATGATTTTTTACATACATTTTTGAGTTGAGGGCAAGACCCTAATAAACTGTTTGACGAGGATAAAATGTGCATATGACCTACACATACATTCCACATGTCATGTTTTGGTTCATACAAAATGGATGGATGTAATGATTTTAAGGGGTTCTTGCAAGGAGAAACTTTTGTGAAATGAAAGATGCAATGATAAGCAGTCGTGGTGCTCTTCTTTAAGGTGTATTCGGGATGCCGTGGTAGCCACATATTTTCAAATCATTACAATGATATGATGAAGTGATAGAATTTGAATGTAACTCTTTGTCATGACGATCAATTATTTAATAGTAGAAAGGCCACAAGTGCTAAGGCATTTAGAGGTTCCTTTTTAGGTTCTCCATTAAGAGAAGCGAGACAATATGATCTTGACCCATACTTGTGAGTAATAATGTATGGACCAATCCAATTAGGGGAAAACTTTCCACGTTTACTTCGTTCTAATGTAGTGACATTTTGATTTTCTTTAAGTACAAGATCACCAATTTTAAAATCATGTTCTTTGACATGTTTGTTATATGCTCTAATAACATGTTATTAATAGACTTGATGATGTTTGAGGGTTGTTAAACGTTTTTCATCTAATAATTCAAGTTATGCTAAGCGGTCTTTGCGATATTCTTTGTCGGGGATGAAATCTTTGAGAGATACATGAAGTGACAGAATTTGGACTTCGAGAGGTAGGACGATCTCTGAGCCATATACGAGTGAATAGGGCGTAGCACATGTAGGTGTGCGGTGCTAGTTCGGTAAACCCAAAGAGAAAATAGGATTTGGAGATGTCAATTCCTACCTGCGTCGTCTATTTTTTTCATAAGGATTTTATTAAGTTTTTGTTAGAGGCCTCGGCCTATCCATTTGCTTGAGGATAATACGGTGATGAGAAACTGAGCTTGATGTTGAACGTATCACAAATCTTTTTAACTTATTTATTTTTAAAGGATTTTCCATTATCTATGACGAGTTTATGCGGGATACCAAAATGACATATGATATTTTGATATATGAAGTTGATGATAGGCCTTGATTTTGTCGAGGTTAAAGGGATGGCTTCAACCCACTTAGTAAATTATTCAGTTCTATGATAATGGAATGATGTTGTTGGGATGATTTAGGATTGATAGTACCAATGAGGTCTAACCCCCATTAAGAAAAATGCCATAAGTCCCGAGTGGGTTGTAATGCTTGACTAGGAACATGAATGAGATCTAAGTGGAGTTGGCATTTAACACATTTCTTTACATATGCACAACAATCTTTAGTGATGGTAGGCCAGTAATACCCTAGCCGTATGACACGTTTAGCGATGGCATTGCCACTGAAGTGACCACCACAAATTCCATCATGGACCTCTTCGATTACTTTAATTGATTCATGTGATTTAAGGAATCATAATAGTATACCATCAAAACTACGTTTATAAAGGATACCGCCTATAATGATAAAGTGAGTGACGCGTTGAAGAAATGATCTTTTAGCACCATTTGATAAATCCAATGGTAGTTTATATTCGGCGAGATAATCATATATCTGAGTGTACCATAGATCAGGTGGATGATTATCAATGACATTAATGGGAGGAAGCTCATTTTGATGTGAAGGATGATCCAAACGTTGAGCACCTACGGGCATTTTAGCATTATCCTTTGATTTTTCTGTTTCTTAAGGGATGAGGATCCAAGAGATGCCATAGTGTCTCGCAAAACTTGTTAGAAGACTGTGAAATAGTTTGAATGTTATAATGATCGAATGCGCAAGGAGAAAGTCAACAACAACCTTATATTTTTGAATAATTTCATTTTTACATTGATATTCTCCTTTAACTTGACTAATAACAAGTTGTGAATCTCCATAGATTTCTAGGATGTGGACACCTAAGAGAATAACGGTATTTAGACCCATGATTAAGGCTTCATATTCTGCCATGTTATTAGTACATTCGAAGTTAAGTTTGAATGATAATAGAAGTGGAATATTCTAGGGAGGTATGATAACAACTCCGGCTCCTCCCCCCTCTTGGCATTTATAACCATCGAAGAAGAGATTCATTTTAACGGGGATAAATTCAGATTCACCAATGTTGTTGATGGATTCATCAAGGAAGTATTCGCGGGGGAGTTGATTATCTTGAAGGGGTGTTTCTGCGAGTTGATCTGCAATGGCTTGACCTTTAATAGACTTATGCGATATAATTTCAAGATCAAATTCAATCATGAGCATAAGCCACCAAGTTATGCGATCATTATGATAAGGTTTAGAGTACATGGTTTTAAGTGGATTAAAACTGGTGATAACATATGTCTTGTGATTGAGGAGATAATGTCAAAGTTTTGAGGTGGCAAAATATAACGCACAACATAATTTTTCAGCTTCAATGTAGTGTGTTTCATACTCATGAAGTGTGCAACTAATGTAGTATACGACATTGCTCACAAACTTGATTATCACAAAGGCGAGCATAACTTCTAGAGCATGTTCAAGTGGATACATATAGATAAAACGACTCCCCCTCACGAGGTGGAGTAAGCATAGATCGATAATGAATATTGTTTGATTTCGTCTAAGGCTTTACAGCAATCGGAATCCCAATGAAAGTTTACGTCTTTGTGGAGTAGATGGTGAAACAACTGACAACCGTCATAAAGTTATGATATGAAACATTGAATTAACTACAATTTACCTTGGAGGCTACACAATTGTTTAAGATTAGATGGTGGAGGAATTTCAATGATTTTTCTAACCTTTTTCGGGTCAACTTCAATGCCTCAGATAGATATGATGAATCCTAAAAGTTTTCCGGTGAGGACACTAAAAACACACTTTGCAGGATTAAGATGGAGACAATACTAGATGAGACGAGTGAAGATTGACTCAAGGACGTCAAGATGGTTTTTTTGTGATTTGGATTTTCCTAAAAGGTCATCGATGTAGTCTTTGAAAATATTGTGGATGAGGTCATGAAAAATGTACGTCATGACACTCGATAAGTAGCTCTGCATTTTTAAAACCAAATGGCATGACACGGTAACAAAAGGTTCCCCAAGGGGTAATGAAAGAAGTTTTGTGTTTATTGTCGGGGGCAATAAGGATTTGATTATAACTAGAAAATCCATCCATGAGAGAAAGTATTTTGTGACCAACTGTTAGGTCGATGAGCTGATCTATGTTTGGAAGAGGGAAGTCATCTTTAGGAAAACGAGGTTGAGATCCCTAAAATTTGTGCAAATGTGTAACTTTCTTGAAGATTTAGTTACAAGGACGATGTTAGAGACCCATTGTGGATAGTCAATGGGTATGATAAAATTGGTAGATAAGAGGCATTGCAACTCCTCCTTAACAAGGAGAGCTATACAGGGATGCATTTTACGAAGCTTTTGTTTAACTGCCTTAGCATCGAGATACATGACTATGTTGTGTACGACGATGTTAGGATTGATTCTGGGCATATCACTGTGTGACTAGGCGAAGGCTTGGTAATATTTTGCTAAGAATGAAGTGAAATCATCTAGTTCTTGTGGATTCAAAGATTGACCAACCTTAACTATGTAAGGACCATGAGGAGTACCTAAGTTAATGTTGAGAGTGTATTCGTTAAGGAGAGTTGATGTGTCGATGGATGGGGATTTAAGAAAGTGGTCTTCAACTCCCATATGGGAAAGGATATCTTGGTCATCCCGACATTGGAAGATATTTATCATAGGTAGAACTTCCTCAACCATTTCGCCAAACAAGGGGTCATGATTTAGTGGAGTGATTAGATTGATGAGTAAGTGGCCCTAAAGATAAAACATTGGTTAAAAAAGTTAGGTGGGATGGATATAATGTCCATGATTGGGTGATTAGGTCCGCTTTATGGCCATCTAACATAAGACATTCTTAATGAATATTAGTAACGTAATGAATAAAAGTAATTCATAATAATTTTTGAAGGAAATATGACTGCTAAAGAGACAAAATACACAGAAACATAGGTGATTGTAGGAATCACAGGTGATTCTAAGAATTGCAAGCGATCCTGCAAGATTTTGACAAACTGATAAAATGAGAGATTTGATTACCTATATTGAAACCTGCGATCTCGTGAAGGCGTAAAACGAGTTAAGAGGTGATCATATAAGTATGCTTAAGATAAAAAAATGGGGTTAGAAATTGATAATGAGACCTTAGATGACAATGAAGGGAGAGAGGTTATCACGGATTGCAGCTAAACGACGAACGAGCCTCGAGATGGATCAAAGTTGCTTGATGGTTGTGAACGTGGTCTTCTTTGGATGCAAGATGACACGATGAACTTGAATGAAACTTGACAATGCTCCTGAATTCTCTTGGATCATCCCTAAGAGAGGCAAGAGAAACCGGTATTTATAGATCATTGATGACCGAGGAAATCATTGGCATTTTCGGTCGATTCGAGTGTGGGAGATGATAAGAAGAGATAAATTTGCTATTCAGAACTATAGTGCCTTGAGATTTCAAGGTATTGTGATGTGATAACTAGAATGAGGCTGAGATGTGTAGTTTGATGGGTTAAGATTGGAATTAAATTAGTTAGGATAGATGAGGAGTGTTTTTGAAGGTTTTTAAATTGATTTCAAACTAGACCTAGATAGTGTGAAAGGAGAATTTCACATGGGGACGATATGGGAGGATAGATTAATTAATTATTTGAATAAAATGGGATAGGTTATGTCCTAGGATAGGTGGGCGTAATTGATTAATTGATTGAAGGGCATTAGTGGATTACCTAGGTCAGGGGGATGATGGAGTGTTTTATTTGTCAATAGTTACGAATGAGCCTATTTAACCGGATAAGTCAATGAGGATGGGAGGATGCAAATTTCTAGTGTCGCACCAAGATCCAAGAATAGCCAAGGAAACAAGGTAAGGACACAATACCCAAAGCAATAGGAGTGTCACGATCCAAGAACAACCAAGACAAAAAGGAAGGACACAAAACTTGAAGAAGTAGGATCAACAACACACCCTCTCATCGGTGAATGAGTGGAGTGACACCAAAAATCTATATGAGTGGGCACACCACTACTTGAACACTGACAAGACGACATTAGGATCCACTAAAATAGCTCCATAACAAAAGAGATTGTCAACATGCCTAAAAATGTCAAAAATACAAATACAAAATCTCTCAAAAAGGAGATACTCACAACACCTACTAAAGAAAATAGCTCAAAAACAAGGAGAATTACAATGTAGGAGAAGAAGAAAGTGGAGCAAGAAGTTGAATGGTGGAGGATCCATGCTTGTAGAGTCCTCTCAATGAATGCTTACATCGCTGCCACAAGTGATCAGATATCCATCCCAAATGAACATGGATGGTGCATATGATTTGGTGTAAAGTGTAAAAGCTGGAACATATAAAGAAACATCAAAATGTGTGTCAGGTTGATCATGCATAACAATTGAAATCTTAGGTTTCTCAGACCTGAGTGAAGGTGTAGAACTCATGTGTAGCTCATGATCCTCATAAAGAGTTGAGTAAACAAAAATAGGAGCTTTGTTAATGTGTGATTCCAATGAAGTACCTACTCGAAAACTAATGTCGTGGTGAGTATGCCACTTAACAGGTTGAATAGGTGAAACAATACCTTGTGAATGTTTGCCAATACCTTTGTCAGAAAATCCCATAAAACGGAGCATGGGAGAATTGAATCCAGTCGTATGCTTCTTAAAAGAGCCATGTATATGAACAAAAGACATTAAAGTGTGATACATAAGATGTGTTATTGCATAAGCACATGTGAGGAAGTAGAACATGTAGTAACAAGGGCAATAAGAACATCAAAAGCAAAAGTAGGCCCAAAAACTAACAAATCAAGGTCAATAGGCGTGGGAGAAACAAATGCAAGTGGACTAGGAACATGGGAATAAGAGTCCAAAATGTGAGGATGATGTTGTAAGTGAGCAAGTTTTTGCTTCAGGGAGTGAATGAGGTCATCTTTGTTGTGAATGAGGTTATGTAGAAGTGAGTTTTGCTTCTTAAGTGATCTCGTTTTCTTCTACAAATTTTACTATGTCCTCTTGAAGTCCACACACTTCATAAAAAAGCATCTTATTTTCCAATTGGTAAGAATCTGTGATAACAAAGAATGCAATAAGACGTTAGGCTCAACCAAAACTGTGTCAGTGTGTGATTACAAATCCCCTCCCCTCCCCATCCCCACAAATGTTAACACTTTATGAAGTAACAAGTTCTACATATTAAATGACACCAATGGAAAAAACACAATAAATCATAAACTTTTGTAAAAACGACACTCAATTCCGAGTTACCGGTCAAAAGTTATGATAGAGTTAGTTTCCCGTCAACAATGGTGCATTTAAATTAAAACCATGTGACCAAGGAGTTGCTCCGGAGCTGAGAAAGATGATGAGCACAACACCGACTTTTCCTCGCCCACCAAAACATCAAAAACGTCCTTTGGCCTTCGTTTCACACATAAATACACTCTACAAAAATATCCTCTCCCTCGTTTCACACAAATACACGTTGGAAAACATAGGGGAGAAGGGCCATTATGTGAACACTTCCCAATACTTGAACAATATTTTGCATTGGAAATATCCAATAATTGATGGAATGAAAGCCAAAATTTTGAATGTTGAAGTTTAAAAAATTGTTTATTTATAAACCATTTGTGAATCGGTCAACATCTCACTATTATTGAGTATTGTTTGTTCAACCACCAAATTTTTCATATCCAAATTTTAATGCATACCTGCACAATAAAACCATACCATCTTGTCAAGATTCAAATTCATCCATTAAAAAAACCAAAAAAATTGTAAACATGAAGGTAAAAAATAAATGTGAATATCAAATCAAATAACTGTAGCCACAAGATCATCTCAAAATCAATTTCAACCTTTGATTAAAAAGACCCTCCACCTTGATCCATGTCTTCCATTTTGATTGGTGTTGTGGCTATAAACAAAGACTCCAGAAAACTATGTGTGAACAAGTTGTTGGTGTGTTGGTGTGTGAGCATTAATTGGGTTCTTATCTACAATGCACGTCAAGATCCACCGAGACAGATCTCATTTCCCTCTTTTATTGAGCTATTAATGCTCAACTAGCATCGTCTTGTGTGAACCACTTTGGGTCTCCACCAGTAAATGAGTTTTTTTGAGATATTCACTTTAATCAATTAGATGGAAGCAAAGTCTATTGAAATATAGTTCCAAATTAAAGATGTATGATTAAAAATGTTTATTTATAAATTGCTGTAAAATTGGCAATCCTACCTAGCAAAGAATTTGCCCAATGGACGTGAACTTAGGGTGTTCGCATACTGCTCCCCTACTAAGCAATTATATAAAACCATAAATTCTTAAAAAAATTAGCACCCAAGGGATAATACTATTTGTACTTACCTCCGTGTTAAACCCTTCAGACGGTATTTTAGAGCCATTTGCGAGTGGTTTTTGCAGAACAGCGGAATAGACTGATAGGGATTCGAACACTCGCGGCAAAAACCTCAAAATAAACCCCCAGCTTTCAAAACACTTGCGAATACTTCCTTGACACTCTGTCCAAACCCATATCCATGCTGTTTTAAGGGGCGAAATTTCCATGTTTATAACTACAAATAATCTTCATCTATTATAAGATACAAATAGAGTGGGCGAGAGAGGCTTTAAATCACCATGGCTTTGAAGTACGGCGTATTAACCTGCAGTAAATCGTCAGCTCCATGGCAAACTGATAATACATTGTTTACCACCAAATTTACTAAAAGTGGCAACAAACCTGCTTGTAAAGTGAAGTTCAGACGAAGGAATACAGCAGTTAGGGTATCTGCTCAGCCAGACACTGAATTACGAACACCAAAGGAGACGTCACCGAAGCTCGCACTTTCTTCTGTTACGGTATTTTAAATTCATTCTTCTACACCAATAAAACTATTTAAAAATAGATATTCATTTTGTCTGGGATTTTTAACGTGTGGATAAGTCATCTCTTTTATGGACCAATTTCAATGTGAAGCTATTTCTTTAGTGACCTTTCTCTGGTATAGAACAGAAACACCTCTAACTGATGTTAGGAATGGAGAGAAAACAAGTTGAATTAACATGTGCTTTTCACGAAAAAAACATGTTCAGGATTTGCAAAGCTTATAGTGCATACATTTGCCGTTCCGCATTTAAAACTTACGGTGAAGAGATGTTCAGAGAACAATACAGTTCCGAAGGACATTGGATATGCGTAGTAAGAAATTTAATGGAAGGTGCTATGGCGGTGCATTACATCATTTAAATGACAGATGATTTATTGTTATTTCATACAGAGTATTCACGTACTTACAAATGGTCACATATGACTGTAAGTGTTAAAGAGCGAGTAGGATTAAACGTAAGCCTGATGTTTTAGGCCCTAGGTTAGCTTGAATGTAAGCGTCAGATTTTACCATGTATTATTCCATCTATTTGAATATCTTTTCTTCCAATACAATCGTTAAATGGCAGTTGGTTATAACCATGCCCCTGACTTCTCTTTGTATGATCAGATAAGGTGACTTTTAGTTCCCTCTAGGTCAAAGCTGTCTGTAAGATCTGTAAAAGTTTGATTATTTTTTTATAAGATTGTTTCTATAACTATTTCATTTTACAATAAATCCCCAAGCCTTGCTTGATTGTCTTGGTTTAAAATTTCATGAACTAGGTTATGATCTCAACTATCTGTGTAATTGTGTCTGAGATTATTATATGGTAGGCATGTTATAAGAAAATGTGTTTCATCTTCTACTTCTTTCAAGTTGGACACCTTATAGATTTAACAGAAGTATTTTTTGGAAACATTGCATCGCTCCTATTTATTTTTGACATTTTGAGTCTTATGTAACTTAATCTCAGGAAACTTTTACAGTAAGTTCTAAATTGTCCCTAAATACAACCTCAATGTTTAGTGATAATCTATAAGAAAGGTGAAGCACCTGATGGAAATGTGGTGATGGGGGTGAGAAAAGCCATTGGAAATATAAGGACTGATAATTCGGTGAAGAGGAGGCTTTTGCTAGATGCACCAGTTGTATCTCAGTTATATGGCTTTCCAAAGATCCACAAGGAAGGGGCCCCTCTAAGGCCAATATAAATACAAAGGGTTCACCAACTTACAATTTAGGGGCATATTTAATGAAAATATTGAAACATACGGCGGGAACAAGAGGCTCATATGTGAAGCATTTGACATATTTGTTGAACAAAATAAAATATTATTAAAATGGAGGAGGGTGATTTACTCGTAAGTTTTGATGTGGTGCAACTATGTACAAGCATTCCAATGAGCGAGACCATTGAGATTGTGGGAAATACATAGACCAGGAGACCATTGAGATGGTGAGCAAATACACAGACTAGGAGACTGTGAGTTTGGTAGAAATTTGTTTGTGGTCTACTTTCTTTATTCCCGAGAGATAGTATTGAGCAAACCAAGGGAATGGCCATTGGGTCACCACTGTCCTTTGTGGTTGCTAATATCTATATGGATGAATCTTGTCATCTTTGTGAAGTCTAGATTTATTGTCGCACCTCTTGCAAACCTATGTAGATCACTTGTTCACCTTTCTTCACCACGTTCTCTACCCGCCTCTCAATAGCGGAGAACTTTAAATCTGAATGCTAGAGTTGTGCCATGCTATGATACTAAATGATGCAGTCACAACTAAGAGTCCCAACAAAAGGGTGGCTTAGATCGTGAGAGCAATGAAAGTTAAAAGACATATGTAACTAAAATAGCAACAATGACTTTATTCAACAACAAGAAAATTACACAAATTTGAGATGGATTGCCAACAATACAGTCTTACACAAACTCACACAATACTCGTAGGCTTACATCTCAACACCATAGTGTTGCCCTAACAATTCAATCCAACTATTACCCCCCAAGACTTGTGCATAGATCACACATAGATTACAAGTGCAGTATTCCTTGCAACTGCATATTTAGACTAACTCCATATGGAATTGAATGCCTTTCTCAAGTGTAGCGATGTGTTTATATAGCATACATTCATCAATGTACAATAGTTGGCTCAACTACATTCGGCCATTAACATATTAATTGCGTCGCAAACTTGAATTGACGTATACGGTCCAAAAGATCCATATCATAGCTGAACTTGATGCAAACACATGTCAGTCCAACGAATGTAATTTGAAAGTAGAGGTCTTAATTGGCTTCCTTTTGTGATCTCGATGATGCCCATTAGATGATCATGCTATCTATGCTATCAAAGAACCTTGCACGTTATTGCGTGGTAAGTCCTTGCACACCCTATTTCAAGAACTTCTTACGTGTCAGTCCAATGACTTTGTAGTTTCACATGTGGATGCACGAAATGAAGATACTTCTCCCCTTCTATAGTGACCCTCTGAAAATGCTTGGCCGCACATATTTGCAAGGTTTCCCGGTTTTCCGCGATACTTCCAATTGTTCACACAATCCTCTAGTTTTACACCAAGGCTCACAAGATTTGCGCCATCCCATGGAGTGTGTAGGCATAGTTCAAAGGTGCCACAATGCTCTTTGAACAGTCATTTGCATTCACAAGACCTTAAAGTCCTGAAATCACCACTTTTGCTCTACGCCATAGGATATAGGTTTGCACTAGCTTCTGAAGAATTATTTGTGATCAGTGAAGTACAACAGAACTTGAAGCAAACTGGCAATCCCATGCACAAATATGTACAAACACAAACACAAGTGCCCTGGGTAGACAAGTGCAAAAGAAAAATATCATAATTGCGTGCTCGCAAGCTGCACAATAACTATGCAAAAATACTTTGCGCCTAAAAAGATTGCGCATTGCTAGACTTAGCTTATTTGCCTACTCTTAACATATTTTTGGTTGATGCAAGATTGCACTTGAATTGGATGCTCTTGCTTCCACCTTTCCTGCCTGGTCTTTTTCTTTAA